>CAWVNO010002350.1:0-69509 GCA_963930645.1 Salticus scenicus
TCACAGAATTTTTTTCAAAAGCCGATTCCAAAGCAACTAATAGAGCTTTGCGATCGCAATCACTTCCAGAATCTGCCCCACGAAGTCTACTTTCATGATAAAGCACGAGGGACCTGCCAAAGTTAAACCATTTGGCCAGGAGAGCCCTTTTATGAAGGCATGTGCTCGATTTCGTCGCCAAATTTTTTTGTCGAATTTTACGCCCTCTCATTTTTAAAAGTCGATTCCACAGCAACTAATAGAGCTTTGCGATCGCAATCACTTCCAGAATGTGTAAAAGATATTCTAGTTTCATAACAGAACAGCAGGGACCTGCCAAAGTTAAACCATTTAGCCAGGAGAGCCCTTTTATGCAGACTTTTGCCAGATTTCGATACCCAAAATTTTTGCGATTTTCACAGAATTTTTTTCAAAAGCCGATTCCAAAGCAACTAATAGAGCTTTGCGATCGCAATCACTTCCAGAATCTGCCCCACGAAGTCTACTTTCATGATAAAGCACGAGGGACCTGCCAAAGTTAAACCATTTGGCCAGGAGAGCCCTTTTATGAAGGCATGTGCTCGATTTCGTCGCCAAATTTTTTTGTCGAATTTTACGCCCTCTCATTTTTAAAAGTCGATTCCACAGCAACTAATAGAGCTTTGCGATCGCAATCACTTCCAGAATGTGTAAAAGATATTCTAGTTTCATAACAGAACAGCAGGGACCTGCCAAAGTTAAACCATTTGGCCAGGAGAGCCCTTTTATGCAGACTTTTGCCAGATTTCGATACCCAAAATTTTTGCGATTTTCACAGAATTTTTTTCAAAAGCCGATTCCAAAGCAACTAATAGAGCTTTGCGATCGCAATCACTTCCAGAATCTGCCCCACGAAGTCTACTTTCATGATAAAGCACGAGGGACCTGCCAAAGTTAAACCATTTGGCCAGGAGAGCCCTTTTATGAAGGCATGTGCTCGATTTCGTCGCCAAATTTTTTTGTCGAATTTTACGCCCTCTCATTTTTAAAAGTCGATTCCACAGCAACTAATAGAGCTTTGCGATCGCAATCACTTCCAGAATGTGTAAAAGATATTCTAGTTTCATAACAGAACAGCAGGGACCTGCCAAAGTTAAACCATTTGGCCAGGAGAGCCCTTTTATGCAGACTTTTGCCAGATTTCGATACCCAAAATTTTTGCGATTTTCACAGAATTTTTTTCAAAAGCCGATTCCAAAGCAACTAATAGAGCTTTGCGATCGCAATCACTTCCAGAATCTGCCCCACGAAGTCTACTTTCATGATAAAGCACGAGGGACCTGCCAAAGTTAAACCATTTGGCCAGGAGAGCCCTTTTATGAAGGCATGTGCTCGATTTCGTCGCCAAATTTTTTTGTCGAATTTTACGCCCTCTCATTTTTAAAAGTCGATTCCACAGCAACTAATAGAGCTTTGCGATCGCAATCACTTCCAGAATGTGTAAAAGATATTCTAGTTTCATAACAGAACAGCAGGGACCTGCCAAAGTTAAACCATTTGGCCAGGAGAGCCCTTTTATGCAGACTTTTGCCAGATTTCGATACCCAAAATTTTTGCGATTTTCACAGAATTTTTTTCAAAAGCCGATTCCAAAGCAACTAATAGAGCTTTGCGATCGCAATCACTTCCAGAATCTGCCCCACGAAGTCTACTTTCATGATAAAGCACGAGGGACCTGCCAAAGTTAAACCATTTGGCCAGGAGAGCCCTTTTATGAAGGCATGTGCTCGATTTCGTCGCCAAATTTTTTTGTCGAATTTTACGCCCTCTCATTTTTAAAAGTCGATTCCACAGCAACTAATAGAGCTTTGCGATCGCAATCACTTCCAGAATGTGTAAAAGATATTCTAGTTTCATAACAGAACAGCAGGGACCTGCCAAAGTTAAACCATTTGGCCAGGAGAGCCCTTTTATGCAGACTTTTGCCAGATTTCGATACCCAAAATTTTTGCGATTTTCACAGAATTTTTTTCAAAAGCCGATTCCAAAGCAACTAATAGAGCTTTGCGATCGCAATCACTTCCAGAATCTGCCCCACGAAGTCTACTTTCATGATAAAGCACGAGGGACCTGCCAAAGTTAAACCATTTGGCCAGGAGAGCCCTTTTATGAAGGCATGTGCTCGATTTCGTCGCCAAATTTTTTTGTCGAATTTTACGCCCTCTCATTTTTAAAAGTCGATTCCACAGCAACTAATAGAGCTTTGCGATCGCAATCACTTCCAGAATGTGTAAAAGATATTCTAGTTTCATAACAGAACAGCAGGGACCTGCCAAAGTTAAACCATTTGGCCAGGAGAGCCCTTTTATGCAGACTTTTGCCAGATTTCGATACCCAAAATTTTTGCGATTTTCACAGAATTTTTTTCAAAAGCCGATTCCAAAGCAACTAATAGAGCTTTGCGATCGCAATCACTTCCAGAATCTGCCCCACGAAGTCTACTTTCATGATAAAGCACGAGGGACCTGCCAAAGTTAAACCATTTGGCCAGGAGAGCCCTTTTATGAAGGCATGTGCTCGATTTCGTCGCCAAATTTTTTTGTCGAATTTTACGCCCTCTCATTTTTAAAAGTCGATTCCACAGCAACTAATAGAGCTTTGCGATCGCAATCACTTCCAGAATGTGTAAAAGATATTCTAGTTTCATAACAGAACAGCAGGGACCTGCCAAAGTTAAACCATTTGGCCAGGAGAGCCCTTTTATGCAGACTTTTGCCAGATTTCGATACCCAAAATTTTTGCGATTTTCACAGAATTTTTTTCAAAAGCCGATTCCAAAGCAACTAATAGAGCTTTGCGATCGCAATCACTTCCAGAATCTGCCCCACGAAGTCTACTTTCATGATAAAGCACGAGGGACCTGCCAAAGTTAAACCATTTGGCCAGGAGAGCCCTTTTATGAAGGCATGTGCTCGATTTCGTCGCCAAATTTTTTTGTCGAATTTTACGCCCTCTCATTTTTAAAAGTCGATTCCACAGCAACTAATAGAGCTTTGCGATCGCAATCACTTCCAGAATGTGTAAAAGATATTCTAGTTTCATAACAGAACAGCAGGGACCTGCCAAAGTTAAACCATTTGGCCAGGAGAGCCCTTTTATGCAGACTTTTGCCAGATTTCGATACCCAAAATTTTTGCGATTTTCACAGAATTTTTTTCAAAAGCCGATTCCAAAGCAACTAATAGAGCTTTGCGATCGCAATCACTTCCAGAATCTGCCCCACGAAGTCTACTTTCATGATAAAGCACGAGGGACCTGCCAAAGTTAAACCATTTGGCCAGGAGAGCCCTTTTATGAAGGCATGTGCTCGATTTCGTCGCCAAATTTTTTTGTCGAATTTTACGCCCTCTCATTTTTAAAAGTCGATTCCACAGCAACTAATAGAGCTTTGCGATCGCAATCACTTCCAGAATGTGTAAAAGATATTCTAGTTTCATAACAGAACAGCAGGGACCTGCCAAAGTTAAACCATTTGGCCAGGAGAGCCCTTTTATGCAGACTTTTGCCAGATTTCGATACCCAAAATTTTTGCGATTTTCACAGAATTTTTTTCAAAAGCCGATTCCAAAGCAACTAATAGAGCTTTGCGATCGCAATCACTTCCAGAATCTGCCCCACGAAGTCTACTTTCATGATAAAGCACGAGGGACCTGCCAAAGTTAAACCATTTGGCCAGGAGAGCCCTTTTATGAAGGCATGTGCTCGATTTCGTCGCCAAATTTTTTTGTCGAATTTTACGCCCTCTCATTTTTAAAAGTCGATTCCACAGCAACTAATAGAGCTTTGCGATCGCAATCACTTCCAGAATGTGTAAAAGATATTCTAGTTTCATAACAGAACAGCAGGGACCTGCCAAAGTTAAACCATTTGGCCAGGAGAGCCCTTTTATGCAGACTTTTGCCAGATTTCGATACCCAAAATTTTTGCGATTTTCACAGAATTTTTTTCAAAAGCCGATTCCAAAGCAACTAATAGAGCTTTGCGATCGCAATCACTTCCAGAATCTGCCCCACGAAGTCTACTTTCATGATAAAGCACGAGGGACCTGCCAAAGTTAAACCATTTGGCCAGGAGAGCCCTTTTATGAAGGCATGTGCTCGATTTCGTCGCCAAATTTTTTTGTCGAATTTTACGCCCTCTCATTTTTAAAAGTCGATTCCACAGCAACTAATAGAGCTTTGCGATCGCAATCACTTCCAGAATGTGTAAAAGATATTCTAGTTTCATAACAGAACAGCAGGGACCTGCCAAAGTTAAACCATTTGGCCAGGAGAGCCCTTTTATGCAGACTTTTGCCAGATTTCGATACCCAAAATTTTTGCGATTTTCACAGAATTTTTTTCAAAAGCCGATTCCAAAGCAACTAATAGAGCTTTGCGATCGCAATCACTTCCAGAATCTGCCCCACGAAGTCTACTTTCATGATAAAGCACGAGGGACCTGCCAAAGTTAAACCATTTGGCCAGGAGAGCCCTTTTATGAAGGCATGTGCTCGATTTCGTCGCCAAATTTTTTTGTCGAATTTTACGCCCTCTCATTTTTAAAAGTCGATTCCACAGCAACTAATAGAGCTTTGCGATCGCAATCACTTCCAGAATGTGTAAAAGATATTCTAGTTTCATAACAGAACAGCAGGGACCTGCCAAAGTTAAACCATTTGGCCAGGAGAGCCCTTTTATGCAGACTTTTGCCAGATTTCGATACCCAAAATTTTTGCGATTTTCACAGAATTTTTTTCAAAAGCCGATTCCAAAGCAACTAATAGAGCTTTGCGATCGCAATCACTTCCAGAATCTGCCCCACGAAGTCTACTTTCATGATAAAGCACGAGGGACCTGCCAAAGTTAAACCATTTGGCCAGGAGAGCCCTTTTATGAAGGCATGTGCTCGATTTCGTCGCCAAATTTTTTTGTCGAATTTTACGCCCTCTCATTTTTAAAAGTCGATTCCACAGCAACTAATAGAGCTTTGCGATCGCAATCACTTCCAGAATGTGTAAAAGATATTCTAGTTTCATAACAGAACAGCAGGGACCTGCCAAAGTTAAACCATTTGGCCAGGAGAGCCCTTTTATGCAGACTTTTGCCAGATTTCGATACCCAAAATTTTTGCGATTTTCACAGAATTTTTTTCAAAAGCCGATTCCAAAGCAACTAATAGAGCTTTGCGATCGCAATCACTTCCAGAATCTGCCCCACGAAGTCTACTTTCATGATAAAGCACGAGGGACCTGCCAAAGTTAAACCATTTGGCCAGGAGAGCCCTTTTATGAAGGCATGTGCTCGATTTCGTCGCCAAATTTTTTTGTCGAATTTTACGCCCTCTCATTTTTAAAAGTCGATTCCACAGCAACTAATAGAGCTTTGCGATCGCAATCACTTCCAGAATGTGTAAAAGATATTCTAGTTTCATAACAGAACAGCAGGGACCTGCCAAAGTTAAACCATTTGGCCAGGAGAGCCCTTTTATGCAGACTTTTGCCAGATTTCGATACCCAAAATTTTTGCGATTTTCACAGAATTTTTTTCAAAAGCCGATTCCAAAGCAACTAATAGAGCTTTGCGATCGCAATCACTTCCAGAATCTGCCCCACGAAGTCTACTTTCATGATAAAGCACGAGGGACCTGCCAAAGTTAAACCATTTGGCCAGGAGAGCCCTTTTATGAAGGCATGTGCTCGATTTCGTCGCCAAATTTTTTTGTCGAATTTTACGCCCTCTCATTTTTAAAAGTCGATTCCACAGCAACTAATAGAGCTTTGCGATCGCAATCACTTCCAGAATGTGTAAAAGATATTCTAGTTTCATAACAGAACAGCAGGGACCTGCCAAAGTTAAACCATTTGGCCAGGAGAGCCCTTTTATGCAGACTTTTGCCAGATTTCGATACCCAAAATTTTTGCGATTTTCACAGAATTTTTTTCAAAAGCCGATTCCAAAGCAACTAATAGAGCTTTGCGATCGCAATCACTTCCAGAATCTGCCCCACGAAGTCTACTTTCATGATAAAGCACGAGGGACCTGCCAAAGTTAAACCATTTGGCCAGGAGAGCCCTTTTATGAAGGCATGTGCTCGATTTCGTCGCCAAATTTTTTTGTCGAATTTTACGCCCTCTCATTTTTAAAAGTCGATTCCACAGCAACTAATAGAGCTTTGCGATCGCAATCACTTCCAGAATGTGTAAAAGATATTCTAGTTTCATAACAGAACAGCAGGGACCTGCCAAAGTTAAACCATTTGGCCAGGAGAGCCCTTTTATGCAGACTTTTGCCAGATTTCGATACCCAAAATTTTTGCGATTTTCACAGAATTTTTTTCAAAAGCCGATTCCAAAGCAACTAATAGAGCTTTGCGATCGCAATCACTTCCAGAATCTGCCCCACGAAGTCTACTTTCATGATAAAGCACGAGGGACCTGCCAAAGTTAAACCATTTGGCCAGGAGAGCCCTTTTATGAAGGCATGTGCTCGATTTCGTCGCCAAATTTTTTTGTCGAATTTTACGCCCTCTCATTTTTAAAAGTCGATTCCACAGCAACTAATAGAGCTTTGCGATCGCAATCACTTCCAGAATGTGTAAAAGATATTCTAGTTTCATAACAGAACAGCAGCGACCTGCCAAAGTTAAACCATTTGGCCAGGAGAGCCCTTTTATGCAGACTTTTGCCAGATTTCGATACCCAAAATTTTTGCGATTTTCACAGAATTTTTTTCAAAAGCCGATTCCAAAGCAACTAATAGAGCTTTGCGATCGCAATCACTTCCAGAATCTGCCCCACGAAGTCTACTTTCATGATAAAGCACGAGGGACCTGCCAAAGTTAAACCATTTGGCCAGGAGAGCCCTTTTATGAAGGCATGTGCTCGATTTCGTCGCCAAATTTTTTTGTCGAATTTTACGCCCTCTCATTTTTAAAAGTCGATTCCACAGCAACTAATAGAGCTTTGCGATCGCAATCACTTCCAGAATGTGTAAAAGATATTCTAGTTTCATAACAGAACAGCAGGGACCTGCCAAAGTTAAACCATTTGGCCAGGAGAGCCCTTTTATGCAGACTTTTGCCAGATTTCGATACCCAAAATTTTTGCGATTTTCACAGAATTTTTTTCAAAAGCCGATTCCAAAGCAACTAATAGAGCTTTGCGATCGCAATCACTTCCAGAATCTGCCCCACGAAGTCTACTTTCATGATAAAGCACGAGGGACCTGCCAAAGTTAAACCATTTGGCCAGGAGAGCCCTTTTATGAAGGCATGTGCTCGATTTCGTCGCCAAATTTTTTTGTCGAATTTTACGCCCTCTCATTTTTAAAAGTCGATTCCACAGCAACTAATAGAGCTTTGCGATCGCAATCACTTCCAGAATGTGTAAAAGATATTCTAGTTTCATAACAGAACAGCAGCGACCTGCCAAAGTTAAACCATTTGGCCAGGAGAGCCCTTTTATGCAGACTTTTGCCAGATTTCGATACCCAAAATTTTTGCGATTTTCACAGAATTTTTTTCAAAAGCCGATTCCAAAGCAACTAATAGAGCTTTGCGATCGCAATCACTTCCAGAATCTGCCCCACGAAGTCTACTTTCATGATAAAGCACGAGGGACCTGCCAAAGTTAAACCATTTGGCCAGGAGAGCCCTTTTATGAAGGCATGTGCTCGATTTCGTCGCCAAATTTTTTTGTCGAATTTTACGCCCTCTCATTTTTAAAAGTCGATTCCACAGCAACTAATAGAGCTTTGCGATCGCAATCACTTCCAGAATGTGTAAAAGATATTCTAGTTTCATAACAGAACAGCAGGGACCTGCCAAAGTTAAACCATTTGGCCAGGAGAGCCCTTTTATGCAGACTTTTGCCAGATTTCGATACCCAAAATTTTTGCCATTTTCACAGAATTTTTTTCAAAAGCCGATTCCAAAGCAACTAATAGAGCTTTGCGATCGCAATCACTTCCAGAATCTGCCCCACGAAGTCTACTTTCATGATAAAGCACGAGGGACCTGCCAAAGTTAAACCATTTGGCCAGGAGAGCCCTTTTATGAAGGCATGTGCTCGATTTCGTCGCCAAATTTTTTTGTCGAATTTTACGCCCTCTCATTTTTAAAAGTCGATTCCACAGCAACTAATAGAGCTTTGCGATCGCAATCACTTCCAGAATGTGTAAAAGATATTCTAGTTTCATAACAGAACAGCAGCGACCTGCCAAAGTTAAACCATTTGGCCAGGAGAGCCCTTTTATGCAGACATTTGCCAGATTTCGATACCCAAAATTTTTGCGATTTTCACAGAATTTTTTTCAAAAGCCGATTCCAAAGCAACTAATAGAGCTTTGCGATCGCAATCACTTCCAGAATCTGCCCCACGAAGTCTACTTTCATGATAAAGCACGAGGGACCTGCCAAAGTTAAACCATTTGGCCAGGAGAGCCCTTTTATGAAGGCATGTGCTCGATTTCGTCGCCAAATTTTTTTGTCGAATTTTACGCCCTCTCATTTTTAAAAGTCGATTCCACAGCAACTAATAGAGCTTTGCGATCGCAATCACTTCCAGAATGTGTAAAAGATATTCTAGTTTCATAACAGAACAGCAGGGACCTGCCAAAGTTAAACCATTTAGCCAGGAGAGCCCTTTTATGCAGACTTTTGCCAGATTTCGATACCCAAAATTTTTGCGATTTTCACAGAATTTTTTTCAAAAGCCGATTCCAAAGCAACTAATAGAGCTTTGCGATCGCAATCACTTCCAGAATCTGCCCCACGAAGTCTACTTTCATGATAAAGCACGAGGGACCTGCCAAAGTTAAACCATTTGGCCAGGAGAGCCCTTTTATGAAGGCATGTGCTCGATTTCGTCGCCAAATTTTTTTGTCGAATTTTACGCCCTCTCATTTTTAAAAGTCGATTCCACAGCAACTAATAGAGCTTTGCGATCGCAATCACTTCCAGAATGTGTAAAAGATATTCTAGTTTCATAACAGAACAGCAGGGACCTGCCAAAGTTAAACCATTTGGCCAGGAGAGCCCTTTTATGCAGACTTTTGCCAGATTTCGATACCCAAAATTTTTGCGATTTTCACAGAATTTTTTTCAAAAGCCGATTCCAAAGCAACTAATAGAGCTTTGCGATCGCAATCACTTCCAGAATCTGCCCCACGAAGTCTACTTTCATGATAAAGCACGAGGGACCTGCCAAAGTTAAACCATTTGGCCAGGAGAGCCCTTTTATGAAGGCATGTGCTCGATTTCGTCGCCAAATTTTTTTGTCGAATTTTACGCCCTCTCATTTTTAAAAGTCGATTCCACAGCAACTAATAGAGCTTTGCGATCGCAATCACTTCCAGAATGTGTAAAAGATATTCTAGTTTCATAACAGAACAGCAGGGACCTGCCAAAGTTAAACCATTTGGCCAGGAGAGCCCTTTTATGCAGACTTTTGCCAGATTTCGATACCCAAAATTTTTGCGATTTTCACAGAATTTTTTTCAAAAGCCGATTCCAAAGCAACTAATAGAGCTTTGCGATCGCAATCACTTCCAGAATCTGCCCCACGAAGTCTACTTTCATGATAAAGCACGAGGGACCTGCCAAAGTTAAACCATTTGGCCAGGAGAGCCCTTTTATGAAGGCATGTGCTCGATTTCGTCGCCAAATTTTTTTGTCGAATTTTACGCCCTCTCATTTTTAAAAGTCGATTCCACAGCAACTAATAGAGCTTTGCGATCGCAATCACTTCCAGAATGTGTAAAAGATATTCTAGTTTCATAACAGAACAGCAGGGACCTGCCAAAGTTAAACCATTTGGCCAGGAGAGCCCTTTTATGCAGACTTTTGCCAGATTTCGATACCCAAAATTTTTGCGATTTTCACAGAATTTTTTTCAAAAGCCGATTCCAAAGCAACTAATAGAGCTTTGCGATCGCAATCACTTCCAGAATCTGCCCCACGAAGTCTACTTTCATGATAAAGCACGAGGGACCTGCCAAAGTTAAACCATTTGGCCAGGAGAGCCCTTTTATGAAGGCATGTGCTCGATTTCGTCGCCAAATTTTTTTGTCGAATTTTACGCCCTCTCATTTTTAAAAGTCGATTCCACAGCAACTAATAGAGCTTTGCGATCGCAATCACTTCCAGAATGTGTAAAAGATATTCTAGTTTCATAACAGAACAGCAGCGACCTGCCAAAGTTAAACCATTTGGCCAGGAGAGCCCTTTTATGCAGACTTTTGCCAGATTTCGATACCCAAAATTTTTGCGATTTTCACAGAATTTTTTTCAAAAGCCGATTCCAAAGCAACTAAAAGAGCTTTGCGATCGCAATCACTTCCAGAATCTGCCCCACGAAGTCTACTTTCATGATAAAGCACGAGGGACCTGCCAAAGTTAAACCATTTGGCCAGGAGAGCCCTTTTATGAAGGCATGTGCTCGATTTCGTCGCCAAATTTTTTTGTCGAATTTTACACCCTCTCATTTTTAAAAGTCGATTCCACAGCAACTAATAGAGCTTTGCGATCGCAATCACTTCCAGAATGTGTAAAAGATATTCTAGTTTCATAACAGAACAGCAGGGACCTGCCAAAGTTAAACCATTTGGCCAGGAGAGCCCTTTTATGCAGACTTTTGCCAGATTTCGATACCCAAAATTTTTGCGATTTTCACAGAATTTTTTTCAAAAGCCGATTCCAAAGCAACTAATAGAGCTTTGCGATCGCAATCACTTCCAGAATCTGCCCCACGAAGTCTACTTTCATGATAAAGCACGAGGGACCTGCCAAAGTTAAACCATTTGGCCAGGAGAGCCCTTTTATGAAGGCATGTGCTCGATTTCGTCGCCAAATTTTTTTGTCGAATTTTACGCCCTCTCATTTTTAAAAGTCGATTCCACAGCAACTAATAGAGCTTTGCGATCGCAATCACTTCCAGAATGTGTAAAAGATATTCTAGTTTCATAACAGAACAGCAGGGACCTGCCAAAGTTAAACCATTTGGCCAGGAGAGCCCTTTTATGCAGACTTTTGCCAGATTTCGATACCCAAAATTTTTGCGATTTTCACAGAATTTTTTTCAAAAGCCGATTCCAAAGCAACTAATAGAGCTTTGCGATCGCAATCACTTCCAGAATCTGCCCCACGAAGTCTACTTTCATGATAAAAGCACGAGGGACCTGCCAAAGTTAAACCATTTGGCCAGGAGAGCCCTTTTATGAAGGCATGTGCTCGATTTCGTCGCCAAATTTTTTTGTCGAATTTTACGCCCTCTCATTTTTAAAAGTCGATTCCACAGCAACTAATAGAGCTTTGCGATCGCAATCACTTCCAGAATGTGTAAAAGATATTCTAGTTTCATAACAGAACAGCAGGGACCTGCCAAAGTTAAACCATTTGGCCAGGAGAGCCCCTTTTATGCAGACTTTTGCCAGATTTCGATACCCAAAATTTTTGCGATTTTCACAGAATTTTTTTCAAAAGCCGATTCCAAAGCAACTAATAGAGCTTTGCGATCGCAATCACTTCCAGAATCTGCCCCACGAAGTCTACTTTCATGATAAAGCACGAGGGACCTGCCAAAGTTAAACCATTTGGCCAGGAGAGCCCTTTTATGAAGGCATGTGCTCGATTTCGTCGCCAAATTTTTTGTCGAATTTTACGCCCTCTCATTTTTAAAAGTCGATTCCACAGCAACTAATAGAGCTTTGCGATCGCAATCACTTCCAGAATGTGTAAAAGATATTCTAGTTTCATAACAGAACAGCAGGGACCTGCCAAAGTTAAACCATTTGGCCAGGAGAGCCCTTTTATGCAGACTTTTGCCAGATTTCGATACCCAAAATTTTTGCGATTTTCACAGAATTTTTTCAAAAGCCGATTCCAAAGCAACTAATAGAGCTTTGCGATCGCAATCACTTCCAGAATCTGCCCCACGAAGTCTACTTTCATGATAAAGCACGAGGGACCTGCCAAAGTTAAACCATTTGGCCAGGAGAGCCCTTTTATGAAGGCATGTGCTCGATTTCGTCGCCAAATTTTTTTGTCGAATTTTACGCCCTCTCATTTTTAAAAGTCGATTCCACAGCAACTAATAGAGCTTTGCGATCGCAATCACTTCCAGAATGTGTAAAAGATATTCTAGTTTCATAACAGAACAGCAGGGACCTGCCAAAGTTAAACCATTTGGCCAGGAGAGCCCTTTTATGCAGACTTTTGCCAGATTTCGATACCCAAAATTTTTGCGATTTTCACCGAATTTTTTTCAAAAGCCGATTCCAAAGCAACTAATAGAGCTTTGCGATCGCAATCACTTCCAGAATCTGCCCCACGAAGTCTACTTTCATGATAAAGCACGAGGGACATGCCAAAGTTAAACCATTTGGCCAGGAGAGCCCTTTTATGAAGGCATGTGCTCGATTTCGTCGCCAAATTTTTTTGTCGAATTTTACGCCCTCTCATTTTTAAAAGTCGATTCCACAGCAACTAATAGAGCTTTGCGATCGCAATCACTTCCAGAATGTGTAAAAGATATTCTAGTTTCATAACAGAACAGCAGGGACCTGCCAAAGTTAAACCATTTGGCCAGGAGAGCCCTTTTATGCAGACTTTTGCCAGATTTCGATACCCAAAATTTTTGCGATTTTCACAGAATTTTTTTCAAAAGCCGATTCCAAAGCAACTAATAGAGCTTTGCGATCGCAATCACTTCCAGAATCTGCCCCACGAAGTCTACTTTCATGAAAAAGCACGAGGGACCTGCAAAAGTTAAACCATTTGGCCAGGAGAGCCCTTTTATGAAGGCATGTGCTCGATTTCGTCGCCAAATTTTTTTGTCGAATTTTACGCCCTCTCATTTTTAAAAGTCGATTCCACAGCAACTAATAGAGCTTTGCGATCGCAATCACTTCCAGAATGTGTAAAAGATATTCTAGTTTCATAACAGAACAGCAGGGACCTGCCAAAGTTAAACCATTTGGCCAGGAGAGCCCTTTTATGCAGACTTTTGCCAGATTTCGATAACCAAAATTTTTGCGATTTTCACAGAATTTTTTTCAAAAGCCGATTCCAAAGCAACTAATAGAGCTTTGCGATCGCAATCACTTCCAGAATCTGCCCCACGAAGTCTACTTTCATGATAAAGCACGAGGGACCTGCCAAAGTTAAACCATTTGGCCAGGAGAGCCCTTTTATGAAGGCATGTGCTCGATTTCGTCGCCAAATTTTTTTCTCGAATTTTACGCCCTCTCATTTTTAAAAGTCGATTCCACAGCAACTAATAGAGCTTTGCGATCGCAATCACTTCCAGAATGTGTAAAAGATATTCTAGTTTCATAACAGAACAGCAGGGACCTGCCAAAGTTAAACCATTTGGCCAGGAGAGCCCTTTTATGCAGACTTTTGCCAGATTTCGATACCCAAAATTTTTGCGATCTTCACAGAATTTTTTTCAAAAGCCGATTCCAAAGCAACTAATAGAGCTTTGCGATCGCAATCACTTCCAGAATCTGCCCCACGAAGTCTACTTTCATGATAAAGCACGAGGGACCTGCCAAAGTTAAACCATTTGGCCAGGAGAGCCCTTTTATGAAGGCATGTGCTCGATTTCGTCGCCAAATTTTTTTGTCGAATTTTACGCCCTCTCATTTTTAAAAGTCGATTCCACAGCAACTAATAGAGCTTTGCGATCGCAATCACTTCCAGAATGTGTAAAAGATATTCTAGTTTCATAACAGAACAGCAGGGACCTGCCAAAGTTAAACCATTTGGCCAGGAGAGCCCTTTTATGCAGACTTTTGCCAGATTTCGATACCCAAAATTTTTGCGATTTTCACAGAATTTTTTTCAAAAGCCGATTCCAAAGCAACTAATAGAGCTTTGCGATCGCAATCACTTCCAGAATCTGCCCCACGAAGTCTACTTTCATGATAAAGCACGAGGGACCTGCCAAAGTTAAACCATTTGGCCAGGAGAGCCCTTTTATGAAGGCATGTGCTCGATTTCGTCGCCAAATTTTTTTGTCGAATTTTACGCCCTCTCATTTTTAAAAGTCGATTCCACAGCAACTAATAGAGCTTTGCGATCGCAATCACTTCCAGAATGTGTAAAAGATATTCTAGTTTCATAACAGAACAGCAGGGACCTGCCAAAGTTAAACCATTTGGCCAGGAGAGCCCTTTTATGCAGACTTTTGCCAGATTTCGATACCCAAAATTTTTGCGATTTTCACAGAATTTTTTTCAAAAGCCGATTCCAAAGCAACTAATAGAGCTTTGCGATCGCAATCACTTCCAGAATCTGCCCCACGAAGTCTACTTTCATGATAAAGCACGAGGGACCTGCCAAAGTTAAACCATTTGGCCAGGAGAGCCCTTTTATGAAGGCATGTGCTCGATTTCGTCGCCAAATTTTTTTGTCGAATTTTACGCCCTCTCATTTTTAAAAGTCGATTCCACAGCAACTAATAGAGCTTTGCGATCGCAATCACTTCCAGAATGTGTAAAAGATATTCTAGTTTCATAACAGAACAGCAGGGACCTGCCAAAGTTAAACCATTTGGCCAGGAGAGCCCTTTTATGCAGACTTTTGCCAGATTTCGATACCCAAAATTTTTGCGATTTTCACAGAATTTTTTTCAAAAGCCGATTCCAAAGCAACTAATAGAGCTTTGCGATCGCAATCACTTCCAGAATCTGCCCCACGAAGTCTACTTTCATGATAAAGCACGAGGGACCTGCCAAAGTTAAACCATTTGGCCAGGAGAGCCCTTTTATGAAGGCATGTGCTCGATTTCGTCGCCAAATTTTTTTGTCGAATTTTACGCCCTCTCATTTTTAAAAGTCGATTCCACAGCAACTAATAGAGCTTTGCGATCGCAATCACTTCCAGAATGTGTAAAAGATATTCTAGTTTCATAACAGAACAGCAGGGACCTGCCAAAGTTAAACCATTTGGCCAGGAGAGCCCTTTTATGCAGACTTTTGCCAGATTTCGATACCCAAAATTTTTGCGATTTTCACAGAATTTTTTTCAAAAGCCGATTCCAAAGCAACTAATAGAGCTTTGCGATCGCAATCACTTCCAGAATCTGCCCCACGAAGTCTACTTTCATGATAAAGCACGAGGGACCTGCCAAAGTTAAACCATTTGGCCAGGAGAGCCCTTTTATGAAGGCATGTGCTCGATTTCGTCGCCAAATTTTTTTGTCGAATTTTACGCCCTCTCATTTTTAAAAGTCGATTCCACAGCAACTAATAGAGCTTTGCGATCGCAATCACTTCCAGAATGTGTAAAAGATATTCTAGTTTCATAACAGAACAGCAGGGACCTGCCAAAGTTAAACCATTTGGCCAGGAGAGCCCTTTTATGCAGACTTTTGCCAGATTTCGATACCCAAAATTTTTGCGATTTTCACAGAATTTTTTTCAAAAGCCGATTCCAAAGCAACTAATAGAGCTTTGCGATCGCAATCACTTCCAGAATCTGCCCCACGAAGTCTACTTTCATGATAAAGCACGAGGGACCTGCCAAAGTTAAACCATTTGGCCAGGAGAGCCCTTTTATGAAGGCATGTGCTCGATTTCGTCGCCAAATTTTTTTGTCGAATTTTACGCCCTCTCATTTTTAAAAGTCGATTCCACAGCAACTAATAGAGCTTTGCGATCGCAATCACTTCCAGAATGTGTAAAAGATATTCTAGTTTCATAACAGAACAGCAGGGACCTGCCAAAGTTAAACCATTTGGCCAGGAGAGCCCTTTTATGCAGACTTTTGCCAGATTTCGATACCCAAAATTTTTGCGATTTTCACAGAATTTTTTTCAAAAGCCGATTCCAAAGCAACTAATAGAGCTTTGCGATCGCAATCACTTCCAGAATCTGCCCCACGAAGTCTACTTTCATGATAAAGCACGAGGGACCTGCCAAAGTTAAACCATTTGGCCAGGAGAGCCCTTTTATGAAGGCATGTGCTCGATTTCGTCGCCAAATTTTTTTGTCGAATTTTACGCCCTCTCATTTTTAAAAGTCGATTCCACAGCAACTAATAGAGCTTTGCGATCGCAATCACTTCCAGAATGTGTAAAAGATATTCTAGTTTCATAACAGAACAGCAGCGACCTGCCAAAGTTAAACCATTTGGCCAGGAGAGCCCTTTTATGCAGACTTTTGCCAGATTTCGATACCCAAAATTTTTGCGATTTTCACAGAATTTTTTTCAAAAGCCGATTCCAAAGCAACTAATAGAGCTTTGCGATCGCAATCACTTCCAGAATCTGCCCCACGAAGTCTACTTTCATGATAAAGCACGAGGGACCTGCCAAAGTTAAACCATTTGGCCAGGAGAGCCCTTTTATGAAGGCATGTGCTCGATTTCGTCGCCAAATTTTTTTGTCGAATTTTACGCCCTCTCATTTTTAAAAGTCGATTCCACAGCAACTAATAGAGCTTTGCGATCGCAATCACTTCCAGAATGTGTAAAAGATATTCTAGTTTCATAACAGAACAGCAGGGACCTGCCAAAGTTAAACCATTTGGCCAGGAGAGCCCTTTTATGCAGACTTTTGCCAGATTTCGATACCCAAAATTTTTGCGATTTTCACAGAATTTTTTTCAAAAGCCGATTCCAAAGCAACTAATAGAGCTTTGCGATCGCAATCACTTCCAGAATCTGCCCCACGAAGTCTACTTTCATGATAAAGCACGAGGGACCTGCCAAAGTTAAACCATTTGGCCAGGAGAGCCCTTTTATGAAGGCATGTGCTCGATTTCGTCGCCAAATTTTTTTGTCGAATTTTACGCCCTCTCATTTTTAAAAGTCGATTCCACAGCAACTAATAGAGCTTTGCGATCGCAATCACTTCCAGAATGTGTAAAAGATATTCTAGTTTCATAACAGAACAGCAGGGACCTGCCAAAGTTAAACCATTTGGCCAGGAGAGCCCTTTTATGCAGACTTTTGCCAGATTTCGATACCCAAAATTTTTGCGATTTTCACAGAATTTTTTTCAAAAGCCGATTCCAAAGCAACTAATAGAGCTTTGCGATCGCAATCACTTCCAGAATCTGCCCCACGAAGTCTACTTTCATGATAAAGCACGAGGGACCTGCCAAAGTTAAACCATTTGGCCAGGAGAGCCCTTTTATGAAGGCATGTGCTCGATTTCGTCGCCAAATTTTTTTGTCGAATTTTACGCCCTCTCATTTTTAAAAGTCGATTCCACAGCAACTAATAGAGCTTTGCGATCGCAATCACTTCCAGAATGTGTAAAAGATATTCTAGTTTCATAACAGAACAGCAGGGACCTGCCAAAGTTAAACCATTTGGCCAGGAGAGCCCTTTTATGCAGACTTTTGCCAGATTTCGATACCCAAAATTTTTGCGATTTTCACAGAATTTTTTTCAAAAGCCGATTCCAAAGCAACTAATAGAGCTTTGCGATCGCAATCACTTCCAGAATCTGCCCCACGAAGTCTACTTTCATGATAAAGCACGAGGGACCTGCCAAAGTTAAACCATTTGGCCAGGAGAGCCCTTTTATGAAGGCATGTGCTCGATTTCGTCGCCAAATTTTTTTGTCGAATTTTACGCCCTCTCATTTTTAAAAGTCGATTCCACAGCAACTAATAGAGCTTTGCGATCGCAATCACTTCCAGAATGTGTAAAAGATATTCTAGTTTCATAACAGAACAGCAGGGACCTGCCAAAGTTAAACCATTTGGCCAGGAGAGCCCTTTTATGCAGACTTTTGCCAGATTTCGATACCCAAAATTTTTGCGATTTTCACAGAATTTTTTTCAAAAGCCGATTCCAAAGCAACTAATAGAGCTTTGCGATCGCAATCACTTCCAGAATCTGCCCCATGAAGTCTACTTTCATGATAAAGCACGAGGGACATGCCAAAGTTAAACCATTTGGCCAGGAGAGCCCTTTTATGAAGGCATGTGCTCGATTTCGTCGCCAAATTTTTTTGTCGAATTTTACGCCCTCTCATTTTTAAAAGTCGATTCCACAGCAACTAATAGAGCTTTGCGATCGCAATCACTTCCAGAATGTGTAAAAGATATTCTAGTTTCATAACAGAACAGCAGGGACCTGCCAAAGTTAAACCATTTGGCCAGGAGAGCCCTTTTATGCAGACTTTTGCCAGATTTCGATACCCAAAATTTTTGCGATTTTCACAGAATTTTTTTCAAAAGCCGATTCCAAAGCAACTAATAGAGCTTTGCGATCGCAATCACTTCCAGAATCTGCCCCACGAAGTCTACTTTCATGAAAAAGCACGAGGGACCTGCCAAAGTTAAACCATTTGGCCAGGAGAGCCCTTTTATGAAGGCATGTGCTCGATTTCGTCGCCAAATTTTTTTGTCGAATTTTACGCCCTCTCATTTTTAAAAGTCGATTCCACAGCAACTAATAGAACTTTGCGATCGCAATCACTTCCAGAATGTGTAAAAGATATTCTAGTTTCATAACAGAACAGCAGGGACCTGCCAAAGTTAAACCATTTGGCCAGGAGAGCCCTTTTATGCAGACTTTTGCCAGATTTCGATAACCAAAATTTTTGCGATTTTCACAGAATTTTTTTCAAAAGCCGATTCCAAAGCAACTAATAGAGCTTTGCGATCGCAATCACTTCCAGAATCTGCCCCACGAAGTCTACTTTCATGATAAAGCACGAGGGACCTGCCAAAGTTAAACCATTTGGCCAGGAGAGCCCTTTTATGAAGGCATGTGCTCGATTTCGTCGCCAAATTTTTTTCTCGAATTTTACGCCCTCTCATTTTTAAAAGTCGATTCCACAGCAACTAATAGAGCTTTGCGATCGCAATCACTTCCAGAATGTGTAAAAGATATTCTAGTTTCATAACAGAACAGCAGGGACCTGCCAAAGTTAAACCATTTGGCCAGGAGAGCCCTTTTATGCAGACTTTTGCCAGATTTCGATACCCAAAATTTTTGCGATTTTCACAGAATTTTTTTCAAAAGCCGATTCCAAAGCAACTAATAGAGCTTTGCGATCGCAATCACTTCCAGAATCTGCCCCACGAAGTCTACTTTCATGATAAAGCACGAGGGACCTGCCAAAGTTAAACCATTTGGCCAGGAGAGCCCTTTTATGAAGGCATGTGCTCGATTTCGTCGCCAAATTTTTTTGTCGAATTTTACGCCCTCTCATTTTTAAAAGTCGATTCCACAGCAACTAATAGAGCTTTGCGATCGCAATCACTTCCAGAATGTGTAAAAGATATTCTAGTTTCATAACAGAACAGCAGGGACCTGCCAAAGTTAAACCATTTGGCCAGGAGAGCCCTTTTATGCAGACTTTTGCCAGATTTCGATACCCAAAATTTTTGCGATTTTCACAGAATTTTTTTCAAAAGCCGATTCCAAAGCAACTAATAGAGCTTTGCGATCGCAATCACTTCCAGAATCTGCCCCACGAAGTCTACTTTCATGATAAAGCACGAGGGACCTGCCAAAGTTAAACCATTTGGCCAGGAGAGCCCTTTTATGAAGGCATGTGCTCGATTTCGTCGCCAAATTTTTTTGTCGAATTTTACGCCCTCTCATTTTTAAAAGTCGATTCCACAGCAACTAATAGAGCTTTGCGATCGCAATCACTTCCAGAATGTGTAAAAGATATTCTAGTTTCATAACAGAACAGCAGGGACCTGCCAAAGTTAAACCATTTGGCCAGGAGAGCCCTTTTATGCAGACTTTTGCCAGATTTCGATACCCAAAATTTTTGCGATTTTCACAGAATTTTTTTCAAAAGCCGATTCCAAAGCAACTAATAGAGCTTTGCGATCGCAATCACTTCCAGAATCTGCCCCACGAAGTCTACTTTCATGATAAAGCACGAGGGACCTGCCAAAGTTAAACCATTTGGCCAGGAGAGCCCTTTTATGAAGGCATGTGCTCGATTTCGTCGCCAAATTTTTTTGTCGAATTTTACGCCCTCTCATTTTTAAAAGTCGATTCCACAGCAACTAATAGAGCTTTGCGATCGCAATCACTTCCAGAATGTGTAAAAGATATTCTAGTTTCATAACAGAACAGCAGGGACCTGCCAAAGTTAAACCATTTGGCCAGGAGAGCCCTTTTATGCAGACTTTTGCCAGATTTCGATACCCAAAATTTTTGCGATTTTCACAGAATTTTTTTCAAAAGCCGATTCCAAAGCAACTAATAGAGCTTTGCGATCGCAATCACTTCCAGAATCTGCCCCACGAAGTCTACTTTCATGATAAAGCACGAGGGCCCTGCCAAAGTTAAACCATTTGGCCAGGAGAGCCCTTTTATGAAGGCATGTGCTCGATTTCGTCGCCAAATTTTTTTGTCGAATTTTACGCCCTCTCATTTTTAAAAGTCGATTCCACAGCAACTAATAGAGCTTTGCGATCGCAATCACTTCCAGAATGTGTAAAAGATATTCTAGTTTCATAACAGAACAGCAGGGACCTGCCAAAGTTAAACCATTTGGCCAGGAGAGCCCTTTTATGCAGACTTTTGCCAGATTTCGATACCCAAAATTTTTGCGATTTTCACAGAATTTTTTTCAAAAGCCGATTCCAAAGCAACTAATAGAGCTTTGCGATCGCAATCACTTCCAGAATCTGCCCCACGAAGTCTACTTTCATGATAAAGCACGAGGGACCTGCCAAAGTTAAACCATTTGGCCAGGAGAGCCCTTTTATGAAGGCATGTGCTCGATTTCGTCGCCAAATTTTTTTGTCGAATTTTACGCCCTCTCATTTTTTAAAGTCGATTCCACAGCAACTAATAGAGCTTTGCGATCGCAATCACTTCCAGAATGTGTAAAAGATATTCTAGTTTCATAACAGAACAGCAGCGACCTGCCAAAGTTAAACCATTTGGCCAGGAGAGCCCTTTTATGCAGACTTTTGCCAGATTTCGATACCCAAAATTTTTGCGATTTTCACAGAATTTTTTTCAAAAGCCGATTCCAAAGCAACTAATAGAGCTTTGCGATCGCAATCACTTCCAGAATCTGCCCCACGAAGTCTACTTTCATGATAAAGCACGAGGGACCTGCCAAAGTTAAACCATTTGGCCAGGAGAGCCCTTTTATGAAGGCATGTGCTCGATTTCGTCGCCAAATTTTTTTGTCGAATTTTACGCCCTCTCATTTTTAAAAGTCGATTCCACAGCAACTAATAGAGCTTTGCGATCGCAATCACTTCCAGAATGTGTAAAAGATATTCTAGTTTCATAACAGAACAGCAGGGACCTGCCAAAGTTAAACCATTTGGCCAGGAGAGCCCTTTTATGCAGACTTTTGCCAGATTTCGATACCCAAAATTTTTGCGATTTTCACAGAATTTTTTTCAAAAGCCGATTCCAAAGCAACTAATAGAGCTTTGCGATCGCAATCACTTCCAGAATCTGCCCCACGAAGTCTACTTTCATGATAAAGCACGAGGGACCTGCCAAAGTTAAACCATTTGTCCAGGAGAGCCCTTTTATGAAGGCATGTGCTCGATTTCGTCGCCAAATTTTTTTGTCGAATTTTACGCCCTCTCATTTTTAAAAGTCGATTCCACAGCAACTAATAGAGCTTTGCGATCGCAATCACTTCCAGAATGTGTAAAAGATATTCTAGTTTCATAACAGAACAGCAGCGACCTGCCAAAGTTAAACCATTTGGCCAGGAGAGCCCTTTTATGCAGACTTTTGCCAGATTTCGATACCCAAAATTTTTGCGATTTTCACAGAATTTTTTTCAAAAGCCGATTCCAAAGCAACTAATAGAGCTTTGCGATCGCAATCACTTCCAGAATCTGCCCCACGAAGTCTACTTTCATGATAAAGCACGAGGGACCTGCCAAAGTTAAACCATTTGGCCAGGAGAGCCCTTTTATGAAGGCATGTGCTCGATTTCGTCGCCAAATTTTTTTGTCGAATTTTACGCCCTCTCATTTTTAAAAGTCGATTCCACAGCAACTAATAGAGCTTTGCGATCGCAATCACTTCCAGAATGTGTAAAAGATATTCTAGTTTCATAACAGAACAGCAGGGACCTGCCAAAGTTAAACCATTTGGCCAGGAGAGCCCTTTTATGCAGACTTTTGCCAGATTTCGATACCCAAAATTTTTGCGATTTTCACAGAATTTTTTTCAAAAGCCGATTCCAAAGCAACTAATAGAGCTTTGCGATCGCAATCACTTCCAGAATCTGCCCCACGAAGTCTACTTTCATGATAAAGCACGAGGGACCTGCCAAAGTTAAACCATTTGGCCAGGAGAGCCCTTTTATGAAGGCATGTGCTCGATTTCGTCGCCAAATTTTTTTGTCGAATTTTACGCCCTCTCATTTTTAAAAGTCGATTCCACAGCAACTAATAGAGCTTTGCGATCGCAATCACTTCCAGAATGTGTAAAAGATATTCTAGTTTCATAACAGAACAGCAGGGACCTGCCAAAGTTAAACCATTTGGCCAGGAGAGCCCTTTTATGCAGACTTTTGCCAGATTTCGATACCCAAAATTTTTGCGATTTTCACAGAATTTTTTTCAAAAGCCGATTCCAAAGCAACTAATAGAGCTTTGCGATCGCAATCACTTCCAGAATCTGCCCCACGAAGTCTACTTTCATGATAAAGCACGAGGGACCTGCCAAAGTTAAACCATTTGGCCAGGAGAGCCCTTTTATGAAGGCATGTGCTCGATTTCGTCGCCAAATTTTTTTGTCGAATTTTACGCCCTCTCATTTTTAAAAGTCGATTCCACAGCAACTAATAGAGCTTTGCGATCGCAATCACTTCCAGAATGTGTAAAAGATATTCTAGTTTCATAACAGAACAGCAGGGACCTGCCAAAGTTAAACCATTTGGCCAGGAGAGCCCTTTTATGCAGACTTTTGCCAGATTTCGATACCCAAAATTTTTGCGATTTTCACAGAATTTTTTTCAAAAGCCGATTCCAAAGCAACTAATAGAGCTTTGCGATCGCAATCACTTCCAGAATCTGCCCCACGAAGTCTACTTTCATGATAAAGCACGAGGGACCTGCCAAAGTTAAACCATTTGGCCAGGAGAGCCCTTTTATGAAGGCATGTGCTCGATTTCGTCGCCAAATTTTTTTGTCGAATTTTACGCCCTCTCATTTTTAAAAGTCGATTCCACAGCAACTAATAGAGCTTTGCGATCGCAATCACTTCCAGAATGTGTAAAAGATATTCTAGTTTCATAACAGAACAGCAGCGACCTGCCAAAGTTAAACCATTTGGCCAGGAGAGCCCTTTTATGCAGACTTTTGCCAGATTTCGATACCCAAAATTTTTGCGATTTTCACAGAATTTTTTTCAAAAGCCGATTCAAAAGCAACTAATAGAGCTTTGCGATCGCAATCACTTCCAGAATCTGCCCCACGAAGTCTACTTTCATGATAAAGCACGAGGGACCTGCCAAAGTTAAACCATTTGGCCAGGAGAGCCCTTTTATGAAGGCATGTGCTCGATTTCGTCGCCAAATTTTTTTGTCGAATTTTACGCCCTCTCATTTTTAAAAGTCGATTCCACAGCAACTAATAGAGCTTTGCGATCGCAATCACTTCCAGAATGTGTAAAAGATATTCTAGTTTCATAACAGAACAGCAGGGACCTGCCAAAGTTAAACCATTTGGCCAGGAGAGCCCTTTTATGCAGACTTTTGCCAGATTTCGATACCCAAAATTTTTGCGATTTTCACAGAATTTTTTTCAAAAGCCGATTCCAAAGCAACTAATAGAGCTTTGCGATCGCAATCACTTCCAGAATCTGCCCCACGAAGTCTACTTTCATGATAAAGCACGAGGGACCTGCCAAAGTTAAACCATTTGGCCAGGAGAGCCCTTTTATGAAGGCATGTGCTCGATTTCGTCGCCAAATTTTTTTGTCGAATTTTACGCCCTCTCATTTTTAAAAGTCGATTCCACAGCAACTAATAGAGCTTTGCGATCGCAATCACTTCCAGAATGTGTAAAAGATATTCTAGTTTCATAACAGAACAGCAGGGACCTGCCAAAGTTAAACCATTTGGCCAGGAGAGCCCTTTTATGCAGACTTTTGCCAGATTTCGATACCCAAAATTTTTGCGATTTTCACAGAATTTTTTTCAAAAGCCGATTCCAAAGCAACTAATAGAGCTTTGCGATCGCAATCACTTCCAGAATCTGCCCCACGAAGTCTACTTTCATGATAAAGCACGAGGGACCTGCCAAAGTTAAACCATTTGGCCAGGAGAGCCCTTTTATGAAGGCATGTGCTCGATTTCGTCGCCAAATTTTTTTGTCGAATTTTACGCCCTCTCATTTTTAAAAGTCGATTCCACAGCAACTAATAGAGCTTTGCGATCGCAATCACTTCCAGAATGTGTAAAAGATATTCTAGTTTCATAACAGAACAGCAGGGACCTGCCAAAGTTAAACCATTTGGCCAGGAGAGTCCTTTTATGCAGACTTTTGCCAGATTTCGATACCCAAAATTTTTGCGATTTTCACAGAATTTTTTTCAAAAGCCGATTCCAAAGCAACTAATAGAGCGTTGCGATCGCAATCACTTCCAGAATCTGCCCCACGAAGTCTACTTTCATGATAAAGCACGAGGGACCTGCCAAAGTTAAACCATTTGGCCAGGAGAGCCCTTTTATGAAGGCATGTGCTCGATTTCGTCGCCAAATTTTTTTGTCGAATTTTACGCCCTCTCATTTTTAAAAGTCGATTCCACAGCAACTAATAGAGCTTTGCGATCGCAATCACTTCCAGAATGTGTAAAAGATATTCTAGTTTCATAACAGAACAGCAGGGACCTGCCAAAGTTAAACCATTTGGCCAGGAGAGCCCTTTTATGCAGACTTTTGCCAGATTTCGATACCCAAAATTTTTGCGATTTTCACAGAATTTTTTTCAAAAGCCGATTCCAAAGCAACTAATAGAGCTTTGCGATCGCAATCACTTCCAGAATCTGCCCCACGAAGTCTACTTTCATGATAAAGCACGAGGGACCTGCCAAAGTTAAACCATTTGGCCAGGAGAGCCCTTTTATGAAGGCATGTGCTCGATTTCGTCGCCAAATTTTTTTGTCGAATTTTACGCCCTCTCATTTTTAAAAGTCGATTCCACAGCAACTAATAGAGCTTTGCGATCGCAATCACTTCCAGAATGTGTAAAAGATATTCTAGTTTCATAACAGAACAGCAGGGACCTGCCAAAGTTAAACCATTTTGCCAGGAGAGCCCTTTTATGCAGACTTTTGCCAGATTTCGATACCCAAAATTTTTGCGATTTTCACAGAATTTTTTTCAAAAGCCGATTCCAAAGCAACTAATAGAGCTTTGCGATCGCAATCACTTCCAGAATCTGCCCCACGAAGTCTACTTTCATGATAAAGCACGAGGGACCTGCCAAAGTTAAACCATTTGGCCAGGAGAGCCCTTTTATGAAGGCATGTGCTCGATTTCGTCGCCAAATTTTTTTGTCGAATTTTACGCCCTCTCATTTTTAAAAGTCGATTCCACAGCAACTAATAGAGCTTTGCGATCGCAATCACTTCCAGAATGTGTAAAAGATATTCTAGTTTCATAACAGAACAGCAGGGACCTGCCAAAGTTAAACCATTTGGCCAGGAGAGCCCTTTTATGCAGACTTTTGCCAGATTTCGATACCCAAAATTTTTGCGATTTTCACAGAATTTTTTTCAAAAGCCGATTCCAAAGCAACTAATAGAGCTTTGCGATCGCAATCACTTCCAGAATCTGCCCCACGAAGTCTACTTTCATGATAAAGCACGAGGGACCTGCCAAAGTTAAACCATTTGGCCAGGAGAGCCCTTTTATGAAGGCATGTGCTCGATTTCGTCGCCAAATTTTTTTGTCGAATTTTACGCCCTCTCATTTTTAAAAGTCGATTCCACAGCAACTAATAGAGCTTTGCGATCGCAATCACTTCCAGAATGTGTAAAAGATATTCTAGTTTCATAACAGAACAGCAGGGACCTGCCAAAGTTAAACCATTTGGCCAGGAGAGCCCTTTTATGCAGACTTTTGCCAGATTTCGATACCCAAAATTTTTGCGATTTTCAGAGAATTTTTTTCAAAAGCCGATTCCAAAGCAACTAATAGAGCTTTGCGATCGCAATCACTTCCAGAATCTGCCCCACGAAGTCTACTTTCATGATAAAGCACGAGGGACCTGCCAAAGTTAAACCATTTGGCCAGGAGAGCCCTTTTATGAAGGCATGTGCTCGATTTCGTCGCCAAATTTTTTTGTCGAATTTTACGCCCTCTCATTTTTAAAAGTCGATTCCACAGCAACTAATAGAGCTTTGCGATCGCAATCACTTCCAGAATGTGTAAAAGATATTCTAGTTTCATAACAGAACAGCAGGGACCTGCCAAAGTTAAACCATTTGGCCAGGAGAGCCCTTTTATGCAGACTTTTGCCAGATTTCGATACCCAAAATTTTTGCGATTTTCACAGAATTTTTTTCAAAAGCCGATTCCAAAGCAACTAATAGAGCTTTGCGATCGCAATCACTTCCAGAATCTGCCCCACGAAGTCTACTTTCATGATAAAGCACGAGGGACCTGCCAAAGTTAAACCATTTGGCCAGGAGAGCCCTTTTATGAAGGCATGTGCTCGATTTCGTCGCCAAATTTTTTTGTCGAATTTTACGCCCTCTCATTTTTAAAAGTCGATTCCACAGCAACTAATAGAGCTTTGCGATCGCAATCACTTCCAGAATGTGTAAAAGATATTCTAGTTTCATAACAGAACAGCAGGGACCTGCCAAAGTTAAACCATTTGGCCAGGAGAGCCCTTTTATGCAGACTTTTGCCAGATTTCGATACCCAAAATTTTTGCGATTTTCACAGAATTTTTTTCAAAAGCCGATTCCAAAGCAACTAATAGAGCTTTGCGATCGCAATCACTTCCAGAATCTGCCCCACGAAGTCTACTTTCATGATAAAGCACGAGGGACCTGCCAAAGTTAAACCATTTGGCCAGGAGAGCCCTTTTATGAAGGCATGTGCTCGATTTCGTCGCCAAATTTTTTTGTCGAATTTTACGCCCTCTCATTTTTAAAAGTCGATTCCACAGCAACTAATAGAGCTTTGCGATCGCAATCACTTCCAGAATGTGTAAAAGAT
This sequence comes from Salticus scenicus, assembly GCA_963930645.1. NCBI lineage: Eukaryota > Metazoa > Arthropoda > Arachnida > Araneae > Salticidae > Salticus > Salticus scenicus. Next base: position 27,143 of record CAWVNO010002350.1, read on the forward strand.
ATTCTAGTTTCATAACAGAACAGCAGGGACCTGCCAAAGTTAAACCATTTGGCCAGGAGAGCCCTTTTATGCAGACTTTTGCCAGATTTCGATACCCAAAATTTTTGCGATTTTCAGAGAATTTTTTTCAAAAGCCGATTCCAAAGCAACTAATAGAGCTTTGCGATCGCAATCACTTCCAGAATCTGCCCCACGAAGTCTACTTTCATGATAAAGCACGAGGGACCTGCCAAAGTTAAACCATTTGGCCAGGAGAGCCCTTTTATGAAGGCATGTGCTCGATTTCGTCGCCAAATTTTTTTGTCGAATTTTACGCCCTCTCATTTTTAAAAGTCGATTCCACAGCAACTAATAGAGCTTTGCGATCGCAATCACTTCCAGAATGTGTAAAAGATATTCTAGTTTCATAACAGAACAGCAGGGACCTGCCAAAGTTAAACCATTTGGCCAGGAGAGCCCTTTTATGCAGACTTTTGCCAGATTTCGATACCCAAAATTTTTGCGATTTTCACAGAATTTTTTTCAAAAGCCGATTCCAAAGCAAATAATAGAGCTTTGCGATCGCAATCACTTCCAGAATCTGCCCCACGAAGTCTACTTTCATGATAAAGCACGAGGGACCTGCCAAAGTTAAACCATTTGGCCAGGAGAGCCCTTTTATGAAGGCATGTGCTCGATTTCGTCGCCAAATTTTTTTGTCGAATTTTACGCCCTCTCATTTTTAAAAGTCGATTCCACAGCAACTAATAGAGCTTTGCGATCGCAATCACTTCCAGAATGTGTAAAAGATATTCTAGTTTCATAACAGAACAGCAGGGACCTGCCAAAGTTAAACCATTTGGCCAGGAGAGCCCTTTTATGCAGACTTTTGCCAGATTTCGATACCCAAAATTTTTGCGATTTTCACAGAATTTTTTTCAAAAGCCGATTCCAAAGCAACTAATAGAGCTTTGCGATCGCAATCACTTCCAGAATCTGCCCCACGAAGTCTACTTTCATGATAAAGCACGAGGGACCTGCCAAAGTTAAACCATTTGGCCAGGAGAGCCCTTTTATGAAGGCATGTGCTCGATTTCGTCGCCAAATTTTTTTGTCGAATTTTACGCCCTCTCATTTTTAAAAGTCGATTCCACAGCAACTAATAGAGCTTTGCGATCGCAATCACTTCCAGAATGTGGAAAAGATATTCTAGTTTCATAACAGAACAGCAGGGACCTGCCAAAGTTAAACCATTTGGCCAGGAGAGCCCTTTTATGCAGACTTTTGCCAGATTTCGATACCCAAAATTTTTGCGATTTTCACAGAATTTTTTTCAAAAGCCGATTCCAAAGCAACTAATAGAGCTTTGCGATCGCAATCACTTCCAGAATCTGCCCCACGAAGTCTACTTTCATGATAAAGCACGAGGGACCTGCCAAAGTTAAACCATTTGGCCAGGAGAGCCCTTTTATGAAGGCATGTGCTCGATTTCGTCGCCAAATTTTTTTGTCGAATTTTACGCCCTCTCATTTTTAAAAGTCGATTCCACAGCAACTAATAGAGCTTTGCGATCGCAATCACTTCCAGAATGTGTAAAAGATATTCTAGTTTCATAACAGAACAGCAGGGACCTGCCAAAGTTAAACCATTTGGCCAGGAGAGCCCTTTTATGCAGACTTTTGCCAGATTTCGATACCCAAAATTTTTGCGATTTTCACAGAATTTTTTTCAAAAGCCGATTCCAAAGCAACTAATAGAGCTTTGCGATCGCAATCACTTCCAGAATCTGCCCCACGAAGTCTACTTTCATGATAAAGCACGAGGGACCTGCCAAAGTTAAACCATTTGGCCAGGAGAGCCCTTTTATGAAAGCATGTGCTCGATTTCGTCGCCAAATTTTTTTGTCGAATTTTACGCCCTCTCATTTTTAAAAGTCGATTCCACAGCAACTAATAGAGCTTTGCGATCGCAATCACTTCCAGAATGTGTAAAAGATATTCTAGTTTCATAACAGAACAGCAGGGACCTGCCAAAGTTAAACCATTTGGCCAGGAGAGCCCTTTTATGCAGACTTTTGCCAGATTTCGATACCCAAAATTTTTGCGATTTTCACAGAATTTTTTTCAAAAGCCGATTCCAAAGCAACTAATAGAGCTTTGCGATCGCAATCACTTCCAGAATCTGCCCCACGAAGTCTACTTTCATGATAAAGCACGAGGGACCTGCCAAAGTTAAACCATTTGGCCAGGAGAGCCCTTTTATGAAGGCATGTGCTCGATTTCGTCGCCAAATTTTTTGTCGAATTTTACGCCCTCTCATTTTTAAAAGTCGATTCCACAGCAACTAATAGAGCTTTGCGATCGCAATCACTTCCAGAATGTGTAAAAGATATTCTAGTTTCATAACAGAACAGCAGGGACCTGCCAAAGTTAAACCATTTGGCCAGGAGAGCCCTTTTATGCAGACTTTTGCCAGATTTCGATACCCAAAATTTTTGCGATTTTCACAGAATTTTTTTCAAAAGCCGATTCCAAAGCAACTAATAGAGCTTTGCGATCGCAATCACTTCCAGAATCTGCCCCACGAAGTCTACTTTCATGATAAAGCACGAGGGACCTGCCAAAGTTAAACCATTTGGCCAGGAGAGCCCTTTTATGAAGGCATGTGCTCGATTTCGTCGCCAAATTTTTTTGTCGAATTTTACGCCCTCTCATTTTTAAAAGTCGATTCCACAGCAACTAATAGAGCTTTGCGATCGCAATCACTTCCAGAATGTGTAAAAGATATTCTAGTTTCATAACAGAACAGCAGGGACCTGCCAAAGTTAAACCATTTGGCCAGGAGAGCCCTTTTATGCAGACTTTTGCCAGATTTCGATACCCAAAATTTTTGCGATTTTCACAGAATTTTTTTCAAAAGCCGATTCCAAAGCAACTAATAGAGCTTTGCGATCGCAATCACTTCCAGAATCTGCCCCACGAAGTCTACTTTCATGATAAAGCACGTGGGACCTGCCAAAGTTAAACCATTTGGCCAGGAGAGCCCTTTTATGAAGGCATGTGCTCGATTTCGTCGCCAAATTTTTTTGTCGAATTTTACGCCCTCTCATTTTTAAAAGTCGATTCCACAGCAACTAATAGAGCTTTGCGATCGCAATCACTTCCAGAATGTGTAAAAGATATTCTAGTTTCATAACAGAACAGCAGGGACCTGCCAAAGTTAAACCATTTGGCCAGGAGAGCCCTTTTATGCAGACTTTTGCCAGATTTCGATACCCAAAATTTTTGCGATTTTCACAGAATTTTTTTCAAAAGCCGATTCCAAAGCAACTAATAGAGCTTTGCGATCGCAATCACTTCCAGAATCTGCCCCACGAAGTCTACTTTCATGATAAAGCACGAGGGACCTGCCAAAGTTAAACCATTTGGCCAGGAGAGCCCTTTTATGAAGGCATGTGCTCGATTTCGTCGCCAAATTTTTTTGTCGAATTTTACGCCCTCTCATTTTTAAAAGTCGATTCCACAGCAACTAATAGAGCTTTGCGATCGCAATCACTTCCAGAATGTGTAAAAGATATTCTAGTTTCATAACAGAACAGCAGGGACCTGCCAAAGTTAAACCATTTGGCCAGGAGAGCCCTTTTATGCAGACTTTTGCCAGATTTCGATACCCAAAATTTTTGCGATTTTCACAGAATTTTTTTCAAAAGCCGATTCCAAAGCAACTAATAGAGCTTTGCGATCGCAATCACTTCCAGAATCTGCCCCACGAAGTCTACTTTCATGATAAAGCACGAGGGACCTGCCAAAGTTAAACCATTTGGCCAGGAGAGCCCTTTTATGAAGGCATGTGCTCGATTTCGTCGCCAAATTTTTTTGTCGAATTTTACGCCCTCTCATTTTTAAAAGTCGATTCCACAGCAACTAATAGAGCTTTGCGATCGCAATCACTTCCAGAATGTGTAAAAGATATTCTAGTTTCATAACAGAACAGCAGGGACCTGCCAAAGTTAAACCATTTGGCCAGGAGAGCCCTTTTATGCAGACTTTTGCCAGATTTCGATACCCAAAATTTTTGCGATTTTCACAGAATTTTTTTCAAAAGCCGATTCCAAAGCAACTAATAGAGCTTTGCGATCGCAATCACTTCCAGAATCTGCCCCACGAAGTCTACTTTCATGATAAAGCACGAGGGACCTGCCAAAGTTAAACCATTTGGCCAGGAGAGCCCTTTTATGAAGGCATGTGCTCGATTTCGTCGCCAAATTTTTTTGTCGAATTTTACGCCCTCTCATTTTTAAAAGTCGATTCCACAGCAACTAATAGAGCTTTGCGATCGCAATCACTTCCAGAATGTGTAAAAGATATTCTAGTTTCATAACAGAACAGCAGGGACCTGCCAAAGTTAAACCATTTGGCCAGGAGAGCCCTTTTATGCAGACTTTTGCCAGATTTCGATACCCAAAATTTTTGCGATTTTCACAGAATTTTTTTCAAAAGCCGATTCCAAAGCAACTAATAGAGCTTTGCGATCGCAATCACTTCCAGAATCTGCCCCACGAAGTCTACTTTCATGATAAAGCACGAGGGACCTGCCAAAGTTAAACCATTTGGCCAGGAGAGCCCTTTTATGAAGGCATGTGCTCGATTTCGTCGCCAAATTTTTTTGTCGAATTTTACGCCCTCTCATTTTTAAAAGTCGATTCCACAGCAACTAATAGAGCTTTGCGATCGCAATCACTTCCAGAATGTGTAAAAGATATTCTAGTTTCATAACAGAACAGCAGGGACCTGCCAAAGTTAAACCATTTGGCCAGGAGAGCCCTTTTATGCAGACTTTTGCCAGATTTCGATACCCAAAATTTTTGCGATTTTCACAGAATTTTTTTCAATAGCCGATTCCAAAGCAACTAATAGAGCTTTGCGATCGCAATCACTTCCAGAATCTGCCCCACGAAGTCTACTTTCATGATAAAGCACGAGGGACCTGCCAAAGTTAAACCATTTGGCCAGGAGAGCCCTTTTATGAAGGCATGTGCTCGATTTCGTCGCCAAATTTTTTTGTCGAATTTTACGCCCTCTCATTTTTAAAAGTCGATTCCACAGCAACTAATAGAGCTTTGCGATCGCAATCACTTCCAGAATGTGTAAAAGATATTCTAGTTTCATAACAGAACAGCAGGGACCTGCCAAAGTTAAACCATTTGGCCAGGAGAGCCCTTTTATGCAGACTTTTGCCAGATTTCGATACCCAAAATTTTTGCGATTTTCACAGAATTTTTTTCAAAAGCCGATTCCAAAGCAACTAATAGAGCTTTGCGATCGCAATCACTTCCAGAATCTGCCCCACGAAGTCTACTTTCATGATAAAGCACGAGGGACCTGCCAAAGTTAAACCATTTGGCCAGGAGAGCCCTTTTATGAAGGCATGTGCTCGATTTCGTCGCCAAATTTTTTTGTCGAATTTTACGCCCTCTCATTTTTAAAAGTCGATTCCACAGCAACTAATAGAGCTTTGCGATCGCAATCACTTCCAGAATGTGTAAAAGATATTCTAGTTTCATAACAGAACAGCAGGGACCTGCCAAAGTTAAACCATTTGGCCAGGAGAGCCCTTTTATGCAGACTTTTGCCAGATTTCGATACCCAAAATTTTTGCGATTTTCACAGAATTTTTTTCAAAAGCCGATTCCAAAGCAACTAATAGAGCTTTGCGATCGCAATCACTTCCAGAATCTGCCCCACGAAGTCTACTTTCATGATAAAGCACGAGGGACCTGCCAAAGTTAAACCATTTGGCCAGGAGAGCCCTTTTATGAAGGCATGTGCTCGATTTCGTCGCCAAATTTTTTTGTCGAATTTTACGCCCTCTCATTTTTAAAAGTCGATTCCACAGCAACTAATAGAGCTTTGCGATCGCAATCACTTCCAGAATGTGTAAAAGATATTCTAGTTTCATAACAGAACAGCAGGGACCTGCCAAAGTTAAACCATTTGGCCAGGAGAGCCCTTTTATGCAGACTTTTGCCAGATTTCGATACCCAAAATTTTTGCGATTTTCACAGAATTTTTTTCAAAAGCCGATTCCAAAGCAACTAATAGAGCTTTGCGATCGCAATCACTTCCAGAATCTGCCCCACGAAGTCTACTTTCATGATAAAGCACGAGGGACCTGCCAAAGTTAAACCATTTGGCCAGGAGAGCCCTTTTATGAAGGCATGTGCTCGATTTCGTCGCCAAATTTTTTTGTCGAATTTTACGCCCTCTCATTTTTAAAAGTCGATTCCACAGCAACTAATAGAGCTTTGCGATCGCAATCACTTCCAGAATGTGTAAAAGATATTCTAGTTTCATAACAGAACAGCATGGACCTGCCAAAGTTAAACCATTTGGCCAGGAGAGCCCTTTTATGCAGACTTTTGCCAGATTTCGATACCCAAAATTTTTGCGATTTTCACAGAATTTTCTTCAAAAGCCGATTCCAAAGCAACTAATAGAGCTTTGCGATCGCAATCACTTCCAGAATCTGCCCCACGAAGTCTACTTTCATGATAAAGCACGAGGGACCTGCCAAAGTTAAACCATTTGGCCAGGAGAGCCCTTTTATGAAGGCATGTGCTCGATTTCGTCGCCAAATTTTTTTGTCGAATTTTACGCCCTCTCATTTTTAAAAGTCGATTCCACAGCAACTAATAGAGCTTTGCGATCGCAATCACTTCCAGAATGTGTAAAAGATATTCTAGTTTCATAACAGAACAGCAGGGACCTGCCAAAGTTAAACCATTTGGCCAGGAGAGCCCTTTTATGCAGACTTTTGCCAGATTTCGATACCCAAAATTTTTGCGATTTTCACAGAATTTTTTTCAAAAGCCGATTCCAAAGCAACTAATAGAGCTTTGCGATCGCAATCACTTCCAGAATCTGCCCCACGAAGTCTACTTTCATGATAAAGCACGAGGGACCTGCCAAAGTTAAACCATTTGGCCAGGAGAGCCCTTTTATGAAGGCATGTGCTCGATTTCGTCGCCAAATTTTTTTGTCGAATTTTACGCCCTCTCATTTTTAAAAGTCGATTCCACAGCAACTAATAGAGCTTTGCGATCGCAATCACTTCCAGAATGTGTAAAAGATATTCTAGTTTCATAACAGAACAGCAGGGACCTGCCAAAGTTAAACCATTTGGCCAGGAGAGCCCTTTTATGCAGACTTTTGCCAGATTTCGATACCCAAAATTTTTGCGATTTTCACAGAATTTTTTTCAAAAGCCGATTCCAAAGCAACTAATAGAGCTTTGCGATCGCAATCACTTCCAGAATCTGCCCCACGAAGTCTACTTTCATGATAAAGCACGAGGGACCTGCCAAAGTTAAACCATTTGGCCAGGAGAGCCCTTTTATGAAGGCATGTGCTCGATTTCGTCGCCAAATTTTTTTGTCGAATTTTACGCCCTCTCATTTTTAAAAGTCGATTCCACAGCAACTAATAGAGCTTTGCGATCGCAATCACTTCCAGAATGTGTAAAAGATATTCTAGTTTCATAACAGAACAGCAGGGACCTGCCAAAGTTAAACCATTTGGCCAGGAGAGCCCTTTTATGCAGACTTTTGCCAGATTTCGATACCCAAAATTTTTGCGATTTTCACAGAATTTTTTTCAAAAGCCGATTCCAAAGCAACTAATAGAGCTTTGCGATCGCAATCACTTCCAGAATCTGCCCCACGAAGTCTACTTTCATGATAAAGCACGAGGGACCTGCCAAAGTTAAACCATTTGGCCAGGAGAGCCCTTTTATGAAGGCATGTGCTCGATTTCGTCGCCAAATTTTTTTGTCGAATTTTACGCCCTCTCATTTTTAAAAGTCGATTCCACAGCAACTAATAGAGCTTTGCGATCGCAATCACTTCCAGAATGTGTAAAAGATATTCTAGTTTCATAACAGAACAGCAGGGACCTGCCAAAGTTAAACCATTTGGCCAGGAGAGCCCTTTTATGCAGACTTTTGCCAGATTTCGATACCCAAAATTTTTGCGATTTTCACAGAATTTTTTTCAAAAGCCGATTCCAAAGCAACTAATAGAGCTTTGCGATCGCAATCACTTCCAGAATCTGCCCCACGAAGTCTACTTTCATGATAAAGCACGAGGGACCTGCCAAAGTTAAACCATTTGGCCAGGAGAGCCCTTTTATGAAGGCATGTGCTCGATTTCGTCGCCAAATTTTTTTGTCGAATTTTACGCCCTCTCATTTTTAAAAGTCGATTCCACAGCAACTAATAGAGCTTTGCGATCGCAATCACTTCCAGAATGTGTAAAAGATATTCTAGTTTCATAACAGAACAGCAGGGACCTGCCAAAGTTAAACCATTTGGCCAGGAGAGCCCTTTTATGCAGACTTTTGCCAGATTTCGATACCCAAAATTTTTGCGATTTTCACAGAATTTTTTTCAAAAGCCGATTCCAAAGCAACTAATAGAGCTTTGCGATCGCAATCACTTCCAGAATCTGCCCCACGAAGTCTACTTTCATGATAAAGCACGAGGGACCTGCCAAAGTTAAACCATTTGGCCAGGAGAGCCCTTTTATGAAGGCATGTGCTCGATTTCGTCGCCAAATTTTTTTGTCGAATTTTACGCCCTCTCATTTTTAAAAGTCGATTCCACAGCAACTAATAGAGCTTTGCGATCGCAATCACTTCCAGAATGTGTAAAAGATATTCTAGTTTCATAACAGAACAGCAGGGACCTGCCAAAGTTAAACCATTTGGCCAGGAGAGCCCTTTTATGCAGACTTTTGCCAGATTTCGATACCCAAAATTTTTGCGATTTTCACAGAATTTTTTTCAAAAGCCGATTCCAAAGCAACTAATAGAGCTTTGCGATCGCAATCACTTCCAGAATCTGCCCCACGAAGTCTACTTTCATGATAAAGCACGAGGGACCTGCCAAAGTTAAACCATTTGGCCAGGAGAGCCCTTTTATGAAGGCATGTGCTCGATTTCGTCGCCAAATTTTTTTGTCGAATTTTACGCCCTCTCATTTTTAAAAGTCGATTCCACAGCAACTAATAGAGCTTTGCGATCGCAATCACTTCCAGAATGTGTAAAAGATATTCTAGTTTCATAACAGAACAGCAGGGACCTGCCAAAGTTAAACCATTTGGCCAGGAGAGCCCTTTTATGCAGACTTTTGCCAGATTTCGATACCCAAAATTTTTGCGATTTTCACAGAATTTTTTTCAAAAGCCGATTCCAAAGCAACTAATAGAGCTTTGCGATCGCAATCACTTCCAGAATCTGCCCCACGAAGTCTACTTTCATGATAAAGCACGAGGGACCTGCCAAAGTTAAACCATTTGGCCAGGAGAGCCCTTTTATGAAGGCATGTGCTCGATTTCGTCGCCAAATTTTTTTGTCGAATTTTACGCCCTCTCATTTTTAAAAGTCGATTCCACAGCAACTAATAGAGCTTTGCGATCGCAATCACTTCCAGAATGTGTAAAAGATATTCTAGTTTCATAACAGAACAGCAGGGACCTGCCAAAGTTAAACCATTTGGCCAGGAGAGCCCTTTTATGCAGACTTTTGCCAGATTTCGATACCCAAAATTTTTGCGATTTTCACAGAATTTTTTTCAAAAGCCGATTCCAAAGCAACTAATAGAGCTTTGCGATCGCAATCACTTCCAGAATCTGCCCCACGAAGTCTACTTTCATGATAAAGCACGAGGGACCTGCCAAAGTTAAACCATTTGGCCAGGAGAGCCCTTTTATGAAGGCATGTGCTCGATTTCGTCGCCAAATTTTTTTGTCGAATTTTACGCCCTCTCATTTTTAAAAGTCGATTCCACAGCAACTAATAGAGCTTTGCGATCGCAATCACTTCCAGAATGTGTAAAAGATATTCTAGTTTCATAACAGAACAGCAGGGACCTGCCAAAGTTAAACCATTTGGCCAGGAGAGCCCTTTTATGCAGACTTTTGCCAGATTTCGATACCCAAAATTTTTGCGATTTTCACAGAATTTTTTTCAAAAGCCGATTCCAAAGCAACTAATAGAGCTTTGCGATCGCAATCACTTCCAGAATCTGCCCCACGAAGTCTACTTTCATGATAAAGCACGAGGGACCTGCCAAAGTTAAACCATTTGGCCAGGAGAGCCCTTTTATGAAGGCATGTGCTCGATTTCGTCGCCAAATTTTTTTGTCGAATTTTACGCCCTCTCATTTTTAAAAGTCGATTCCACAGCAACTAATAGAGCTTTGCGATCGCAATCACTTCCAGAATGTGTAAAAGATATTCTAGTTTCATAACAGAACAGCAGGGACCTGCCAAAGTTAAACCATTTGGCCAGGAGAGCCCTTTTATGCAGACTTTTGCCAGATTTCGATACCCAAAATTTTTGCGATTTTCACAGAATTTTTTTCAAAAGCCGATTCCAAAGCAACTAATAGAGCTTTGCGATCGCAATCACTTCCAGAATCTGCCCCACGAAGTCTACTTTCATGATAAAGCACGAGGGACCTGCCAAAGTTAAACCATTTGGCCAGGAGAGCCCTTTTATGAAGGCATGTGCTCGATTTCGTCGCCAAATTTTTTTGTCGAATTTTACGCCCTCTCATTTTTAAAAGTCGATTCCACAGCAACTAATAGAGCTTTGCGATCGCAATCACTTCCAGAATGTGTAAAAGATATTCTAGTTTCATAACAGAACAGCAGGGACCTGCCAAAGTTAAACCATTTGGCCAGGAGAGCCCTTTTATGCAGACTTTTGCCAGATTTCGATACCCAAAATTTTTGCGATTTTCACAGAATTTTTTTCAAAAGCCGATTCCAAAGCAACTAATAGAGCTTTGCGATCGCAATCACTTCCAGAATCTGCCCCACGAAGTCTACTTTCATGATAAAGCACGAGGGACCTGCCAAAGTTAAACCATTTGGCCAGGAGAGCCCTTTTATGAAGGCATGTGCTCGATTTCGTCGCCAAATTTTTTTGTCGAATTTTACGCCCTCTCATTTTTAAAAGTCGATTCCACAGCAACTAATAGAGCTTTGCGATCGCAATCACTTCCAGAATGTGTAAAAGATATTCTAGTTTCATAACAGAACAGCAGGGACCTGCCAAAGTTAAACCATTTGGCCAGGAGAGCCCTTTTATGCAGACTTTTGCCAGATTTCGATACCCAAAATTTTTGCGATTTTCACAGAATTTTTTTCAAAAGCCGATTCCAAAGCAACTAATAGAGCTTTGCGATCGCAATCACTTCCAGAATCTGCCCCACGAAGTCTACTTTCATGATAAAGCACGAGGGACCTGCCAAAGTTAAACCATTTGGCCAGGAGAGCCCTTTTATGAAGGCATGTGCTCGATTTCGTCGCCAAATTTTTTTGTCGAATTTTACGCCCTCTCATTTTTAAAAGTCGATTCCACAGCAACTAATAGAGCTTTGCGATCGCAATCACTTCCAGAATGTGTAAAAGATATTCTAGTTTCATAACAGAACAGCAGGGACCTGCCAAAGTTAAACCATTTGGCCAGGAGAGCCCTTTTATGCAGACTTTTGCCAGATTTCGATACCCAAAATTTTTGCGATTTTCACAGAATTTTTTTCAAAAGCCGATTCCAAAGCAACTAATAGAGCTTTGCGATCGCAATCACTTCCAGAATCTGCCCCACGAAGTCTACTTTCATGATAAAGCACGAGGGACCTGCCAAAGTTAAACCATTTGGCCAGGAGAGCCCTTTTATGAAGGCATGTGCTCGATTTCGTCGCCAAATTTTTTTGTCGAATTTTACGCCCTCTCATTTTTAAAAGTCGATTCCACAGCAACTAATAGAGCTTTGCGATCGCAATCACTTCCAGAATGTGTAAAAGATATTCTAGTTTCATAACAGAACAGCAGGGACCTGCCAAAGTTAAACCATTTGGCCAGGAGAGCCCTTTTATGCAGACTTTTGCCAGATTTCGATACCCAAAATTTTTGCGATTTTCACAGAATTTTTTTCAAAAGCCGATTCCAAAGCAACTAATAGAGCTTTGCGATCGCAATCACTTCCAGAATCTGCCCCACGAAGTCTACTTTCATGATAAAGCACGAGGGACCTGCCAAAGTTAAACCATTTGGCCAGGAGAGCCCTTTTATGAAGGCATGTGCTCGATTTCGTCGCCAAATTTTTTTGTCGAATTTTACGCCCTCTCATTTTTAAAAGTCGATTCCACAGCAACTAATAGAGCTTTGCGATCGCAATCACTTCCAGAATGTGTAAAAGATATTCTAGTTTCATAACAGAACAGCAGGGACCTGCCAAAGTTAAACCATTTGGCCAGGAGAGCCCTTTTATGCAGACTTTTGCCAGATTTCGATACCCAAAATTTTTGCGATTTTCACAGAATTTTTTTCAAAAGCCGATTCCAAAGCAACTAATAGAGCTTTGCGATCGCAATCACTTCCAGAATCTGCCCCACGAAGTCTACTTTCATGATAAAGCACGAGGGACCTGCCAAAGTTAAACCATTTGGCCAGGAGAGCCCTTTTATGAAGGCATGTGCTCGATTTCGTCGCCAAATTTTTTTGTCGAATTTTACGCCCTCTCATTTTTAAAAGTCGATTCCACAGCAACTAATAGAGCTTTGCGATCGCAATCACTTCCAGAATGTGTAAAAGATATTCTAGTTTCATAACAGAACAGCAGGGACCTGCCAAAGTTAAACCATTTGGCCAGGAGAGCCCTTTTATGCAGACTTTTGCCAGATTTCGATACCCAAAATTTTTGCGATTTTCACAGAATTTTTTTCAAAAGCCGATTCCAAAGCAACTAATAGAGCTTTGCGATCGCAATCACTTCCAGAATCTGCCCCACGAAGTCTACTTTCATGATAAAGCACGAGGGACCTGCCAAAGTTAAACCATTTGGCCAGGAGAGCCCTTTTATGAAGGCATGTGCTCGATTTCGTCGCCAAATTTTTTTGTCGAATTTTACGCCCTCTCATTTTTAAAAGTCGATTCCACATCAACTAATAGAGCTTTGCGATCGCAATCACTTCCAGAATGTGTAAAAGATATTCTAGTTTCATAACAGAACAGCAGGGACCTGCCAAAGTTAAACCATTTGGCCAGGAGAGCCCTTTTATGCAGACTTTTGCCAGATTTCGATACCCAAAATTTTTGCGATTTTCACAGAATTTTTTTCAAAAGCCGATTCCAAAGCAACTAATAGAGCTTTGCGATCGCAATCACTTCCAGAATCTGCCCCACGAAGTCTACTTTCATGATAAAGCACGAGGGACCTGCCAAAGTTAAACCATTTGGCTAGGAGAGCCCTTTTATGAAGGCATGTGCTCGATTTCGTCGCCAAATTTTTTTGTCGAATTTTACGCCCTCTCATTTTTAAAAGTCGATTCCACAGCAACTAATAGAGCTTTGCGATCGCAATCACTTCCAGAATGTGTAAAAGATATTCTAGTTTCATAACAGAACAGCAGGGACCTGCCAAAGTTAAACCATTTGGCCAGGAGAGCCCTTTTATGCAGACTTTTGCCAGATTTCGATACCCAAAATTTTTGCGATTTTCACAGAATTTTTTTCAAAAGCCGATTCCAAAGCAACTAATAGAGCTTTGCGATCGCAATCACTTCCAGAATCTGCCCCACGAAGTCTACTTTCATGATAAAGCACGAGGGACCTGCCAAAGTTAAACCATTTGGCCAGGAGAGCCCTTTTATGAAGGCATGTGCTCGATTTCGTCGCCAAATTTTTTTGTCGAATTTTACGCCCTCTCATTTTTAAAAGTTGATTCCACAGCAACTAATAGAGCTTTGCGATCGCAATCACTTCCAGAATGTGTAAAAGATATTCTAGTTTCATAACAGAACAGCAGGGACCTGCCAAAGTTAAACCATTTGGCCAGGAGAGCCCTTTTATGCAGACTTTTGCCAGATTTCGATACCCAAAATTTTTGCGATTTTCACAGAATTTTTTTCAAAAGCCGATTCCAAAGCAACTAATAGAGCTTTGCGATCGCAATCACTTCCAGAATCTGCCCCACGAAGTCTACTTTCATGATAAAGCACGAGGGACCTGCCAAAGTTAAACCATTTGGCCAGGAGAGCCCTTTTATGAAGGCATGTGCTCGATTTCGTCGCCAAATTTTTTTGTCGAATTTTACGCCCTCTCATTTTTAAAAGTCGATTCCACAGCAACTAATAGAGCTTTGCGATCGCAATCACTTCCAGAATGTGTAAAAGATATTCTAGTTTCATAACAGAACAGCAGGGACCTGCCAAAGTTAAACCATTTGGCCAGGAGAGCCCTTTTATGCAGACTTTTGCCAGATTTCGATACCCAAAATTTTTGCGATTTTCACAGAATTTTTTTCAAAAGCCGATTCCAAAGCAACTAATAGAGCTTTGCGATCGCAATCACTTCCAGAATCTGCCCCACGAAGTCTACTTTCATGATAAAGCACGAGGGACCTGCCAAAGTTAAACCATTTGGCCAGGAGAGCCCTTTTATGAAGGCATGTGCTCGATTTCGTCGCCAAATTTTTTTGTCGAATTTTACGCCCTCTCATTTTTAAAAGTCGATTCCACAGCAACTAATAGAGCTTTGCGATCGCAATCACTTCCAGAATGTGTAAAAGATATTCTAGTTTCATAACAGAACAGCAGGGACCTGCCAAAGTTAAACCATTTGGCCAGGAGAGCCCTTTTATGCAGACTTTTGCCAGATTTCGATACCCAAAATTTTTGCGATTTTCACAGAATTTTTTTCAAAAGCCGATTCCAAAGCAACTAATAGAGCTTTGCGATCGCAATCACTTCCAGAATCTGCCCCACGAAGTCTACTTTCATGATAAAGCACGAGGGACCTGCCAAAGTTAAACCATTTGGCCAGGAGAGCCCTTTTATGAAGGCATGTGCTCGATTTCGTCGCCAAATTTTTTTGTCGAATTTTACGCCCTCTCATTTTTAAAAGTCGATTCCACAGCAACTAATAGAGCTTTGCGATCGCAATCACTTCCAGAATGTGTAAAAGATATTCTAGTTTCATAACAGAACAGCAGGGACCTGCCAAAGTTAAACCATTTGGCCAGGAGAGCCCTTTTATGCAGACTTTTGCCAGATTTCGATACCCAAAATTTTTGCGATTTTCACAGAATTTTTTTCAAAAGCCGATTCCAAAGCAACTAATAGAGCTTTGCGATCGCAATCACTTCCAGAATCTGCCCCACGAAGTCTACTTTCATGATAAAGCACGAGGGACCTGCCAAAGTTAAACCATTTGGCCAGGAGAGCCCTTTTATGAAGGCATGTGCTCGATTTCGTCGCCAAATTTTTTTGTCGAATTTTACGCCCTCTCATTTTTAAAAGTCGATTCCACAGCAACTAATAGAGCTTTGCGATCGCAATCACTTCCAGAATGTGTAAAAGATATTCTAGTTTCATAACAGAACAGCAGGGACCTGCCAAAGTTAAACCATTTGGCCAGGAGAGCCCTTTTATGCAGACTTTTGCCAGATTTCGATACCCAAAATTTTTGCGATTTTCACAGAATTTTTTTCAAAAGCCGATTCCAAAGCAACTAATAGAGCTTTGCGATCGCAATCACTTCCAGAATCTTCCCCACGAAGTCTACTTTCATGATAAAGCACGAGGGACCTGCCAAAGTTAAACCATTTGGCCAGGAGAGCCCTTTTATGAAGGCATGTGCTCGATTTCGTCGCAAAATTTTTTTGTCGAATTTTACGCCCTCTCATTTTTAAAAGTCGATTCCACAGCAACTAATAGAGCTTTGCGATCGCAATCACTTCCAGAATGTGTAAAAGATATTCTAGTTTCATAACAGAACAGCAGGGACCTGCCAAAGTTAAACCATTTGGCCAGGAGAGCCCTTTTATGCAGACTTTTGCCAGATTTCGATACCCAAAATTTTTGCGATTTTCACACAATTTTTTTCAAAAGCCGATTCCAAAGCAACTAATAGAGCTTTGCGATCGCAATCACTTCCAGAATCTGCCCCACGAAGTCTACTTTCATGATAAAGCACGAGGGACCTGCCAAAGTTAAACCATTTGGCCAGGAGAGCCCTTTTATGAAGGCATGTGCTCGATTTCGTCGCCAAATTTTTTTGTCGAATTTTACGCCCTCTCATTTTTAAAAGTCGATTCCACAGCAACTAATAGAGCTTTGCGATCGCAATCACTTCCAGAATGTGTAAAAGATATTCTAGTTTCATAACAGAACAGCAGGGACCTGCCAAAGTTAAACCATTTGGCCAGGAGAGCCCTTTTATGCAGACTTTTGCCAGATTTCGATACCCAAAATTTTTGCGATTTTCACAGAATTTTTTTCAAAAGCCGATTCCAAAGCAACTAATAGAGCTTTGCGATCGCAATCACTTCCAGAATCTGCCCCACGAAGTCTACTTTCATGATAAAGCACGAGGGACCTGCCAAAGTTAAACCATTTGGCCAGGAGAGCCCTTTTATGAAGGCATGTGCTCGATTTCGTCGCCAAATTTTTTTGTCGAATTTTACGCCCTCTCATTTTTAAAAGTCGATTCCACAGCAACTAATAGAGCTTTGCGATCGCAATCACTTCCAGAATGTGTAAAAGATATTCTAGTTTCATAACAGAACAGCAGGGACCTGCCAAAGTTAAACCATTTGGCCAGGAGAGCCCTTTTATGCAGACTTTTGCCAGATTTCGATACCCAAAATTTTTGCGATTTTCACAGAATTTTTTTCAAAAGCCGATTCCAAAGCAACTAATAGAGCTTTGCGATCGCAATCACTTCCAGAATCTGCCCCACGAAGTCTACTTTCATGATAAAGCACGAGGGACCTGCCAAAGTTAAACCATTTGGCCAGGAGAGCCCTTTTATGAAGGCATGTGCTCGATTTCGTCGCCAAATTTTTTTGTCGAATTTTACGCCCTCTCATTTTTAAAAGTCGATTCCACAGCAACTAATAGAGCTTTGCGATCGCAATCACTTCCAGAATGTGTAAAAGATATTCTAGTTTCATAACAGAACAGCAGGGACCTGCCAAAGTTAAACCATTTGGCCAGGAGAGCCCTTTTATGCAGACTTTTGCCAGATTTCGATACCCAAAATTTTTGCGATTTTCACAGAATTTTTTTCAAAAGCCGATTCCAAAGCAACTAATAGAGCTTTGCGATCGCAATCACTTCCAGAATCTTCCCCACGAAGTCTACTTTCATGATAAAGCACGAGGGACCTGCCAAAGTTAAACCATTTGGCCAGGAGAGCCCTTTTATGAAGGCATGTGCTCGATTTCGTCGCCAAATTTTTTTGTCGAATTTTACGCCCTCTCATTTTTAAAAGTCGATTCCACAGCAACTAATAGAGCTTTGCGATCGCAATCACTTCCAGAATGAGTAAAAGATATTCTAGTTTCATAACAGAACAGCAGGGACCTGCCAAAGTTAAACCATTTGGCCAGGAGAGCCCTTTTATGCAGACTTTTGCCAGATTTCGATACCCAAAATTTTTGCGATTTTCACAGAATTTTTTTCAAAAGCCGATTCCAAAGCAACTAATAGAGCTTTGCGATCGCAATCACTTCCAGAATCTGCCCCACGAAGTCTACTTTCATGATAAAGCACGAGGGACCTGCCAAAGTTAAACCATTTGGCCAGGAGAGCCCTTTTATGAAGGCATGTGCTCGATTTCGTCGCCAAATTTTTTTGTCGAATTTTACGCCCTCTCATTTTTAAAAGTCGATTCCACAGCAACTAATAGAGCTTTGCGATCGCAATCACTTCCAGAATGTGTAAAAGATATTCTAGTTTCATAACAGAACAGCAGGGACCTGCCAAAGTTAAACCATTTGGCCAGGAGAGCCCTTTTATGCAGACTTTTGCCAGATTTCGATACCCAAAATTTTTGCGATTTTCACAGAATTTTTTTCAAAAGCCGATTCCAAAGCAACTAATAGAGCTTTGCGATCGCAATCACTTCCAGAATCTGCCCCACGAAGTCTACTTTCATGATAAAGCACGAGGGACCTGCCAAAGTTAAACCATTTGGCCAGGAGAGCCCTTTTATGAAGGCATGTGCTCGATTTCGTCGCCAAATTTTTTTGTCGAATTTTACGCCCTCTCATTTTTAAAAGTCGATTCCACAGCAACTAATAGAGCTTTGCGATCGCAATCACTACCAGAATGTGTAAAAGATATTCTAGTTTCATAACAGAACAGCAGGGACCTGCCAAAGTTAAACCATTTGGCCAGGAGAGCCCTTTTATGCAGACTTTTGCCAGATTTCGATACCCAAAATTTTTGCGATTTTCACAGAATTTTTTTCAAAAGCCGATTCCAAAGCAACTAATAGAGCTTTGCGATCGCAATCACTTCCAGAATCTGCCCCACGAAGTCTACTTTCATGATAAAGCACGAGGGACCTGCCAAAGTTAAACCATTTGGCCAGGAGAGCCCTTTTATGAAGGCATGTGCTCGATTTCGTCGCCAAATTTTTTTGTCGAATTTTACGCCCTCTCATTTTTAAAAGTCGATTCCACAGCAACTAATAGAGCTTTGCGATCGCAATCACTTCCAGAATGTGTAAAAGATATTCTAGTTTCATAACAGAACAGCAGGGACCTGCCAAAGTTAAACCATTTGGCCAGGAGAGCCCTTTTATGCAGACTTTTGCCAGATTTCGATACCCAAAATTTTTGCGATTTTCACAGAATTTTTTTCAAAAGCCGATTCCAAAGCAACTAATAGAGCTTTGCGATCGCAATCACTTCCAGAATCTGCCCCACGAAGTCTACTTTCATGATAAAGCACGAGGGACCTGCCAAAGTTAAACCATTTGGCCAGGAGAGCCCTTTTATGAAGGCATGTGCTCGATTTCGTCGCCAAATTTTTTTGTCGAATTTTACGCCCTCTCATTTTTAAAAGTCGATTCCACAGCAACTAATAGAGCTTTGCGATCGCAATCACTTCCAGAATGTGTAAAAGATATTCTAGTTTCATAACAGAACAGCAGGGACCTGCCAAAGTTAAACCATTTGGCCAGGAGAGCCCTTTTATGCAGACTTTTGCCAGATTTCGATACCCAAAATTTTTGCGATTTTCACAGAATTTTTTTCAAAAGCCGATTCCAAAGCAACTAATAGAGCTTTGCGATCGCAATCACTTCCAGAATCTGCCCCACGAAGTCTACTTTCATGATAAAGCACGAAGGACCTGCCAAAGTTAAACCATTTGGCCAGGAGAGCCCTTTTATGAAGGCATGTGCTCGATTTCGTCGCCAAATTTTTTTGTCGAATTTTACGCCCTCTCATTTTTAAAAGTCGATTCCACAGCAACTAATAGAGCTTTGCGATCGCAATCACTTCCAGAATGTGTAAAAGATATTCTAGTTTCATAACAGAACAGCAGGGACCTGCCAAAGTTAAACCATTTGGCCAGGAGAGCCCTTTTATGCAGACTTTTGCCAGATTTCGATACCCAAAATTTTTGCGATTTTCACAGAATTTTTTTCAAAAGCCGATTCCAAAGCAACTAATAGAGCTTTGCGATCGCAATCACTTCCAGAATCTGCCCCACGAAGTCTACTTTCATGATAAAGCACGAGGGACCTGCCAAAGTTAAATCATTTGGCCAGGAGAGCCCTTTTATGAAGGCATGTGCTCGATTTCGTCGCCAAATTTTTTTGTCGAATTTTACGCCCTCTCATTTTTAAAAGTCGATTCCACAGCAACTAATAGAGCTTTGCGATCGCAATCACTTCCAGAATGTTTAAAAGATATTCTAGTTTCATAACAGAACAGCAGGGACCTGCCAAAGTTAAACCATTTGGCCAGGAGAGCCCTTTTATGCAGACTTTTGCCAGATTTCGATACCCAAAATTTTTGCGATTTTCACAGAATTTTTTTCAAAAGCCGATTCCAAAGCAACTAATAGAGCTTTGCGATCGCAATCACTTCCAGAATCTGCCCCACGAAGTCTACTTTCATGATAAAGCACGAGGGACCTGCCAAAGTTAAACCATTTGGCCAGGAGAGCCCTTTTATGAAGGCATGTGCTCGATTTCGTCGCCAAATTTTTTTGTCGAATTTTACGCCCTCTCATTTTTAAAAGTCGATTCCACAGCAACTAATAGAGCTTTGCGATCGCAATCACTTCCAGAATGTGTAAAAGATATTCTAGTTTCATAACAGAACAGCAGGGACCTGCCAAAGTTAAACCATTTGGCCAGGAGAGCCCTTTTATGCAGACTTTTGCCAGATTTCGATACCCAAAATTTTTGCGATTTTCACAGAATTTTTTTCAAAAGCCGATTCCAAAGCAACTAATAGAGCTTTGCGATCGCAATCACTTCCAGAATCTGCCCCACGAAGTCTACTTTCATGATAAAGCACGAGGGACCTGCCAAAGTTAAACCATTTGGCCAGGAGAGCCCTTTTATGAAGGCATGTGCTCGATTTCGTCGCCAAATTTTTTTGTCGAATTTTACGCCCTCTCATTTTTAAAAGTCGATTCCACAGCAACTAATAGAGCTTTGCGATCGCAATCACTTCCAGAATGTGTAAAATATATTCTAGTTTCATAACAGAACAGCAGGGACCTGCCAAAGTTAAACCATTTGGCCAGGAGAGCCCTTTTATGCAGACTTTTGCCAGATTTCGATACCCAAAATTTTTGCGATTTTCACAGAATTTTTTTCAAAAGCCGATTCCAAAGCAACTAATAGAGCTTTGCGATCGCAATCACTTCCAGAATCTGCCCCACGAAGTCTACTTTCATGATAAAGCACGAGGGACCTGCCAAAGTTAAACCATTTGGCCAGGAGAGCCCTTTTATGAAGGCATGTGCTCGATTTCGTCGCCAAATTTTTTTGTCGAATTTTACGCCCTCTCATTTTTAAAAGTCGATTCCACAGCAACTAATAGAGCTTTGCGATCGCAATCACTTCCAGAATGTGTAAAAGATATTCTAGTTTCATAACAGAACAGCAGGGACCTGCCAAAGTTAAACCATTTGGCCAGGAGAGCCCTTTTATGCAGACTTTTGCCAGATTTCGATACCCAAAATTTTTGCGATTTACACAGAATTTTTTTCAAAAGCCGATTCCAAAGCAACTAATAGAGCTTTGCGATCGCAATCACTTCCAGAATCTGCCCCACGAAGTCTACTTTCATGATAAAGCACGAAGGACCTGCCAAAGTTAAACCATTTGGCCAGGAGAGCCCTTTTATGAAGGCATGTGCTCGATTTCGTCGCCAAATTTTTTTGTCGAATTTTACGCCCTCTCATTTTTAAAAGTCGATTCCACAGCAACTAATAGAGCTTTGCGATCGCAATCACTTCCAGAATGTGTAAAAGATATTCTAGTTTCATAACAGAACAGCAGGGACCTGCCAAAGTTAAACCATTTGGCCAGGAGAGCCCTTTTATGCAGACTTTTGCCAGATTTCGATACCCAAAATTTTTGCGATTTTCACAGAATTTTTTTCAAAAGCCGATTCCAAAGCAACTAATAGAGCTTTGCGATCGCAATCACTTCCAGAATCTGCCCCACGAAGTCTACTTTCATGATAAAGCACGAGGGACCTGCCAAAGTTAAACCATTTGGCCAGGAGAGCCCTTTTATGAAGGCATGTGCTCGATTTCGTCGCCAAATTTTTTTGTCGAATTTTACGCCCTCTCATTTTTAAAAGTCGATTCCACAGCAACTAATAGAGCTTTGCGATCGCAATCACTTCCAGAATGTGTAAAAGATATTCTAGTTTCATAACAGCACAGCAGGGACCTGCCAAAGTTAAACCATTTGGCCAGGAGAGCCCTTTTATGCAGACTTTTGCCAGATTTCGATACCCAAAATTTTTGCGATTTTCACAGAATTTTTTTCAAAAGCCGATTCCAAAGCAACTAATAGAGCTTTGCGATCGCAATCACTTCCAGAATCTGCCCCACGAAGTCTACTTTCATGATAAAGCACGAGGGACCTGCCAAAGTTAAATCATTTGGCCAGGAGAGCCCTTTTATGAAGGCATGTGCTCGATTTCGTCGCCAAATTTTTTTGTCGAATTTTACGCCCTCTCATTTTTAAAAGTCGATTCCACAGCAACTAATAGAGCTTTGCGATCGCAATCACTTCCAGAATGTTTAAAAGATATTCTAGTTTCATAACAGAACAGCAGGGACCTGCCAAAGTTAAACCATTTGGCCAGGAGAGCCCTTTTATGCAGACTTTTGCCAGATTTCGATACCCAAAATTTTTGCGATTTTCACAGAATTTTTTTCAAAAGCCGATTCCAAAGCAACTAATAGAGCTTTGCGATCGCAATCACTTCCAGAATCTGCCCCACGAAGTCTACTTTCATGATAAAGCACGAGGGACCTGCCAAAGTTAAACCATTTGGCCAGGAGAGCCCTTTTATGAAGGCATGTGCTCGATTTCGTCGCCAAATTTTTTTGTCGAATTTTACGCCCTCTCATTTTTAAAAGTCGATTCCACAGCAACTAATAGAGCTTTGCGATCGCAATCACTTCCAGAATGTGTAAAAGATATTCTAGTTTCATAACAGAACAGCAGGGACCTGCCAAAGTTAAACCATTTGGCCAGGAGAGCCCTTTTATGCAGACTTTTGCCAGATTTCGATACCCAAAATTTTTGCGATTTTCACAGAATTTTTTTCAAAAGCCGATTCCAAAGCAACTAATAGAGCTTTGCGATCGCAATCACTTCCAGAATCTGCCCCACGAAGTCTACTTTCATGATAAAGCACGAGGGACCTGCCAAAGTTAAACCATTTGGCCAGGAGAGCCCTTTTATGAAGGCATGTGCTCGATTTCGTCGCCAAATTTTTTTGTCGAATTTTACGCCCTCTCATTTTTAAAAGTCGATTCCACAGCAACTAATAGAGCTTTGCGATCGCAATCACTTCCAGAATGTGTAAAATATATTCTAGTTTCATAACAGAACAGCAGGGACCTGCCAAAGTTAAACCATTTGGCCAGGAGAGCCCTTTTATGCAGACTTTTGCCAGATTTCGATACCCAAAATTTTTGCGATTTTCACAGAATTTTTTTCAAAAGCCGATTCCAAAGCAACTAATAGAGCTTTGCGATCGCAATCACTTCCAGAATCTGCCCCACGAAGTCTACTTTCATGATAAAGCACGAGGGACCTGCCAAAGTTAAACCATTTGGCCAGGAGAGCCCTTTTATGAAGGCATGTGCTCGATTTCGTCGCCAAATTTTTTTGTCGAATTTTACGCCCTCTCATTTTTAAAAGTCGATTCCACAACAACTAATAGAGCTTTGCGATCGCAATCACTTCCAGAATGTGTAAAAGATATTCTAGTTTCATAACAGAACAGCAGGGACCTGCCAAAGTTAAACCATTTGGCCAGGAGAGCCCTTCTATGCAGACTTTTGCCAGATTTCGATACCCAAAATTTTTGCGATTTTCACAGAATTTTTTTCAAAAGCCGATTCCAAAGCAACTAATAGAGCTTTGCGATCGCAATCACTTCCAGAATCTGCCCCACGAAGTCTACTTTCATGATAAAGCACGAGGGACCTGCCAAAGTTAAACCATTTGGCCAGGAGAGCCCTTTTATGAAGGCATGTGCTCGATTTCGTCGCCAAATTTTTTTGTCGAATTTTACGCCCTCTCATTTTTAAAAGTCGATTCCACAGCAACTAATAGAGCTTTGCGATCGCAATCACTTCCAGAATGTGTAAAAGATATTCTAGTTTCATAACAGAACAGCAGGGACCTGCCAAAGTTAAACCATTTGGCCAGGAGAGCCCTTTTATGCAGACTTTTGCCAGATTTCGATACCCAAAATTTTTGCGATTTTCACAGAATTTTTTTCAAAAGCCGATTCCAAAGCAACTAATAGAGCTTTGTGATCGCAATCACTTCCAGAATCTGCCCCACGAAGTCTACTTTCATGATAAAGCACGAGGGACCTGCCAAAGTTAAACCATTTGGCCAGGAGAGCCCTTTTATGAAGGCATGTGCTCTATTTCGTCGCCGAATTTTTTTGTCGAATTTTTGCCCTCTCATTTTTAAAAGTCGATTCCACAGCAACTTATAGAGCTTTGCGATCGCAATCACTTCCAGAATGTGTAAAAGATATTCTAGTTTCATAACAGAACAGCAGGGACCTGCCAAAGTTAAACCATTTGGCCAGGAGAGCCCTTTTATGCAGACTTTTGCCAGATTTCGATACCCAAAATTTTTGCGATTTTCACAGAATTTTTTTCAAAAGCCGATTCCAAAGCAACTAATAGAGCTTTGCGATCGCAATCACTTCCAGAATCTGCCCCACGAAGTCTACTTTCATGATAAAGCACGAGGGACCTGCCAAAGTTAAACCATTTGGCCAGGAGAGCCCTTTTATGAAGGCATGTGCTCGATTTCGTCGCCAAATTTTTTTGTCGAATTTTACGCCCTCTCATTTTTAAAAGTCGATTCCACAGCAACTAATAGAGCTTTGCGATCGCAATCACTTCCAGAATGTGTAAAAGATATTCTAGTTTCATAACAGAACAGCAGGGACCTGCCAAAGTTAAACCATTTGGCCAGGAGAGCCCTTTTATGCAGACTTTTGCCAGATTTCGATACCCAAAATTTTTGCGATTTTCACAGAATTTTTTTCAAAAGCCGATTCCAAAGCAACTAATAGAGCTTTGCGATCGCAATCACTTCCAGAATCTGCCCCACGAAGTCTACTTTCATGATAAAGCACGAGGGACCTGCCAAAGTTAAACCATTTGGCCAGGAGAGCCCTTTTATGAAGGCATGTGCTCGATTTCGTCGCCAAATTTTTTTGTCGAATTTTACGCCCTCTCATTTTTAAAAGTCGATTCCACAGCAACTAATAGAGCTTTGCGATCGCAATCACTTCCAGAATGTGTAAAAGATATTCTAGTTTCATAACAGAACAGCAGGGACCTGCCAAAGTTAAACCATTTGGCCAGGAGAGCCCTTTTATGCAGACTTTTGCCAGATTTCGATACCCAAAATTTTTGCGATTTTCACAGAATTTTTTTCAAAAGCCGATTCCAAAGCAACTAATAGAGCTTTGCGATCGCAATCACTTCCAGAATCTGCCCCACGAAGTCTACTTTCATGATAAAGCACGAGGGACCTGCCAAAGTTAAACCATTTGGCCAGGAGAGCCCTTTTACGAAGGCATGTGCTCGATTTCGTCGCCAAATTTTTTTGTCGAATTTTACGCCCTCTCATTTTTAAAAGTCGATTCCACAGCAACTAATAGAGCTTCGCGATCGCAATCACTTCCAGAATGTGTAAAAGATATTCTAGTTTCATAACAGAACAGCAGGGACCTGCCAAAGTTAAACCATTTGGCCAGGAGAGCCCTTTTATGCAGACTTTTGCCAGATTTCGATACCCAAAATTTTTGCGATTTTCACAGAATTTTTTTCAAAAGCCGATTCCAAAGCAACTAATAGAGCTTTGCGATCGCAATCACTTCCAGAATCTGCCCCACGAAGTCTACTTTCATGATAAAGCACGAGGGACCTGCCAAAGTTAAACCATTTGGCCAGGAGAGCCCTTTTATGAAGGCATGTGCTCGATTTCGTCTCCAAATTTTTTTATCGAATTTTACGCCCTCTCATTTTTAAAAGTCGATTCCACAGCAACTAATAGAGCTTTGCGATCGCAATCACTTCCAGAATGTGTAAAAGATATTCTAGTTTCATAACAGAACAGCAGGGACCTGCCAAAGTTAAACCATTTGGCCAGGAGAGCCCTTTTATGCAGACTTTTGCCAGATTTCGATACCCAAAATTTTTGCGATTTTCACAGAATTTTTTTCAAAAGCCGATTCCAAAGCAACTAATAGAGCTTTGCGATCGCAATCACTTCCAGAATCTGCCCCACGAAGTCTACTTTCATGATAAAGCACGAGGGACCTGCCAAAGTTAAACCATTTGGCCAGGAGAGCCCTTTTATGAAGGCATGTGCTCGATTTCGTCGCCAAATTTTTTTGTCGAATTTTACGCCCTCTCATTTTTAAAAGTCGATTCCACAGCAACTAATAGAGCTTTGCGATCGCAATCACTTCCAGAATGTGTAAAAGATATTCTAGTTTCATAACAGAACAGCAGGGACCTGCCAAAGTTAAACCATTTGGCCAGGAGAGCCCTTTTATGCAGACTTTTGCCAGATTTCGATACCCAAAATTTTTGCGATTTTCACAGAATTTTTTTCAAAAGCCGATTCCAAAGCAACTAATAGAGCTTTGCGATCGCAATCACTTCCAGAATCTGCCCCACGAAGTCTACTTTCATGATAAAGCACGAGGGACCTGCCAAAGTTAAACCATTTGGCCAGGAGAGCCCTTTTATGAAGGCATGTGCTCGATTTCGTCGCCAAATTTTTTTGTCGAATTTTACGCCCTCTCATTTTTAAAAGTCGATTCCACAGCAACTAATAGAGCTTTGCGATCGCAATCACTTCCAGAATGTGTAAAAGATATTCTAGTTTCATAACAGAACAGCAGGGACCTGCCAAAGTTAAACCATTTGGCCAGGAGAGCCCTTTTATGCAGACTTTTGCCAGATTTCGATACCCAAAATTTTTGCGATTTTCACAGAATTTTTTTCAAAAGCCGATTCCAAAGCAACTAATAGAGCTTTGCGATCGCAATCACTTCCAGAATCTGCCCCACGAAGTCTACTTTCATGATAAAGCACGAGGGACCTGCCAAAGTTAAACCATTTGGCCAGGAGAGCCCTTTTATGAAGGCATGTGCTCGAATTCGTCGCCAAATTTTTTTGTCGAATTTTACGCCCTCTCATTTTTAAAAGTCGATTCCACAGCAACTAATAGAGCTTTGCGATCGCAATCACTTCCAGAATGTGTAAAAGATATTCTAGTTTCATAACAGAACAGCAGGGACCTGCCAAAGTTAAACCATTTGGCCAGGAGAGCCCTTTTATGCAGACTTTTGCCAGATTTCGATACCCAAAATTTTTGCGATTTTCACAGAATTTTTTTCAAAAGCCGATTCCAAAGCAACTAATAGAGCTTTGCGATCGCAATCACTTCCAGAATCTACCCCACGAAGTCTACTTTCATGATAAAGCACGAGGGACCTGCCAAAGTTAAACCATTTGGCCAGGAGAGCCCTTTTATGAAGGCATGTGCTCGATTTCGTCGCCAAATTTTTTTGTCGAATTTTACGCACTCTCATTTTTAAAAGTCGATTCCACAGCAACTAATAGAGCTTTGCGATCGCAATCACTTCCAGAATGTGTAAAAGATATTCTAGTTTCATAACAGAACAGCAGGGACCTGCCAAAGTTAAACCATTTGGCCAGGAGAGCCCTTTTATGCAGACTTTTGCCAGATTTCGATACCCAAAATTTTTGCGATTTTCACAGAATTTTTTTCAAAAGCCGATTCCAAAGCAACTAATAGAGCTTTGCGATCGCAATCACTTCCAGAATCTGCCCCACGAAGTCTACTTTCATGATAAAGCACGAGGGACCTGCCAAAGTTAAACCATTTGGCCAGGAGAGCCCTTTTATGAAGGCATGTGCTCGATTTCGTCGCCAAATTTTTTTGTCGAATTTTACGCCCTCTCATTTTTAAAAGTCGATTCCACAGCAACTAATAGAGCTTTGCGATCGCAATCACTTCCAGAATGTGTAAAAGATATTCTAGTTTCATAACAGAACAGCAGGGACCTGCCAAAGTTAAACCATTTGGCCAGGAGAGCCCTTTTATGCAGACTTTTGCCAGATTTCGATACCCAAAATTTTTGCGATTTTCACAGAATTTTTTTCAAAAGCCGATTCCAAAGCAACTAATAGAGCTTTGCGATCGCAATCACTTCCAGAATCTGCCCCACGAAGTCTACTTTCATGATAAAGCACGAGGGACCTGCCAAAGTTAAACCATTTGGCCAGGAGAGCCCTTTTATGAAGGCATGTGCTCGATTTCGTCGCCAAATTTTTTTGTCGAATTTTACGCCCTCTCATTTTTAAAAGTCGATTCCACAGCAACTAATAGAGCTTTGCGATCGCAATCACTTCCAGAATGTGTAAAAGATATTCTAGTTTCATAACAGAACAGCAGGGACCTGCCAAAGTTAAACCATTTGGCCAGGAGAGCCCTTTTATGCAGACTTTTGCCAGATTTCGATACCCAAAATTTTTGCGATTTTCACAGAATTTTTTTCAAAAGCCGATTCCAAAGCAACTAATAGAGCTTTGCGATCGCAATCACTTCCAGAATCTGCCCCACGAAGTCTACTTTCATGATAAAGCACGAGGGACCTGCCAAAGTTAAACCATTTGGCCAGGAGAGCCCTTTTATGAAGGCATGTGCTCGATTTCGTCGCCAAATTTTTTTGTCGAATTTTACGCCCTCTCATTTTTAAAAGTCGATTCCACAGCAACTAATAGAGCTTTGCGATCGCAATCACTTCCAGAATGTGTAAAAGATATTCTAGTTTCATAACAGAACAGCAGGGACCTGCCAAAGTTAAACCATTTGGCCAGGAGAGCCCTTTTATGCAGACTTTTGCCAGATTTCGATACCCAAAATTTTTGCGATTTTCACAGAATTTTTTTCAAAAGCCGATTCCAAAGCAACTAATAGAGCTTTGCGATCGCAATCACTTCCAGAATCTGCCCCACGAAGTCTACTTTCATGATAAAGCACGAGGGACCTGCCAAAGTTAAACCATTTGGCCAGGAGAGCCCTTTTATGAAGGCATGTGCTCGATTTCGTCGCCAAATTTTTTTGTCGAATTTTACGCCCTCTCATTTTTAAAAGTCGATTCCACAGCAACTAATAGAGCTTTGCGATCGCAATCACTTCCAGAATGTGTAAAAGATATTCTAGTTTCATAACAGAACAGCAGGGACCTGCCAAAGTTAAACCATTTGGCCAGGAGAGCCCTTTTATGCAGACTTTTGCCAGATTTCGATACCCAAAATTTTTGCGATTTTCACAGAATTTTTTTCAAAAGCCGATTCCAAAGCAACTAATAGAGCTTTGCGATCGCAATCACTTCCAGAATCTGCCCCACGAAGTCTACTTTCATGATAAAGCACGAGGGACCTGCCAAAGTTAAACCATTTGGCCAGGAGAGCCCTTTTATGAAGGCATGTGCTCGATTTCGTCGCCAAATTTTTTTGTCGAATTTTACGCCCTCTCATTTTTAAAAGTCGATTCCACAGCAACTAATAGAGCTTTGCGATCGCAATCACTTCCAGAATGTGTAAAAGATATTCTAGTTTCATAACAGAACAGCAGGGACCTGCCAAAGTTAAACCATTTGGCCAGGAGAGCCCTTTTATGCAGACTTTTGCCAGATTTCGATACCCAAAATTTTTGCGATTTTCACAGAATTTTTTTCAAAAGCCGATTCCAAAGCAACTAATAGAGCTTTGCGATCGCAATCACTTCCAGAATCTGCCCCACGAAGTCTACTTTCATGATAAAGCACGAGGGACCTGCCAAAGTTAAACCATTTGGCCAGGAGAGCCCTTTTATGAAGGCATGTGCTCGATTTCGTCGCCAAATTTTTTTGTCGAATTTTACGCCCTCTCATTTTTAAAAGTCGATTCCACAGCAACTAATAGAGCTTTGCGATCGCAATCACTTCCAGAATGTGTAAAAGATATTCTAGTTTCATAACAGAACAGCAGGGACCTGCCAAAGTTAAACCATTTGGCCAGGAGAGCCCTTTTATGCAGACTTTTGCCAGATTTCGATACCCAAAATTTTTGCGATTTTCACAGAATTTTTTTCAAAAGCCGATTCCAAAGCAACTAATAGAGCTTTGCGATCGCAATCACTTCCAGAATCTGCCCCACGAAGTCTACTTTCATGATAAAGCACGAGGGACCTGCCAAAGTTAAACCATTTGGCCAGGAGAGCCCTTTTATGAAGGCATGTGCTCGATTTCGTCGCCAAATTTTTTTGTCGAATTTTACGCCCTCTCATTTTTAAAAGTCGATTCCACAGCAACTAATAGAGCTTTGCGATCGCAATCACTTCCAGAATGTGTAAAAGATATTCTAGTTTCATAACAGAACAGCAGGGACCTGCCAAAGTTAAACCATTTGGCCAGGAGAGCCCTTTTATGCAGACTTTTGCCAGATTTCGATACCCAAAATTTTTGCGATTTTCACAGAATTTTTTTCAAAAGCCGATTCCAAAGCAACTAATAGAGCTTTGCGATCGCAATCACTTCCAGAATCTGCCCCACGAAGTCTACTTTCATGATAAAGCACGAGGGACCTGCCAAAGTTAAACCATTTGGCCAGGAGAGCCCTTTTATGAAGGCATGTGCTCGATTTCGTCGCCAAATTTTTTTGTCAAATTTTACGCCCTCTCATTTTTAAAAGTCGATTCCACAGCAACTAATAGAGCTTTGCGATCGCAATCACTTCCAGAATGTGTAAAAGATATTCTAGTTTCATAACAGAACAGCAGGGACCTGCCAAAGTTAAACCATTTGGCCAGGAGAGCCCTTTTATGCAGACTTTTGCCAGATTTCGATACCCAAAATTTTTGCGATTTTCACAGAATTTTTTTCAAAAGCCGATTCCAAAGCAACTAATAGAGCTTTGCGATCGCAATCACTTCCAGAATCTGCCCCACGAAGTCTACTTTCATGATAAAGCACGAGGGACCTGCCAAAGTTAAACCATTTGGCCAGGAGAGCCCTTTTATGAAGGCATGTGCTCGATTTCGTCGCCAAATTTTTTTGTCGAATTTTACGCCCTCTCATTTTTAAAAGTCGATTCCACAGCAACTAATAGAGCTTTGCGATCGCAATCACTTCCAGAATGTGTAAAAGATATTCTAGTTTCATAACAGAACAGCAGGGACCTGCCAAAGTTAAACCATTTGGCCAGGAGAGCCCTTTTATGCAGACTTTTGCCAGATTTCGATACCCAAAATTTTTGCGATTTTCACAGAATTTTTTTCAAAAGCCGATTCCAAAGCAACTAATAGAGCTTTGCGATCGCAATCACTTCCAGAATCTGCCCCACGAAGTCTACTTTCATGATAAAGCACGAGGGACCTGCCAAAGTTAAACCATTTGGCCAGGAGAGCCCTTTTATGAAGGCATGTGCTCGATTTCGTCGCCAAATTTTTTTGTCAAATTTTACGCCCTCTCATTTTTAAAAGTCGATTCCACAGCAACTAATAGAGCTTTGCGATCGCAATCACTTCCAGAATGTGTAAAAGATATTCTAGTTTCATAACAGAACAGCAGGGACCTGCCAAAGTTAAACCATTTGGCCAGGAGAGCCCTTTTATGCAGACTTTTGCCAGATTTCGATACCCAAAATTTTTGCGATTTTCACAGAATTTTTTTCAAAAGCCGATTCCAAAGCAACTAATAGAGCTTTGCGATCGCAATCACTTCCAGAATCTGCCCCACGAAGTCTACTTTCATGATAAAGCACGAGGGACCTGCCAAAGTTAAACCATTTGGCCAGGAGAGCCCTTTTATGAAGGCATGTTCTCGATTTCGTCGCCAAATTTTTTTGTCGAATTTTACGCCCTCTCATTTTTAAAAGTCGATTCCACAGCAACTAATAGAGCTTTGCGATCGCAATCACTTCCAGAATGTGTAAAAGATATTCTAGTTTCATAACAGAACAGCAGGGACCTGCCAAAGTTAAACCATTTGGCCAGGAGAGCCCTTTTATGCAGACTTTTGCCAGATTTCGATACCCAAAATTTTTGCGATTTTCACAGAATTTTTTTCAAAAGCCGATTCCAAAGCAACTAATAGAGCTTTGCGATCGCAATCACTTCCAGAATCTGCCCCACGAAGTCTACTTTCATGATAAAGCACGAGGGACCTGCCAAAGTTAAACCATTTGGCCAGGAGAGCCCTTTTATGAAGGCATGTGCTCGATTTCGTCGCCAAATTTTTTTGTCAAATTTTACGCCCTCTCATTTTTAAAAGTCGATTCCACAGCAACTAATAGAGCTTTGCGATCGCAATCACTTCCAGAATGTGTAAAAGATATTCTAGTTTCATAACAGAACAGCAGGGACCTGCCAAAGTTAAACCATTTGGCCAGGAGAGCCCTTTTATGCAGACTTTTGCCAGATTTCGATACCCAAAATTTTTGCGATTTTCACAGAATTTTTTTCAAAAGCCGATTCCAAAGCAACTAATAGAGCTTTGCGATCGCAATCACTTCCAGAATCTGCCCCACGAAGTCTACTTTCATGATAAAGCACGAGGGACCTGCCAAAGTTAAACCATTTGGCCAGGAGAGCCCTTTTATGAAGGCATGTGCTCGATTTCGTCGCCAAATTTTTTTGTCGAATTTTACGCCCTCTCATTTTTAAAAGTCGATTCCACAGCAACTAATAGAGCTTTGCGATCGCAATCACTTCCAGAATGTGTAAAAGATATTCTAGTTTCATAACAGAACAGCAGGGACCTGCCAAAGTTAAACCATTTGGCCAGGAGAGCCCTTTTATGCAGACTTTTGCCAGATTTCGATACCCAAAATTTTTGCGATTTTCACAGAATTTTTTTCAAAAGCCGATTCCAAAGCAACTAATAGAGCTTTGCGATCGCAATCACTTCCAGAATCTGCCCCACGAAGTCTACTTTCATGATAAAGCACGAGGGACCTGCCAAAGTTAAACCATTTGGCCAGGAGAGCCCTTTTATGAAGGCATGTGCTCGATTTCGTCGCCAAATTTTTTTGTCGAATTTTACGCCCTCTCATTTTTAAAAGTCGATTCCACAGCAACTAATAGAGCTTTGCGATCGCAATCACTTCCAGAATGTGTAAAAGATATTCTAGTTTCATAACAGAACAGCAGGGACCTGCCAAAGTTAAACCATTTGGCCAGGAGAGCCCTTTTATGCAGACTTTTGCCAGATTTCGATACCCAAAATTTTTGCGATTTTCACAGAATTTTTTTCAAAAGCCGATTCCAAAGCAACTAATAGAGCTTTGCGATCGCAATCACTTCCAGAATCTGCCCCACGAAGTCTACTTTCATGATAAAGCACGAGGGACCTGCCAAAGTTAAACCATTTGGCCAGGAGAGCCCTTTTATGAAGGCATGTGCTCGATTTCGTCGCCAAATTTTTTTGTCGAATTTTACGCCCTCTCATTTTTAAAAGTCGATTCCACAGCAACTAATAGAGCTTTGCGATCGCAATCACTTCCAGAATGTGTAAAAGATATTCTAGTTTCATAACAGAACAGCAGGGACCTGCCAAAGTTAAACCATTTGGCCAGGAGAGCCCTTTTATGCAGACTTTTGCCAGATTTCGATACCCAAAATTTTTGCGATTTTCACAGAATTTTTTTCAAAAGCCGATTCCAAAGCAACTAATAGAGCTTTGCGATCGCAATCACTTCCAGAATCTGCCCCACGAAGTCTACTTTCATGATAAAGCACGAGGGACCTGCCAAAGTTAAACCATTTGGCCAGGAGAGCCCTTTTATGAAGGCATGTGCTCGATTTCGTCGCCAAATTTTTTTGTCGAATTTTACGCCCTCTCATTTTTAAAAGTCGATTCCACAGCAACTAATAGAGCTTTGCGATCGCAATCACTTCCAGAATGTGTAAAAGATATTCTAGTTTCATAACAGAACAGCAGGGACCTGCCAAAGTTAAACCATTTGGCCAGGAGAGCCCTTTTATGCAGACTTTTGCCAGATTTCGATACCCAAAATTTTTGCGATTTTCACAGAATTTTTTTCAAAAGCCGATTCCAAAGCAACTAATAGAGCTTTGCGATCGCAATCACTTCCAGAATCTGCCCCACGAAGTCTACTTTCATGATAAAGCACGAGGGACCTGCCAAAGTTAAACCATTTGGCCAGGAGAGCCCTTTTATGAAGGCATGTGCTCGATTTCGTCGCCAAATTTTTTTGTCGAATTTTACGCCCTCTCATTTTTAAAAGTCGATTCCACAGCAACTAATAGAGCTTTGCGATCGCAATCACTTCCAGAATGTGTAAAAGATATTCTAGTTTCATAACAGAACAGCAGGGACCTGCCAAAGTTAAACCATTTGGCCAGGAGAGCCCTTTTATGCAGACTTTTGCCAGATTTCGATACCCAAAATTTTTGCGATTTTCACAGAATTTTTTTCAAAAGCCGATTCCAAAGCAACTAATAGAGCTTTGCGATCGCAATCACTTCCAGAATCTGCCCCACGAAGTCTACTTTCATGATAAAGCACGAGGGACCTGCCAAAGTTAAACCATTTGGCCAGGAGAGCCCTTTTATGAAGGCATGTGCTCGATTTCGTCGCCAAATTTTTTTGTCGAATTTTACGCCCTCTCATTTTTAAAAGTCGATTCCACAGCAACTAATAGAGCTTTGCGATCGCAATCACTTCCAGAATGTGTAAAAGATATTCTAGTTTCATAACAGAACAGCAGGGACCTGCCAAAGTTAAACCATTTGGCCAGGAGAGCCCTTTTATGCAGACTTTTGCCAGATTTCGATACCCAAAATTTTTGCGATTTTCACAGAATTTTTTTCAAAAGCCGATTCCAAAGCAACTAATAGAGCTTTGCGATCGCAATCACTTCCAGAATCTGCCCCACGAAGTCTACTTTCATGATAAAGCACGAGGGACCTGCCAAAGTTAAACCATTTGGCCAGGAGAGCCCTTTTATGAAGGCATGTGCTCGATTTCGTCGCCAAATTTTTTTGTCGAATTTTACGCCCTCTCATTTTTAAAAGTCGATTCCACAGCAACTAATAGAGCTTTGCGATCGCAATCACTTCCAGAATGTGTAAAAGATATTCTAGTTTCATAACAGAACAGCAGGGACCTGCCAAAGTTAAACCATTTGGCCAGGAGAGCCCTTTTATGCAGACTTTTGCCAGATTTCGATACCCAAAATTTTTGCGATTTTCACAGAATTTTTTTCAAAAGCCGATTCCAAAGCAACTAATAGAGCTTTGCGATCGCAATCACTTCCAGAATCTGCCCCACGAAGTCTACTTTCATGATAAAGCACGAGGGACCTGCCAAAGTTAAACCATTTGGCCAGGAGAGCCCTTTTATGAAGGCATGTGCTCGATTTCGTCGCCAAATTTTTTTGTCGAATTTTACGCCCTCTCATTTTTAAAAGTCGATTCCACAGCAACTAATAGAGCTTTGCGATCGCAATCACTTCCAGAATGTGTAAAAGATATTCTAGTTTCATAACAGAACAGCAGGGACCTGCCAAAGTTAAACCATTTGGCCAGGAGAGCCCTTTTATGCAGACTTTTGCCAGATTTCGATACCCAAAATTTTTGCGATTTTCACAGAATTTTTTTCAAAAGCCGATTCCAAAGCAACTAATAGAGCTTTGCGATCGCAATCACTTCCAGAATCTGCCCCACGAAGTCTACTTTCATGATAAAGCACGAGGGACCTGCCAAAGTTAAACCATTTGGCCAGGAGAGCCCTTTTATGAAGGCATGTGCTCGATTTCGTCGCCAAATTTTTTTGTCGAATTTTACGCCCTCTCATTTTTAAAAGTCGATTCCACAGCAACTAATAGAGCTTTGCGATCGCAATCACTTCCAGAATGTGTAAAAGATATTCTAGTTTCATAACAGAACAGCAGGGACCTGCCAAAGTTAAACCATTTGGCCAGGAGAGCCCTTTTATGCAGACTTTTGCCAGATTTCGATACCCAAAATTTTTGCGATTTTCACAGAATTTTTTTCAAAAGCCGATTCCAAAGCAACTAATAGAGCTTTGCGATCGCAATCACTTCCAGAATCTGCCCCACGAAGTTTACTTTCATGATAAAGCACGAGGGACCTGCCAAAGTTAAACCATTTGGCCAGGAGAGCCCTTTTATGAAGGCATGTGCTCGATTTCGTCGCCAAATTTTTTTGTCGAATTTTACGCCCTCTCATTTTTAAAAGTCGATTCCACAGCAACTAATAGAGCTTTGCGATCGCAATCACTTCCAGAATGTGTAAAAGATATTCTAGTTTCATAACAGAACAGCAGGGACCTGCCAAAGTTAAAGCATTTGGCCAAAAGAGCCCTTTTATGCAGACTTTTGCCAGATTTCGATACCCAAAATTTTTGCGATTTTCACAGAATTTTTTTCAAAAGCCGATTCCAAAGCAACTAATAGAGCTTTGCGATCGCAATCACTTCCAGAATCTGCCCCACGAAGTCTACTTTCATGATAAAGCACGAGGGACCTGCCAAAGTTAAACCATTTGGCCAGGAGAGCCCTTTTATGAAGGCATGTGCTCGATTTCGTCGCCAAATTTTTTTGTCGAATTTTACGCCCTCTCATTTTTAAAAGTCGATTCCACAGCAACTAATAGAGCTTTGCGATCGCAATCACTTCCAGAATGTGTAAAAGATATTCTAGTTTCATAACAGAACAGCAGGGACCTGCCAAAGTTAAACCATTTGGCCAGGAGAGCCCTTTTATGCAGACTTTTGCCAGATTTCGATACCCAAAATTTTTGCGATTTTCACAGAATTTTTTTCAAAAGCCGATTCCAAAGCAACTAATAGAGCTTTGCGATCGCAATCACTTCCAGAATCTGCCCCACGAAGTCTACTTTCATGATAAAGCACGAGGGACCTGCCAAAGTTAAACCATTTGGCCAGGAGAGCCCTTTTATGAAGGCATGTGCTCGATTTCGTCGCCAAATTTTTTTGTCGAATTTTACGCCCTCTCATTTTTAAAAGTCGATTCCACAGCAACTAATAGAGCTTTGCGATCGCAATCACTTCCAGAATGTGTAAAAGATATTCTAGTTTCATAACAGAACAGCAGGGACCTGCCAAAGTTAAACCATTTGGCCAGGAGAGCCCTTTTATGCAGACTTTTGCCAGATTTCGATACCCAAAATTTTTGCGATTTTCACAGAATTTTTTTCAAAAGCCGATTCCAAAGCAACTAATAGAGCTTTGCGATCGCAATCACTTCCAGAATCTGCCCCACGAAGTCTACTTTCATGATAAAGCACGAGGGACCTGCCAAAGTTAAACCATTTGGCCAGGAGAGCCCTTTTATGAAGGCATGTGCTCGATTTCGTCGCCAAATTTTTTTGTCGAATTTTACGCCCTCTCATTTTTAAAAGTCGATTCCACAGCAACTAATAGAGCTTTGCGATCGCAATCACTTCCAGAATGTGTAAAAGATATTCTAGTTTCATAACAGAACATCAGGGACCTGCCAAAGTTAAACCATTTGGCCAGGAGAGCCCTTTTATGCAGACTTTTGCCAGATTTCGATACCCAAAATTTTTGCGATTTTCACAGAATTTTTTTCAAAAGCCGATTCCAAAGCAACTAATAGAGCTTTGCGATCGCAATCACTTCCAGAATCTGCCCCACGAAGTCTACTTTCATGATAAAGCACGAGGGACCTGCCAAAGTTAAACCATTTGGCCAGGAGAGCCCTTTTATGAAGGCATGTGCTCGATTTCGTCGCCAAATTTTTTTGTCGAATTTTACGCCCTCTCATTTTTAAAAGTCGATTCCACAGCAACTAATAGAGCTTTGCGATCGCAATCACTTCCAGAATGTGTAAAAGATATTCTAGTTTCATAACAGAACAGCAGGGACCTGCCAAAGTTAAACCATTTGGCCAGGAGAGCCCTTTTATGCAGACTTTTGCCAGATTTCGATACCCAAAATTTTTGCGATTTTCACAGAATTTTTTTCAAAAGCCGATTCCAAAGCAACTAATAGAGCTTTGCGATCGCAATCACTTCCAGAATCTGCCCCACGAAGTCTACTTTCATGATAAAGCACGAGGGACCTGCCAAAGTTAAACCATTTGGCCAGGAGAGCCCTTTTATGAAGGCATGTGCTCGATTTCGTCGCCAAATTTTTTTGTCGAATTTTACGCCCTCTCATTTTTAAAAGTCGATTCCACAGCAACTAATAGAGCTTTGCGATCGCAATCACTTCCAGAATGTGTAAAAGATATTCTAGTTTCATAACAGAACAGCAGGGACCTGCCAAAGTTAAACCATTTGGCCAGGAGAGCCCTTTTATGCAGACTTTTGCCAGATTTCGATACCCAAAATTTTTGCGATTTTCACAGAATTTTTTTCAAAAGCCGA
Organism: Salticus scenicus; assembly: GCA_963930645.1. Taxonomy (NCBI): domain Eukaryota; kingdom Metazoa; phylum Arthropoda; class Arachnida; order Araneae; family Salticidae; genus Salticus; species Salticus scenicus. The sequence continues at coordinate 65,199 of CAWVNO010002350.1, forward strand.
TTCCAAAGCAACTAATAGAGCTTTGCGATCGCAATCACTTCCAGAATCTGCCCCACGAAGTTTACTTTCATGATAAAGCACGAGGGACCTGCCAAAGTTAAACCATTTGGCCAGGAGAGCCCTTTTATGAAGGCATGTGCTCGATTTCGTCGCCAAATTTTTTTGTCGAATTTTACGCCCTCTCATTTTTAAAAGTCGATTCCACAGCAACTAATAGAGCTTTGCGATCGCAATCACTTCCAGAATGTGTAAAAGATATTCTAGTTTCATAACAGAACAGCAGGGACCTGCCAAAGTTAAAGCGTTTGGCCAAAAGAGCCCTTTTATGCAGACTTTTGCCAGATTTCGATACCCAAAATTTTTGCGATTTTCACAGAATTTTTTTCAAAAGCCGATTCCAAAGCAACTAATAGAGCTTTGCGATCGCAATCACTTCCAGAATCTGCCCCACGAAGTCTACTTTCATGATAAAGCACGAAGGACCTGCCAAAGTTAAACCATTTGGCCAGGAGAGCCCTTTTATGAAGGCATGTGCTCGATTTCGTCGCCAAATTTTTTTGTCGAATTTTACGCCCTCTCATTTTTAAAAGTCGATTCCACAGCAACTAATAGAGCTTTGCGATCGCAATCACTTCCAGAATGTGTAAAAGATATTCTAGTTTCATAACAGAACAGCAGGGACCTGCCAAAGTTAAACCATTTGGCCAGGAGAGCCCTTTTATGCAGACTTTTGCCAGATTTCGATACCCAAAATTTTTGCGATTTTCACAGAATTTTTTTCAAAAGCCGATTCCAAAGCAACTAATAGAGCTTTGCGATCGCAATCACTTCCAGAATCTGCCCCACGAAGTCTACTTTCATGATAAAGCACGAGGGACCTGCCAAAGTTAAACCATTTGGCCAGGAGAGCCCTTTTATGAAGGCATGTGCTCGATTTCGTCGCCAAATTTTTTTGTCGAATTTTACGCCCTCTCATTTTTAAAAGTCGATTCCACAGCAACTAATAGAGCTTTGCGATCGCAATCACTTCCAGAATGTGTAAAAGATATTCTAGTTTCATAACAGAACAGCAGGGACCTGCCAAAGTTAAACCATTTGGCCAGGAGAGCCCTTTTATGCAGACTTTTGCCAGATTTCGATACCCAAAATTTTTGCGATTTTCACAGAATTTTTTTCAAAAGCCGATTCCAAAGCAACTAATAGAGCTTTGCGATCGCAATCACTTCCAGAATCTGCCCCACGAAGTCTACTTTCATGATAAAGCACGAGGGACCTGCCAAAGTTAAACCATTTGGCCAGGAGAGCCCTTTTATGAAGGCATGTGCTCGATTTCGTCGCCAAATTTTTTTGTCGAATTTTACGCCCTCTCATTTTTAAAAGTCGATTCCACAGCAACTAATAGAGCTTTGCGATCGCAATCACTTCCAGAATGTGTAAAAGATATTCTAGTTTCATAACAGAACAGCAGGGACCTGCCAAAGTTAAACCATTTGGCCAGGAGAGCCCTTTTATGCAGACTTTTGCCAGATTTCGATACCCAAAATTTTTGCGATTTTCACAGAATTTTTTTCAAAAGCCGATTCCAAAGCAACTAATAGAGCTTTGCGATCGCAATCACTTCCAGAATCTGCCCCACGAAGTCTACTTTCATGATAAAGCACGAGGGACCTGCCAAAGTTAAACCATTTGGCCAGGAGAGCCCTTTTATGAAGGCATGTGCTCGATTTCGTCGCCAAATTTTTTTGTCGAATTTTACGCCCTCTCATTTTTAAAAGTCGATTCCACAGCAACTAATAGAGCTTTGCGATCGCAATCACTTCCAGAATGTGTAAAAGATATTCTAGTTTCATAACAGAACAGCAGGGACCTGCCAAAGTTAAACCATTTGGCCAGGAGAGCCCTTTTATGCAGACTTTTGCCAGATTTCGATACCCAAAATTTTTGCGATTTTCACAGAATTTTTTTCAAAAGCCGATTCCAAAGCAACTAATAGAGCTTTGCGATCGCAATCACTTCCAGAATCTGCCCCACGTAGTCTACTTTCATGATAAAGCACGAGGGACCTGCCAAAGTTAAACCATTTGGCCAGGAGAGCCCTTTTATGAAGGCATGTGCTCGATTTCGTCGCCAAATTGTTTTGTCGAATTTTACGCCCTCTCATATTTAAAAGTCGATTCCACAGCAACTAATAGAGCTTTGCGATCGCAATCACTTCCAGAATGTGTAAAATATATTCTAGTTTCATAACAGAACAGCAGGGACCTGCCAAAGTTAAACCATTTGGCCAGGAGAGCCCTTTTATGCAGACTTTTGCCAGATTTCGATACCCAAAATTTTTGCGATTTTCACAGAATTTTTTTCAAAAGCCGATTCCAAAGCAACTAATAGAGCTTTGCGATCGCAATCACTTCCAGAATCTGCCCCACGAAGTCTACTTTCATGATAAAGCACGAGGGACCTGCCAAAGTTAAACCATTTGGCCAGGAGAGCCCTTTTATGAAGGCATGTGCTCGATTTCGTCGCCAAATTTTTTTGTCGAATTTTACGCCCTCTCATTTTTAAAAGTCGATTCCACAACAACTAATAGAGCTTTGCGATCGCAATCACTTCCAGAATGTGTAAAAGATATTCTAGTTTCATAACAGAACAGCAGGGACCTGCCAAAGTTAAACCATTTGGCCAGGAGAGCCCTTTTATGCAGACTTTTGCCAGATTTCGATACCCAAAATTTTTGCGATTTTCACAGAATTTTTTTCAAAAGCCGATTCCAAAGCAACTAATAGAGCTTTGCGATCGCAATCACTTCCAGAATCTGCCCCACGAAGTCTACTTTCATGATAAAGCACGAGGGACCTGCCAAAGTTAAACCATTTGGCCAGGAGAGCCTTTATATGAAGGCATGTGCTCGATTTCGTCGCCAAATTTTTTTGTCGAATTTTACGCCCTCTCATTTTTAAAAGTCGATTCCACAGCAACTAATAGAGCTTTGCGATCGCAATCACTTCCAGAATGTGTAAAAGATATTCTTGTTTCATAACAGAACAGCAGGGACCTGCCAAAGTTAAACCATTTGGCCAGGAGAGCCCTTTTATGCAGACTTTTGCCAGATTTCGATACCCAAAATTTTTGCGATTTTCACAGAATTTTTTTCAAAAGCCGATTCCAAAGCAACTAATAGAGCTTTGCGATCGCAATCACTTCCAGAATCTGCCCCACGAAGTCTACTTTCATGATAAAGCACGAGGGACCTGCCAAAGTTAAACCATTTGGCCAGGAGAGCCCTTTTATGAAGGCATGTGCTCGATTTCGTCGCCGAATTTTTTTGTCGAATTTTACGCCCTCTCATTTTTAAAAGTCGATTCCACAGCAACTTATAGAGCTTTGCGATCGCAATCACTTCCAGAATGTGTAAAAGATATTCTAGTTTCATAACAGAACAGCAGGGACCTGCCAAAGTTAAACCATTTGGCCAGGAGAGCCCTTTTATGCAGACTTTTGCCAGATTTCGATACCCAAAATTTTTGCGATTTTCACAGAATTTTTTTCAAAAGCCGATTCCAAAGCAACTAATAGAGCTTTGCGATCGCAATCACTTCCAGAATCTGCCCCACGAAGTCTACTTTCATGATAAAGCACGAGGGACCTGCCAAAGTTAAACCATTTGGCCAGGAGAGCCCTTTTATGAAGGCATGTGCTCGATTTCGTCGCCAAATTTTTTTGTCGAATTTTACGCCCTCTCATTTTTAAAAGTCGATTCCACAGCAACTAATAGAGCTTTGCGATCGCAATCACTTCCAGAATGTGTAAAAGATATTCTAGTTTCATAACAGAACAGCAGGGACCTGCCAAAGTTAAACCATTTGGCCAGGAGAGCCCTTTTATGCAGACTTTTGCCAGATTTCGATACCCAAAATTTTTGCGATTTTCACAGAATTTTTTTCAAAAGCCGATTCCAAAGCAACTAATAGAGCTTTGCGATCGCAATCACTTCCAGAATCTGCCCCACGAAGTCTACTTTCATGATAAAGCACGAGGGACCTGCCAAAGTTAAACCATTTGGCCAGGAGAGCCCTTTTATGAAGGCATGTGCTCGATTTCGTCGCCAAATTTTTTTGTCGAATTTTACGCCCTCTCATTTTTAAAAGTCGATTCCACAGCAACTAATAGAGCTTTGCGATCGCAATCACTTCCAGAATGTGTAAAAGATATTCTAGTTTCATAACAGAACAGCAGGGACCTGCCAAAGTTAAACCATTTGGCCAGGAGAGCCCTTTTATGCAGACTTTTGCCAGATTTCGATACCCAAAATTT
>CAWVNO010002351.1:0-40000 GCA_963930645.1 Salticus scenicus
CATCTCATTTTGTCTCGCCAACAACAGTCATCTAGTTATCATGTCTTCGTAAATCTTTTCGTCCGTTGTACGGTAAAACATTTTACGGATAACTCTAATCGAATCTCATAAAATTTATAAGTTATTTTTTTTACAAATCCAATATTGGTAGCCTATCGATTTAAAAAAAATGGGTCAAACGAGGCTTCCATCGTCAAGATAAGTCATAATGACAAATCTAGACATGAGGAAGCCTCGTTTGACCCAAGTTTTTTAAAATTTCCATGTATATAACTATTGCACATACACTCTTCGCTTTTCCAAAATAGCTGTTCGACAAACAGGACAATTTTCCAGTTTGTCCGAACAAGCCATGCAACATACCACATGCCCACAGTCAAAGAATGCCACCTGGCTCTCTTCTGTCAAGCAGACCTTGCATTCGTTCCGTCTCCTCCAACAGGTAGCCAATCTTTTAGAATTGTCAGAAGGGCCGTCCAATAGATCATTTCGGAAAAGGTCCGTATATAGTTGCAGCCAGTCCTGCAATTTGGCATTCCCCTCCGTTTTAATATGAACATCAAATAAATCTTCCGAAGACATAGGAAAATCAGCCGCGACCCGTCCATATCTCCAGAGTCTCTGCATTTCTGCTACGTCGGAAAACAGGCTCACGTAGTTAAACATTTCTTCTATTTCAAAAACTGGAAAGGAATCTATATGTTTGGTGGCACGATACTGAGAAAATTCGTAAATATCATTAAACTGCAGCAGCAAACCCACATCTACTGCCGAAACGTAAGTCATTCCGTCAGAGGCTAGGGCAGACCTCAAGCCGATATGGCCTGGGAAAAATAATCTCATCCACATGACTTGAGAGCTAGTGAGCAATTGAAATTACAAGCGCTGAGCACCGGCTTTTATAGTAGAAGCATATCCTTTAAAACAGGATGCGATAAAGTTATTTATATGAGTTACATAAGTCCAAGAAAACAGGATGAGGCCTTGACCTTTCAAGCAGGAAGAGATAAAGTTATTTATACGAGTTGCATAAGTTTTTGAAAACAGGATGCATGTAGGAAGCGGCTAAAATTATAATCAGATTTATAAAAAAACTGTTGACAGGATATTATGCAGCGAATTCTATATATATATATATGCTTAAGTCAATATAAAGATATTTTTTCTAATTGGTTATTTTTAGACCGGCGAACAAGACAATTTCGCTCGGATTACCAAACGGATTATAGTTGCGATTTAGGTCGCGTTCAATGCAGGCAATATAGCCATAAGTGTCCAACATATCTATCAGCGTTTCAAAAGCCACATCAAACATATCCACATTGCAATTTGTCCAGCAATCTGCAACAATGCATGCTGTAACAATTAAGCATTGTAGAATCCAAACTTGATAACAGCATTGGCCAGGCAGCACAATATCTTCAGCGAACAGATTTTTAATATCAGGAGACATTTTATCGTAGTCGTAATATGCTATGCATTGCAATTGGCCTTTCAACATTCTAAATGCCTTTTCGGGCGTATCGAGTTTAGCCTTCGAATGGATAGAGTTATTCTGAAAATACGCTGTGAGCATTTTTAAAATAGAGCAGCCAAAATTAGATTTCAACAAGACTTCAGAGGTCTCTTGACGATAGGCGAGACTAACGCATTCACGGAGTAGAGTACGAAACTCATTTTGGACAGACATGATGCCAATGAATCGTTTATAACACAAACCCACATTTATATAGGCACGATCGCACTGAGAAATTTATAGCGAAGCCACGCCCACCGAAAAAAAAAAAAAAAAAAAAAAAAAAAAAAAAAAAAAAATTTTTTTTTTTTTTTTTTTTTTTTTTTTTTTTTTTTTTCCACAGTTGGTTGGTTGGTTGATGAAGTTGGTTTCTAAAGTTATATTTCTCAGCTGGCTGCTAAAGTTATATTTCTCAGTTGGCCGCTAAAGTTATATTTCTCAGTTGGCCGCTAAAGTTATTTTTCTCAGTTGACCTCTAAAATTATATATCTTTATTCAATCATTGTAGATGGCGCTGCAGTCTATATATATAGTATATATATAGTATATCTATTAGGGTGGGTGGGAGTGGAATTTATTTCTTCTACTGTAAGGTCATGCATAAACTAGCTCCTGATGTCTAAACCCATTTCCTTTAAAATAGGATGGGGATAGCGTTATTTATACAATATTGGCTTTGAAAACAAGATTTTATAGACTTTTGTCTGACAAATGACATGATATTACAGGTTTTCATGAAATCAGAATAGATCATAGGCTTTTATAGAAAAATTTAACTCTCTAGTCTCCATCAATGTACATCTTGCTCAAAACACATTACGAGACATAGTGACTAGACGACCGTTGCAGGCAAATGTCGAGACACAATGAGAGTGTAGCAAGCTTCAAGGGTGGGCGTGGCACCTAAAAAAAAAAAAAAAAAAAAAAAAAAAAAAAAAAAAAATTTTTTTTTTTTTTTTAGTGTGACCTTGAATACATCTTCAAGGACGGAGCAGTATCTTTAACTTGACGGATTTATTCAACATTAGTTTTTTTCATGTGGCCTATATATAGAATCGTTAAAGTGCCCACATCTCATTTTGTCTGCCAACGACATCCGTTTGGAAAAGCCTGGCTTGGCTTTATATAAATTTTAGCCTTGCTGGCCTACCGGGTCTAAAGAAATCCATCCAAAATCGTGACGAGATTCAAATCATCCATTGTACGGTAAAACATTTTAAATAAAAGGCCTACGTAGACTACAATAACATGTCTGCCTATTTTCTACGAATCGATGTATTTTTAAACCCCACCCTCAAGTACCTCAAATCTAGCTGGAGTCTCATTTTTACGATAAACACAGGTCTCAGACACAGTCGCCAGCGATATTATTCGAGCATTTTAACCCATCGATCCAAAAATTAATATTGACACAATTATCAGAAAAAACTGTCTTTCAGGCAAGCTAATGCTTATATAGAACCTTGTCGGTAAAAATTCAAAGGTTGTCCAGCAAAGCTAATTGTTTAGACTTTGCAGAGAGACCAGTTAATATTTTCAAAGCCTAAGACCCTCTATCAAAACTTGTTGTCGAAAAAACCAAAATTAACTCGTGAGTACGCTATACATTAAAAAAAATATGCTAATATTGTAAATTTATACATTAGAATTTAAAATAAATAGAAATAAAATATTTTTTAAATCTGTATTTAAACATGCAGATATTTTCTGCCAGTTAATATTTTCAAAGCCTATGCCCCTCTATCAAAACTTGTTGTCGAAAAAAACAAAACTAAACTGTGAATATGCTATAAATTAAAAAAAAAATATATACTAATATTGTAAATTTATACATTAGACTTTAAAAGAAATAGAAATAAAATATTTTTTTATCTGTATTTAAACAAGCAGACATTTTCCGCTCCGCGGAAAATGTCTGCATGTTTAAATGCAGATAAAAAAATATTTTATTTCATACTCAATTATTAGTATAGCTGAAAATATATATGTCTCTAATTTACACCGACCCCCAATCTATAAAGCTAACAAGGTAGCATTAAAAAAAACGTGTGACCTTGAAGCTCGTTGCCACAAAAAGCAAGTCGGAGCAAAATAGGAGAAGGTAGGAGCATGAATCGTAGCTACCCTAAAGAAATGGATAGATTTTTTTTTTTTTTTTTTTTTTTTTTTTTTTTTAATATTATATTTTATATTATATATTATATACTAAATATTATATACTAAATATTATATTATATTATATTATATTATATTATATTATATTATATTATATACATATTTATATACATATATACTTATATACATATATACTATTTATACTATATTATATTATATTATATTATATACTTATACTTATATAATATTAATATAAATATAAATATAAATATAAGTATAAGATATGTAATAAATTTCTAAAGATATTAGTAGGGATAATTTTAAATATAAGTATAAGATATGTAATAAATTTCTAAAGATATTAGTAGGGATAATTTAGGGAAAAAAATCAGAAAATTAGTATATACTGAAATTTGGTTTATCCCTACGTTTTCCCTAAAATACATTTACATAAGGATTTTCTGTAGGGAAAAATAAACCTTCTACATGACAAGCTCATCCTTATAAAATATCTTCTTAAAAATATAAATTTTCAGTGTCCATAATCGATTCTGATATTTTGAAAACCCTCAGTCCGTATCGAGTTTGGACATCCTCTTGGTTTAGGAAACAATACTTTAAGCCTTGGGTCTACGAAAATTATTTTGGATAGGCCCAATGATTTCTTTAGAATCCAAACAGCAAGGCTAATCGGTGTCAATCTTACACGATTAAAAATTTAATATCGATGTCTGATCAGTAGGTTAAACTACATTTAAGAAAAAAATCTTTGCGTCGACTTTGCAGAGAATCCTTTGATATTTTCCAAGGGTAAGCCCTTCGTTCAAACTTGTTATCGAAAAAACTAAAATTGACCCGTGAGTATCCTATAAATTTACAAGATTTCATACTAATGTTGTAAATTTAGGCCTTAGAATTTAAAATATTTTATTAATAATTATATAGATTCAGAGACGAAGCCATCCAGACAATATTTTCAGAGGCAAGGCCTTCATAAGGTAATCTGCGAAAACGAAAAATATTAAACTACATTTAAAAAAAAATAACATAGTTACCTGGACTTTGCAGAGAGTCTTCAGACCAGCTATTTTCAAAACCCTTTCATCGTTGTCGCCACATATGTAGGAGTAATGTTAGAAAATGAGATTTGTCAGCTGCTTATATAGACGCTATAAAGCTATCAAGGTCACAAGGTCACACGAAAAAAAAAAAAAAAAAAAAAAAAAAAAATTTTTTTTTTTTTTTTTTTTTTTTTTTTTTTTTTTTTTCCACAGTTGGTTGGTTGGTTGATGAAGTTGGTTTCTAAAGTTATATTTCTAAAGTTATTTTTCTAAAGATATATTTCTCATTTGGCTGCTAAAGTTATATTTCTCAGTTGGCCGCTAAAGCTATATTTCTCAGTTGGCTGCTAAAGCTATATTTCTTTAGCCAATCAAATTCATTGTAGATGGCGCTGCAGTCTATATATATAGTATATATATAGTATATCTATTAGGGTGGGTGGGAGTGGAATTTATTTCTTCTACTGTAAGGTCATGCATAAACTAGCTCCTGATGTCTAAACCCATTTCCTTTAAAATAGGATGGGGATAGCGTTATTTATTCAATATTGGCTTTGAACACAAGATTTTATAGACTTTTGTCTGACAAATGACAAGATACTGCAGGTTTTCATGAAATCAGAATAGATCATAGGTTTTTGTAGAAAAATTTAACTCTCTAGTGTACATCAATGTACATCTTACTCAAAACGCATTACGAGACATAGTGACTAGACGATCGTTGTAGGCAAATGTCGAGACACAATGAGAGTGTAGTCATGTTAGCCATAGTATATATAGACAAGCTTCAAGGGTGGGCGTGGCACCTGAAAAAAAAAAAAAAAAAAAAAAAAAAAAAAAAAAAAAAAATTTTTTTTTTTTTTTTTTTTTTTCGTGTGACCTTGAACACATCTTCAAGGACGGAGCAGTATCTTTAACTTAACGGATTCATTTATGCAACATTAGTTTTTTGGTGTGGCCTATATATATATATCATGTCTCCGTTTTAAAACATTTTAAATAAAATACCGGTATCCAGCATAATGTCTAATGAATCAATATAATATGGCTAACGTATCCAAATCATCATTGCGTATGACCAGCAACCGTCTGGCTTCATGATAATCTATAAAAACCCATGACCTCATTCTGATTTCACTACAGCTCCTATGCCAAGTACCGCAAAGTTGGGTGAACCTACTTCTTTACGCATCTAAAGGTCTATCAGACAGTCACCAGCAATATTTTTCGAGCATATTTCACCCTTTCAGAAATTCAAACGGTAGCTCCTATGCCAAGTACCGCAAAGCTGGGTGAACCTATTACTTTACGCATCTAAAGGTCTATCAGACAGTCACCAGCAATAATTTTCGAGCAACTTCACCCTTTCAGATTTAAATAATAAATTTTTAGAATTTAAATATTTTATATGTTTATGGAATCGTTAAGATTGGTACAGCATTCATTTAAAAACTGTCGTCGCCTAACCTTATCCATTTAAAAAAAAATTATTAAGCCAATTGTGTAGCCATTTAGTTTGAGACGGACATGATAAACGGATTTAATTTTGGATCTGCTGAATGCCCATCTCTAATTTGAGCCTTCTTCCTGATACAGGTTGTCTATTTAAAATCTTAGTTTTTCAAGAGTGCAATATCTACATTCAATTTGGTATGCAAGTCAAACATTTGTTGTTTTAAATTTAGCATTTCAGCCTTTGCGTCGTTGTCCAAATTACGTACATACTCAGCCAAGACCGAAAAAGAATAGTCGCATGAAATTTAAGCTTTCGATTGCACCTCTTGGAATGGCACCTGTCCGAGACATCTCATGTCAAAAGCAGACGAGTCCAATAATAGACGCTGACGAGACATTAGAAATTAAAGCATGCAGTCATGTAAATTTTTACAATTAAGATTTAAAAATTACAGTTACGATCTATTCAAACTACAGCTCCTATGCCAAAGTACCGCAAATCTCAGCAACGCTGACGAGACATTAGAAATTTAAGCATGTAAATTTTTACAATTAAGATTTAAAGATTACAGTTACGATCTATTCAAACTACAGCTCCTATGTCATGTACCGAAAATCTCAGCAACGCTGACGAGACATTAGAAATTTAAGCATGTAAATTTTTACAATTAAGATTTAAAGATTACAGTTACAATCTATTCAAACTACAGATCCTATGCCAAGTACCGCAAATCTCAGCAACGTTGACGAGACATTAGAAATTTAAGCATGTAAATTTTTACAATTAAGATTTAAAGATTACAGTTACAAGGGTATTCTATTCAAACTACAGCTCCTATGCCAAGTACCGCAAAGCTGGGTGAACCTACTTCTTTACGGCATATAAAGGTCTATCAGACAGTCGCCAGATTTATTCTTCGAGCAACTCCACCCCGCCAGAATTGTTCACGTTCGGTTCGAATAATAAATATTTAGAATTTAAATATATTATTTTAATAATAAAATATTTATTATTTAAATATTTTATTTGTTTATCGAATCGTTAAAATATATATATTATTTGTTTATCGAATAGTTAAAAATATATTATTTGTTTATCGAATCGTTAAAAAAATATATTCAATATTGGTACAGCATTCATTTAAAAAATGCCCTTATTCAATATTGTAAATTTCTATCTCAGATTTAAAGACATTAACCAATCAACCAATCATGCTAAAGTATCTTAATGTTAGGAGCGTTTTAGTAGAAGGTTGATGCTAGAAGAGATTCAGACAGAATGAAGGAATGAAGGTTTGAGTACAGCTATTTATAAAGAATGAATCCGAGTCAATCAACCAACCAACCAACCTTGAAAAAAAAAAAAAAAAAAAAAAAAAAAAAAAAAAAAAATTTTTTTTTTTTTTTTTTTTTTTTTTTTTTTTTTTTTTTTTTTTTTTTTTTCAAGGTTGGTTGGTTGGTTGGTTTGACTCTAGCTAACCTATATATCATGCTAAAGTATATACACTATCATTGTCCAGCAATGCTTATTTGTTTCAGCGTCTATAAATATCTTTACTGCATCCTGTTTCCGTGTTCAGTATCCTGTTTTCAATGCAAATGAGTTATGCAATATCCAGTGATAAATTATTCTATAAAAAGCCTTATCTCATCCTGTTTTCGTAGAAAATGAGTTATGCAATCCTTCAGATTGACTATATAAATATTTTATTCTTTAAATATTTATTATTTAAATATATTATTTGTTTATCGAATCGTTAAAAAATATATTCAATATTGGTACGGCATTCATTTAAAAAAATGTCCTTATTCAATATTGTAAATTTCTATCTCAGAGTCAAAGACATTAGCTATCTCAGATTCAAAGGCATTAGTATCGTTTCAATATTGAAATATTAATATTATCTATCTCAGAGACCCCATTCAAAGTCTCAATTTGTACCCATCCAATATTGGCTTACTACCGTCGCAAAAAAATGGGCCGAACGAAGCGTCAATGACAGAAATCTGCCATGAGACGCTTCGTTCGGCCCATTTTTTTGCCCCCTCCAATTTAAATCTCTAAGGCATCAGTTTATACCAGCGAGATCGATTCCCCACGAAGACTTTGATTTTGGACGGAGGGGTGTCTGTCCAAGAAATAGTCTCAAATCTATCTTCGTGTAGGCGAGGGTCATCATCGTGGTCTCCATCATAGAACAGCTTGGTTCTTTCTATGAAATCCTTTAAGAATTCATCTATGAAGACATCAGAATTCCTCACGATCCGAATTCTGACTGCTTTATGGATGCATGCAGTTGGCACTATAGGATCTAAGATGTCAATCTTAGCAGATTTCATCATGGCCTCAAAACCCATGGTCGACAGCGCATCTCCGAAATGAATCTCTTCTATTGGATACACCCAGGTATTAGCTAAAGAGACAGGTATCCTGAACCTTTTGTAAACGAGGTCCCTCACCTTTAGCTTGGTAGTTTTTTTTACGTATGCACTACCCTTACCCATCAGCTTGGCCACATCAGAGGCCCTGACGAACAAAAGTCCATCCGCAGAGACTACGAATAAGATTTTAGCATCCAGCTGTGGATGTTCAATTGTGAATAGCATGATTTAATGCAACAGAAGTCAAAATGATGCAGGCTCTTAGAGGCAGCTCGTATATATACCCGATTCGCGACCTAATTTTAGCAAGCTTTCTTAGAAAACGTGACCTTCTGATAAAATTCTTCTAGCTGTTGACAGGATATTATGTAAGCCTCGATAAACTTATTTTTAGAATTAATTTGTCGTTTGAGCGGGATCTTGCATAATCTACAGGACGTGCGTAAGAGGATGTGCGTCAGAGGATGTCGATAAGAAATTTAGATAGAAATAGAGATTGCTGCTAGTATAAATACAGGCTGCTGGACGAGACATTTCATTCTGACTGCTTGATATTCTAAAAGCTCCAAAATGATATTTCAAATTTTAGCTGAAGAGTTAAACGTGAAATTTACTTGTTTTTTGACTTTTGACGGTGACATTTTTATCAAAGGTTCAGACGTAGCTCGTACCATGGGCTATCAAAATTCTTCTGGCGTTTTAAACTTATGCCATCTTACAGTGACTGACATCGCTCCCGAGGGCTTGAGCCTGCCTCCGTCTCTAGCCAAGACACGTATTTTTGGATTGGAAGATGCCAACACGCTGTTGGATATGCATCCAGGTGAATTTCAATCCTTATTTCAGGGGCCTATCGAGATTCTGTCGCCGATAGAGTGTACGTTCAACATCAGAAGGCCCATACGTATCAAGATAGCATGCATTAGCTCTTCCAATGCTACCATGGAGAGTTTTATAGCTGATTTGAAAATATCCATGGACTCTTACCTGCAATCTGTACCGATGGATAGCTATGTCTTCGGAGAGAGGTACGGAGACTTGGAGCTAGGGTATTTCCCCAAAAAAATTAAAGTTTTGGTGGGAAACAAGCCCTACTTTTATAAATCCTCGTCTTAAGATCAGGACGAGGTGCAAAAAAATGGGTCGAGCGAAGCCTCTCATGACATAAGTCATTGAGGCTTCGCTCGGCCCATTTTTTTGCGATAGATAGAGTGCCAACATTGGATGCGTACCGATTTGAACTTGTAATTTTCAAGGGATATGGCTTAGCTATAAGATAATTTTGTATCTTGGTAAAATATCTATAGACAAATTTAAGGTATCTAAATTTAAAAATTTAATTGTTTCATTTAAAATTTACTGTGTAAAATTTAAAATTTTTAAAGACTAAGTGTGGCGGTCATTATAATCTGATCTCTAATTTTTCAAGGGATATGGAAGACTATAAGATAAATATGAAACTTGGTAAAATATACAGACTCGATAGCTAAATTTAAGGAATCTGAATTTTAAAATTTAATTTTTTTCATTTAAAATTTACATTTTTTATGTAAAATTTAAAATTTTTAAAGACTAAGTGTAGCCAAGCCAACATTGAATGCGTACCGATTGTAATTTTCAAGGGATATGGCTTAGCTATAAGATAAATATGAATCTTGGTAAAATATCGATAGTTAAATTTAAGGGATCTGAGTTTAAAAATTTAATTTTTTCGTTTAAAATTTACATTTTTTGTGTAAAATTTAAAATTTTTAAAGACTAAGTGTAGCCAAGCCAACACTGAAAGCGTACCGATTGTAATTTTCAAGGGATATGGCTTAGCTATAAGATAAATATGAATCTTGGTAAAATATATAGATTCAATAGCTAAATTTAAGGGATCTGAGTTTAAAAATTTAATTTTTTCATTTAAAATTTACATTTTTTATGTAAAATTTAAAATTTTTAAAGGTTAAGTGTAGCCAAGCCAGTTATTATGATCTGATCTCTATAAAAAGATTTTCGAGAAACTATTGACAGGATGCTTGATAAGCGGCTTCGATTAAAATTACAATCAGATCTCTATAAAAAGATTTTTCGAGAAGTGTTGACAGGATATTATGTAAGCCTTTCCTCAGGATGCCCGGTTATAATCAGATCGATAAAAATTGCTCAAGAGACAGGATATTATGCAAGCCTTTCCTCTTGATAAGCGGTTCGTAGAAATTTACTATCAGATCCTGTCCGGGTATATATACGAGTGTCCAGCGAGAGCTCTTCAATTGCTAGTCGATCTCTCTACTAGCTGCTTAGATACATTAGCTCTCTGTCAGTCATGTTTTTTCATGTAAAAAATTATGCTTATGGCGTTGCCTTTAAATGCCTAATGGCCACTGATGGCACCCTGTTTGTCCGGGCTGAGGACCTGGCTATTTATTCGAGGCACCCTCTAGATCTAAAATTTGCCGAAAAATATGCAGGCCTCACCGTCCGAGACGTAATGGACCCTAAAATCGATTTACCTAAATGGCTCGCTAAGACGAGAATCTTCTCGATTAGCGAAGCCAAACAGCATTTGAAAGGGTTCATGGGCGAACAGGAATTTGATAAGATGTTCGATGGTTCGGCCATGGTGAAATACCAGGCTAACATGAAGCTCAGCTTCGTGAAAGCCATAGGTGTTCGATTTGTCGAAAGGTCCCGTACCAAGTTCGAAGACTTCCTTGCCGCATACCAACTACAGGTGAGGAAATTTTTTGAGCTTGAGTATGAGGATTATGAATTATACAAATCTCAAATGACCGGACCGTTGAAGATGACCATCAGTAGGTTATCTAATGAGCAATCCATAGAGAGCTTATGTTGATCTTTCAAATGAGAGTAAAAAAATGGGTCGAACGAGGTGTCTCATGGCAGAATTTCTGTCTTTGACACCTCGTTCGACCCATTTTTTTGCGATAGATATAGTGCCAATATTGGACGGGTTTAATTTGAGACTTTGATATTAAATTTATAAAAAAATCTATTTAAGCTAGTATCGAAGAGATTATCAGGATAGCATGAAGACTATTTAAACGTATAAACTATAATAAGCCAATATTGTAGAAATTAAATTTAAGACTCTGGAAAACGAGACAAAATGGTATCAATTTAAATGTATAGATAAAAATAACTAAGCCAACAGAGACATGACTGGACAATGACGGTTTGGATACGTAAGCGAGTTTATCTCTCTATATATATAGATGGTATGAAGCCACGCCCACAAGAAATCCAACGACCTTGAAAAAAAAAAAAAAAAAATTTTTTTTTTTTTTTTTTTTTTTTTTTTTTTTTTCTCGTGTGACCTTGAACACATCTTCAAGGACGGAGCAGAATCTATAACTTAACGGAACTAACCTCATTTATTGAACATTAGTTTTTTTCGTGTGTCCTATATATAGGATGGCTAGCGTACCCACATCTCATTTTGTCTCGACGTCTGCCAACAACAGTATCTGTAAAATATTTTGAATTTGTAATTTTCAAGGGATATGGCTTCTCTATAAGATAATTATGTATCTTGATAAAATATCTATAGATAAATTTAAGAAATCTGAGTCTAAAATTTTCGTTTAAAATTTTAACTTTTTTGTGTAAAATTTAAAAATTTTAATGGCTAAGCTAGAGATAGAGTACCAATATCGTAACGATTTGAAGGGATATGGCTTCTCTATAAGATAAATATGAATCTTGGTAAAATATACAGACTCTATAGATAATTTTAAGAGATCTGAGTGTATAAATTTAATTTTTTCGTTTAAAATTTTAATTTTTTGTGTAAAATTTAAATTTTTTAAGGGCTAAGCTAGATATGTAAATATTTCACAGTTGGTTTCTAAAGTTATATTTTTTTATCCAATCAAATTCATTGTAGATGGCGCTGCAGTCTATATATATAGTATATATATAGTATATCTATTAGGGTGGGTGGGAGTGGAATTTATTTCTTCTACTGTAAGGTCATGCATAAACCAGCTCCGTGATGCCCAAACCCGTTTTCTTTAAAATAGGATGGGATAACGTTATTTATACAATATTGGCTTTGAAAACAAGATTTTTATAGATTTTGTCTGACAAATGACAAGATGTTGCAGGTTTTCATGAAATCAGAATAGATCATGGGTTTTTATAAAATATAATAACATAAAATATTTTTTTATCTGTATTTAAACAAGCAGACATTTCCGCTTCGCGGAAATGTCTGCATGTTTAAATACAGATAAAAAAATATTTTATTTCAAACTCAATGATGTCTCTTATGTAAAATGTCTTTAATAAACCGTACTTTTTCCGACAGCGGTACCATGATTTGTTTCAAGCCAAAAATGCGTATCTTATCCTCTAGCAGTACGTTCCTCGATTGTATCCTGAACGAATCGCTCACGTAGCCTATACCTATATTAGAGCCATCCATTTTTTCGGTAGCGATTCAAGGTACGCCAAAATAAATTTGACTCGCGATACTTAATCATCGTAAAAAGTTTGAATAGATTAGAAACAGGCTAAGATAGCGTATTGTTAATCTGCCAGACATAAATTAGAAACGTTCCATGGCTAAGCTAGAGATAGCATATCGTTCTAAAGCCGGCAGGATCTAACAATGGATAGATTTACTGGGACAGAAGAAGACTGATTGGAGAAGAGTCGGCTATTTATATAGAATGAATTCAACCAACCAACCGTGAAAAAAAAAAAAAAAAAAAAAAAAAAAAAAAAAAAAAAAAATTTTTTTTTTTTTTTTTTTTTTTTCACAGTTGGTTGGTTGGTTGATAATCTTCTCTATATATAGGATCGCTGACGTGCCACCTCCTCATTCTATCTAGATCTTTGCCAGCAACGGTCATATCTCTCATCTGTTAAAATTTTCAATTTTTCAACTAGGCATAGTGACTAGACGACCGTTGCTGGCAAATGTCGAGACACAATGAGGAGGTAGCAAGTCAGCGATCCTATATATAGAGGATATAATCAACCAACCAACTATGAAAAAAAAAAAAAAAAAAAAAAAAAAAAAAAAAAAAAAAAAATCTTTGAAAAAAAAAAAAAAAAAAAAAAAAAAAAAAAAAAAAAAATTTTTTTTTTTTTTTTTTTTTTTCACAGTTGGTTGGTTGGTTGATAATCTTCTCTATATATAGGATCGCTGACGTGCCACCTCCTCATTCTATCTAGATCTTTGCCAGCAACGGTCATATCTCTCATCTGTTAAAATTTTCAATTTTTCAACTAGGCATAGTGACTAGACGACCGTTGCTGGCAAATGTCGAGACACAATGAGGAGGTAGCAAGTCAGCGATCCTATATATAGAGGATACAATCAACCAACCAACTATGAAAAAAAAAAAAAAAAAAAAAAAAAAAATTTTTTTTTTTTTTTTTTTTTTTTTCAAAGATTTTTTTTTTTTTTTTTTTTTTTTTTTCAAAGATTTTTTTTTTTTTTTTTTTTTTTTCAAAGATTTTTTTTTTTTTTTTTTTTTTTTTCACATTTGGTTGATTATCTCCTCTATATATAGGATCGCTGACTTGCCACCTCCTCACTCTATCTCGATCTTTGCCAGCAACGGTCATATCTCTCATCTGTTAAAATTTTTAGAAAATTAGTTTGTCGCTTGAAGCCTTCAAGATGATCCGATAAAATTCTTCTAGAACAAATTGGCAGGATATTATGTAAACCGTTTCCTCAAAAACAGGACGTGATAAGTTATTTATAGATGCGTCAAGCCTCTCTAATCTATAAAAAGTCATCCTGTCGAGCCTTATATAGTATTACTGATGTCGTTTCTCAGAACCGCTTATCAGATCTCACGCATCCGCTTGCCAGAGTATAAATACGAGCCTCTCGCCTCAGCTTATTCATTCTGAGCCTCTGTTTTTCAAAATGGAAATGTTTTCTTTCGACTCTCTGACCGACGAGCGATTTGACTATGACTATGCCGTAAAGCCTGGATGGAATGTCTTGAATACTTCTCGTCTTTCTCTCGAGTTATTATGCAATTATAATCGAGACATGTCCATGCCAACTCCAAAACCAGTTTCCAGACCATCTCCAGTTTTCAAATCTAAACGCGTTCCAGTTCCAGTTCCAGTTCCAGCTTCTAAATCTGTTCCAGTTCCAGTTCCAGCTTCTAAATCTGTTCCAGTTCCAGTTCCAGTTCCAGCTTCTAAATCTGTTCCAGTTCCAGTTCCAGTTCCAGCTTCTAAATCTGTTCCAGTTCCAGTTCCAGTTTCTAAATTTGTTCCAGTTCCAGTTCCAGTTCCAGCTTCTAAATCTGTTCCAGTTCCAGTTCCAGTTCCAGCTTCTAAATCTGTTCCAGTTCCAGTTCCAGCTTCTAAATCTGTTCAAGTTCCAGTTCAAATTTCAATACCCATGTCAGAGATGATTTATTTTAAAGTACCAAAGCTATTAAGCCCGCTACCAAAATCTCCAGAGTCCAACGTAACAACTTATCGTGCCTGGAAGCCTCCACCGAAGATAGATTTCGTGGTACGACCTAAATTAAAAACTGCTGGCTTTGAAGATCCAAGAATTAGAAAACGGCATGGCATAGTCGTTGTCAAATCGAACGTCAATTTGAGAGATGGAAAATGCTACAGCCTTATAAATACAGAGGCTAGAAAATACTACAGTTGGGTTTAAACCCAAACGATTTATAAAAAAATCGGGCCGAACGAAGTGTCTCATGGCAGATTCCTGTCTTTGACACTTCGTTCGACCCGTTTTTTTTTGTAACAATTATATTGCCAATATTGGATGCGTACCGATTTGTACTTTAAGATTTTGAACGGATACTTAAGATTTTGAATGGATACTTTTATAACTGAAGTCCCTGAGATATAAATTTATATATAAACTATTATCAACCAACTTAAAAAAATTTCAAGATTGGCAAAAAAATATTATTTAGAAATCAAAAACTATAAAATCGAAATGATAAATTTTGAAAAATTTTCCAGATTGGTGAAAAATGGCAAAGTCTCAAAAAAATAATATCTTGAAAAAAATTATAGAAATATAAAATCAACCAAAGACACTTTAGCATGATATATATATAGGTTAGCTAATGTCAATCAACCAATCAACCAACCTTGAAAAAAAAAAAAAAAAAATAATAATAATAATTTTTTTTTTTTTTTTTTTTTTTTTTTTTTTTTTTTTTTTTTTTTCAAGGTTGGTTGATTGGTTGATTGACTCTAACTAAACCTATATATATATATATCATGCTAAAGTATCTACACTATCATTGTCCAGCAATGCTTATTTGTTTCAGCGTCTATAAAAATCTTTACCGCATCCTGTTTCCGTGTTCGGCATCCTGTTTCTGTGTCCTGTTATGCAATATCCTGTTTTCGCGTTCAGCGACAATAATTCTATAAATAGCCTTATCTTATCCTGTTTTCGTAGAAAATGAGTTATGCAACATCCTGCCTTCACTATATAAGCTCTGCCATTCGATCGAATAGTCATTCTCTCTTCGGAGCTTGAACTGCTAACATGTATAAGCATCAATGCTCTGTGAAGAAACTTAAAGCGGCTAACGCTCTTCATAACCTTTTCGGAATGACTGAGCCTTTTCCAAATATTCTTTCGACTTCTGTCAAGAAGCTGAAGAAATATCCTCATTTCCAAACAATGATCGGAGAAGGCAAAATCCATATGTTCTGCCTACATCTGACACCTGATCATAATATTTCGTTTAAAAAACGTACTCTGACGGACAAGATCCTGAATACGATTCCAGCACTAGGCAGAGAGGCCCAGACAATCTATCCGCTGAGACCTCAAGACATAAAATGGATCACTGTTATGAACAGATTCAAAAGACCCCCCAGCGAAGCCAACAGAACCAACGCTGATATGAGAATTGGTTTCAAGTGTCCCCATAACCAATTTCTGGTGAAAGGTCATTTCACGTTTGGACAGAGAACCGTTGGGCAAGGATGCGCCCATATTATCCAGACGTTGGACGCACCATTGCTGTTCTATGTGAGACCCCCCAACGAGACACGAGTGAGAGCTGACAGCAGATATTTCTCAGGGGACAAGCTTCACTTCTACGAGAGGTTCATATTGATTGCTCGCTCAAGCTACAAGATACCTGCTGGCACTACCTATATTTTATTTACGACGCAAAAGAATTTCTTCAGTCTACATGTTGTGAAGGAGAGCTTGAAGCTGGGTTTCAAGGTAAAAAATCCGTTGGTAGAAAGAATCACGAAAATAGACGGGATGTATGAGGTATCTGTGCCAACACCTATGATACCTCATATGGATGATGATGACGAGCCACCCTCTGAATATATTCAAACAGCTCCAATCTCAGAGCCAGAACCATCCCAAGAGCCAGAACCATCCCAAGAGCCAGAAACCGATTTGCCAGAAATCTATTTGCCGACGAACCCTCCTGTTGTGTTGGACAAAACAATAACCGTGGTCACTACAAATTATGCAGAACAATATAACTCTCAAATCTGGAAAGTATTGACAGATCCCCTTAAAAACAACTTCGTACGTACCTACGGGCCTGATCTACCTGGAATGGATATGAGAACTGCATCGGTAAAACGTAAGGCCGAAAAGAATCCCAAGCGTTTAAAGAAAGCTAAGCTCACTTTCAAGGACGCTGCAACAAATACAGAGCCTGAAACTAGAGAACCAGAGCCTGCACCTATTGCAAATCCAGAGCCTGCACCTATTGAACATTCAATGCCTTTTGTTGAAAATCCAGGATTTCATAGTGAATGGCCTATTCAAAGCCCAGCGGTACCTGAAGATCTTAATAATATAGTATGCTCTCCCATGCCAGATCAGCTACTACTAGACTCTATGATGAAAGATCTCATGACACCTGGCACTCTAGAATATATAATAGATGAGTCCGAACAGCCAAATTACATATCACTCTAAAAATATTAAAAATTTAAAAAATTTGGGTCAAACGAGGCTTCCTCATGTCAGATTTGTCATTATGACTTATCTTGACGATGGAAGCCTCGTTTGACCCATTTTTTTTAAATCTATCTCCTACCAATATTGGATTTGTAAAAAAAATAACTTATAAATTTTATGAGTAGACAAATGAAAATTGTCTAAGCCGTTCAACGGAATCGCTTAAAGCGGCTTCAGCTATGCCATCCTATCGATTGCACCTGCAAACGGGACAGCCAACATTATCCATAAAAATTTAACCTCGATAAAATTTGTAGCTTTTAAATTGAGATGCTGAGCCAGAAAAACTGAACGCGTAGAGATTAGCAGCTCATATTGTAAAAATTTAAACGTAATTATGAAAATAGTATTAACGAGATCCAATGACAGAGATCCAAAAAAACTTTAGTAACCAATCGTTTGGTCATGACAATTGAAAAGCGAATCTTGATGAACGAGGAAAAGATATATATATATCAACCAACCAACCAACCTTGGAAAAAAAAAAAAAAAAAAAAAAAAAAAAAAATTTTTTTTTTTTTTTTTTTTTTTTTTTTTTTTTTTTTTTTCACAGTTGGTTGGTTGGTTGATAATCTTATCTATATATAATATGGCTAACGTGACTACACTCTCATTGTGTCTCGACGTTTGCCAGCAACGGTCGTCTAGTCACTATGTCTCGTAATGTGTTTTCAACAAGATGTACATTGATGGACACTAGAGCGTTAGATTTTTCTATAAAAGCCTATGATCTATTCTGATTTCATGAAAACCTGCAGTATCTTGTCATTTGTCAGACAAAAGTCTTGTTTTCAAAGCCAAAAATGTATAAATATCGCTATCCCATCCTGTTTTAAAAGAAATGGGTTTAGACATCAGGAGCTAGTTTATGCATGACCTTACAGTAGAAGAAATAAATTCCACTCCCACCCACCCTAATAGATATACTATATATATACTATATATATAGACTACAGCGCCATCTACAATGATTGGCTAAAGAAATATAGCTTTAGAAGCCAACTGAGAAATATAGCTTTAGAAGCCAACTGAGAAATATAACTTTAGAAATATAACTTTAGAAATATAACTGTAGCAGTCAACTGAGAAATATAACTTTAGAAATATAACTTTAGAAACCAACCAACCAACCTTGAAAAAAAAAAAAAAAAAAAAAAAAAAAAAAAAAAAAAATTTTTTTTTTTTTTTTTTTTTTTTTTTTTTTTTTTTTTTTTTCAAAGGTTGGTTGGTTGGTTGGTTTGACTGGCTATATATAATTATCTATTTGCCTCCACACTCTCATTGTCTCTCAACATTTGTCAGCAACGGTTGTCTAGTTATTATTGCTCGTAATGACAAATATGATAAATTTGAACCTGTATCTGAAACAGGATTCCATCCAATCGTGTCCAAATGCTAGATCTTCCCATTTTAAATGAAACCTGTTAATTTTGATCGTGGCACAGTCGTCGTGTCGATCTTAAACTTGGTCCATCCAAAAAACCTTCATGAGTCAAGCTGAGTGCATCCCGAAACAAACTAATCAAAACCTGAAACAATTGTTGCGTAGAGAGAATCCGTAAAATTTAGCAAGAGGTCTCTATAAAATTTAAATTGCTGAGAGTTGTCACGACAAATGTAGCAATGAACGCTGGAAAATTTAAATGTAATTATGAAAATAGTATTAACCATTCGTTGAATAGCATGACAAATGAAAATTGAAACGTAATTAGGAAATTAGTATCAAGATTAGCTTTTCAATTTAATCCTGACCTTTTTCAAGTTTTGTCCAGATGCTATAAAATTGAAACAGGTGTATCTGAAACATTATTCAATCCAAATGCTAGGGTCTTCTCATTTTAAATGAAACCTGTTAATATTGATCGTCTTAAACGTGGATCACTTGGCCATCCAAGAAACCCTCATGAATATTGAAACCGGCTGAGTTCTATCCTGAAACAGGTGTCACGACAAATTGATATGTACGCTTGAAATCTGAAAGATATATAACCCGTCAAGGTCACACGAGTCAAGCTTCAAGGTCACACTAAAAAAAAAAAAAAAAAAAAAAAAAAAAAAAAAAAAAAATATATTTTTTTTCAAAGATTTTTTTTTTTTTTTTTTTTTTTTTTTTTTTTTTTTTTTTATGTGACCTTGTGACCTTGATAGATTGTTAGCGCCTATATAAGCAGCTGACAAATCTCATTTTCTAACATTATTCATTTAACTATAATATAAGGGCATGGATAGCTATTTAGATCTCGTGTCAAAGGTTTTGGCAAAACCGCAATTGTCTGAGGGTATCGACAATATTTTGCACAAAGACTGTTTAAATCTTATATCTAAAGATTGGGTGGCTCGTTTGAAAAATAACGTGACTTTTCAAGATTATGTCACCGACGCCAAACGGTTATGGAATCCACCTTATATGACGCTGAATTATGAATATGAAGAATCCAAGCGCCCAAATTTTAAAGTTGCTGTCGTTGCATACTGTAAATTTATGAAACGTTATGGGGATAGAGGCCTTCTAAATCCCAAATTGAATTTATATATTATGGCTTCAGAGCCATTACGTTTAATTGCTCGTGCGATGACATCTGATCTCTCAGTTCAAATTTCTGACGATTTTAAATTTTCTTTTCAAGATTGTAGTGGTGTTTTGAATTGTCATGAATGCGGTAAACGTGCAAACGAATTCAAAGCAAAAGGTCATAAAATAGATCTAAGATCTCAACCATGCATACTGGACACCAGCGTATTTACTGGAACTGAAGTCGCGAATCGCTTTTATAGTATGATCGAACCCACGTTCACTGACACGTTTGTAGCCATCTTACAAATAAAAATTAATACGAGATACAGCTATTATACTCAAAATAATCAAAAAATTTTACGTATTAGTGGAAGTATTTTAGATTTCATCGGATTTCAGGAAAGAAAATTAATGGCTTCTAAAACAGCTAATATAGGATTCATAACAGAAATCGATAATCAACATTCAACGAAGGCTAAGGAGGCTAAACCTTCAACGAAGACTAAGGAGGTAGAATCGTCAACAAAAACCGATGATGAGTTTGGCGATTATTTGGAAGGGATGTTAAACGATTCAAAGATACCTTATGAACCTTTTGATTTGGAAAATACTGAAATTAGTCACGATACCATTGATTTGAATGATGTGGACAATAAGAGAAGTTCTAATGATTTAGACTCGGATTCTAAGAAAAGAAAAATAGATGAGGGTGAAAGTCATATATCACAGTGGCTTTTAAGTGACGATTAATAAATTACGTAAACCACATTTTAGTTTAGTACGACAGTCCCATGAAAAAAAAAAAAAAAAAAAAAAAAAAAAATTTTTTTTTTTTTTTTTTTTTTTTTTTTTCGTGTGACCTTCAAGCTTGTTTCGTGTGACCTTGAAGCTTGTCTATATTTAATATGGCTAACATAACCATAACCTCATTGTGTCTCGACATTTGCCAGCAACGGTCGTCTAGTCACTATGCCTCGTAATGTATTTTAAGCAAGATGTACGTTTTCATGAAATCAGAATGATATCATGGGTTTTATAGAATATAATAAAATAAATTAAATTAAATATTAGAAATAAAATATATTTTTTATCTGTATTTATACATGCAGACATTTCCGCTTCGCGGAAATGTCTGCATGTTTAAATACAGATAAAAAATATATTTTATTTCATACTCAATTATAGGGTCTCGTAAAGAGTTTCATCTCGCTGATTTCGAGTTTCGGCTTGTCGTATGTCGCAACAGTCTTGCTACAACCTGCACGTTTCCCACGATGCCAAATATCTTATAATTTAGTTCGGTTTGTTTGCCAAGCTCGAAATACGTCGTTCTACCGTTGATCAGATGCACTTAGTGGGTTCTTCACAAGACTTGAAATTTTTGGACACGGGCAGCACCCAATTCAATATTATTTCTGTTAAATGTTTAATTTGGATGCGCCACTAATAAACTCCATTGGGACCTTGATAAGCCAGCTTAAATATCTCTGATCTAAGAGTTTGGTTCGTCAAAGAGCCAATACTAGCTTATAATCGCTCGGCAGCGTCTCTTGGATATAAAAATGATTCCCACCCGCATCTTTGAAAGAACATTCGGACCGGTCCTAACAACCATGAGATAGAGTACCAATATTGTACCTATTCTAATTTGAAGGGATATGGCTTAGCTATAAGATAATTTTGTATCTTCATAAAATATACAGGCTCTATAGATAAATTTAAGAGATCTGATTTTAAAATTTTAATTTTTTCGCTTAAAATTTACATTTTTTGTGTAAAATTTAAAAATTTTAATGGCAAAGCTAGAGATAGAGTACCTATTCTAATTTTTAAGGGATATGGCTTCTCTATAAGATAAATATGTATCTTGGTAAAATATACAGACTCGATAGCTAAATTTAAGAGATCTGAGTTTAAAATTTTAATTCTATATCTTTTCTCTTGAGACATTTGAAACTTACCGGGTTTGGTTTTACGCTTCTACCAAATTTGATTATGCCATTGCACAACAAAGCCAGGCATTCATTTTATGTTTATCAGACCTCTGATAGTCTTTAGCTAAAATTAAAACTTGCCTTTGCAAAGTGGACAACAGCCATCCAAATACGATATAACTGGAGACCAAAAATTAAACAGCCGTCATGTAGCAATCTAAAAAAATTATGCTGGATTGAAATTATTCAAGCTGCTTATATAAAGTTAATCTAAGCAAGATGACCTTGAAAATATAGCCAGTCAAGTTTCAAGGTCACATGAAAAAAAAAAAAAAAAAAAAAAAAAAAAAAAAAAAAATTTTTTTTTTTTTTTTTTTTTTTTTTTTTCACAGTTGGTTGGTTGGTTGATAATCTTATCTATATATAATATGGCTAACGTGACTACACTCTCATTGTGTCTCGACGTTTGCCAGCAACGGTCGTCTAGTCACTATGTCTCGTAATGTGTTTTCAACAAGATGTACATTGATGGACACTAGAGCGTTAGATTTTTCTATAAAAGCCTATGATCTATTCTGATTTCATGAAAACCTGCAGTATCTTGTAATTTGTCAGACAAAAGTCTTGTTTTCAAAGCCAATATTGTATAAATTACGCCATTTCATCCTATTTTAAAGGAATTGGGTTTAGACATCAGGAGCTAGTTTATGCATGACCTTACAGTAGAAGAAATAAATTCCACTCCCACCCACCCTAATAGATATACTATATATATACTATATATATATAGACTGCAGCGCCATCTACAATGATTGGCTAAAGAAATATAGCTTTAGCAGCCAACTTAGAAATATAACTGTAGCAGCCAACTGAGAAATATAACTTTAAAAATATAACTTTAGAAATATAACTGTAGCAGTCAACTGAGAAATATAACTTTAGAAACCAACCAACCAACCTTGAAAAAAAAAAAAAAAAAAAAAAAAAAAAAAAAAAAAAAAAATTTTTTTTTTTTTTTTTTTTTTTTTTTTTTTTTTTTTTACAGTTGGTTGGTTGGTTGGTTGATATATATTTGTTTCCTCGTTCATCACTTTTCATTTATTAAGATTAGCTTTTCAATTTCATCCTGGCCTTTTCATGTTTTTACCCAAATGCTAAGTTTCAAAAGTCTCGATAAACTTGAAACAGGTGTGTCTTCTCATTTTAAATGAAACATGTCTATCTTAAATGTGGATCGCTTGGCCATCCAAGAGGCCTTCATGAAAATTAAAACCGGCTGGGTGTATCTATGACAAAACGTAGCAATTAGATTTTTGAAATCTGACCTTAAAATTTGTCTAAGCTATAGTAGTCTGTTCAAAAGTATCGTTTAAACGTGAATCAGTTATGCAAGAAGTCATGATAAAACTGAGTCCTGTATCTGAAACAGGTCAAAACGAAGACCTGGCAATTGAAAACGGGGCATTGCTTAGCAGGCAAAATTTAAACGAGCTGGGCTATAAACGTAACCATTGAATTGTAAATGCTGGGCCAGCTTAGCAGTAGCAGCCCATACTGTAAAAATAATATTTACGAGATCTAATGACAAAAGGAATAGCGTAGAAAGACAAATGAAAAGCTTAAAAGTAGCGGCCCTGGGTCCAAATACTAGTCTATGGCATCATTTTAAAAGAAACCTGTTAATATTGAGCCATCCAAGAGGCCTTGATAGAATCGGTTTACTGAACAAATCTATAAGTACGCTTGAAATCTGAAAGACGTAGAGAGTAGCAGCCCATATTGTAAAAATTTAAAATTATAAAATTCAAAAGTGGATATTTAGAAAGGGTTAAGTTTCAAAGTCACATGACCAACAAACTAACTAACCAACAAACTTAAAATGAACCAACCAACCAACCTTTAAAAAAAAAAAAAAAAAAAAAAAAAAAAAAAAAAAAAATTTTTTTTTTTTTTTTTTTTTTTTTTTTTTTTTAGGTGCCACGCCCACCCTTGAAGCTTCTCTATATATAATATGGCTAACGTGACTACACCCTCATTGTGTCTCGACATTTGCCAGCAATGGTCGTCTCGTCACTATGTCTCGTAATGTGTTTTCAGCAAGATGTACATTGATGAACACTAGAGAGTTAGATTTTTTCTATAAAAGTCTATGATCTATTCTGATTTCATGAAAACCTGCAGTATTTTGTAATTTGTCAGACAAAAGTCTTGTTTTCAAAGCCAATAATGTATAAATATCGCTATCCCATCCTGTTTTAAAGGAAATGGGTTTAGACATCAGGAGCTAGTTTATGCATGACCGTACAGTAGAAGAAATAAATTCCACTCCCACCCACCCTAATAGATATACTATATATATACTATATATATATAGACTGCAGCGCCATCTACAATGATTGGCTAAAGAAATATAGCTTTAGCAGCCAACTTAGAAATATAACTGTAGCAGCCAACTGAGAAATATAACTTTAGAAATATAACTTTAGAAATATAACTGTAGCAGTCAACTGAGAAATATAACTTTAGAAACCAACCAACCAACCAACCTTGAAAAAAAAAAAAAAAAAAAAAAAAAAAAAAAAAAAAAAATTTTTTTTTTTTTTTTTTTTTTTTTTTTTTATACAGTTGGTTGGTTGGTTGGTTGATATATATTTGTTTCCTCGTTCATCACTTTTCATTTATTAAGATTAGCTTTTCAATTTCATCCTGACCCTTTTTCATGTTTTTATCCAAATGCTAAGTTTCAAAAGTCTCGATAAAATTGAAACAGGTGTGTCTTCTCATTTTAAATGAAACATGTCTATCTTAAATGTGGATCGCTTGGCCATTCAAGAGGCCTTCATGAAAATTAAAACCGGCTGGGTGTATCTATGACAAAACGTAGCAATTAGATGTTTGAACTGAGTCCATTATAACCTTTTACAGTATCCCTTTAAAATTTGTCTAAGCTATAGTAGTATTTCAAAAGTATCGTTTAAACGTGGATCGGCTATACAAGAGGCCATGATAAAATTGAGTCACGCTGAGCGTTGCCTGTATCTGAAACAGGTCAAAACGAAGACATGGCAATTGAAAACGAGGCATTGCTTAGCAGGCAAAATTTAAACGAGCTGGACCAAAAACGTAACCATTGAACTCTGGGCCATGCTTAGCAGTAGCAGCCCATATTGTAAAAATAATATTTACGAGATACAATGGCAAAGCGTAGAAAGACAAATGAAAAGCTTAAAAAGTCCGTGCCAGTCTATAGCATCATTTTAAATGTTAATATTGAGCCATCCAAGAGGCCTTGATAGAACCGGCTGAGTGCTATCTGAAACAGGATAAATCTATAGGTACGCTTGAAATCTGAAAGACGTAGAGAGTAGCAGCCCATTTTGTAAAAATTTAAAATTATAAAATTCAAAAGTGGATATGTAGGAAGGGTTAAGTTTCAAAGTCACGTGACCACACCCACTCCTGAAATGAACCAACCAACCTTGAAAAAAAAAAAAAAAAAAAAAAAAAAAAAAAAATTTTTTTTTTTTTTTTTTTTTTTTTTTTTTTTTCAAGGTTGGTTGGTTGGTTCATTTCAAGAGTGGGTGTGGTCACGTGACTCGGATCAAAAAGTGATATAACCGAGATTAATTTCGGAGCTAAAAAGAAGAACCCAAATTGTCTCTCCCTAAACCAAGTACTATTTTTTAGCTTGAAATCTTAGCTGACCTGAGTTTGGTTATTGGTAAAAAATATTAGCGGAGCCCAAATGAAATTCTTTTAAACCATATCTGGTAGACGATAATAGTATTAAGAATATGAGTTACATAGTATAGGATAGTTTATTTACACGACTGAGCCGCATTCTTGAGCCGTATTAAGTTATAAGAAATTGGACGTTTATTTTTATAAGTCTGTACTAATTTTTTATAAAATTGGCTAGTCTGAAACCACGCTTCTGAAAGATGAGGCTATTGTAAGGGTTTAGTGTATCGACTCACAAAAATGAACGACTCAATTTTAATGTGTCTTTTATCATTGAACGAATCAATCTATAAATTTAGCCTGGCTTACCAATATTGTAATAAATAAACCAACCTTGAAAAAAAAAAAAAAAAAAAAAAAAAAAAAAAATTTTTTTTTTTTTTTTTTTTTTTTTTTTTTTTTTTTCAAGGTGGGTGTGGCTTAGCTTAACTCTATATAAGCAGCTTGAAAAATTTCAATCCAGTATATTTTTTTTAGATTGCTGAGTCTCAGGCTATACCGATGGCGGCTAGGCAAAATTTAAAATGTTATCGCAATATGCTTTATCGAGATGCCGTTCCGTTCTATTGTCCGCTCTGCAGGGGCCAAGTATTAATCTTAGCTAAAGACTATCAGAAACATTGTACTGATAAGCATAACATGAATGCCTGGCTTTGTTGCGTTTGGTGCAATGGTAGTATCAAATTTGGTAGAAGCGAGAAGCGCCTTCATGTAGATCATCTCGTCGATTGCTATAGACAATTCAAGATTCGCGTAGCCAAACCCGTTCCTGAAGAAGATGTCTCCTTTTCAGACGGATCGTACATAGAATTCAGTTTCAAACCTATGTGCGATAAACATGAT
This sequence comes from Salticus scenicus, assembly GCA_963930645.1. Taxonomy (NCBI): domain Eukaryota; kingdom Metazoa; phylum Arthropoda; class Arachnida; order Araneae; family Salticidae; genus Salticus; species Salticus scenicus. The sequence continues at coordinate 26,528 of CAWVNO010002351.1, forward strand.
TTTTTCGAGCATGAACAAATATTTCCAGACGGTAGCCGGGCCTACGATCCCGTCTGGCCGATCGAGTTAGAGAGACCGCCCGTTTATTTTGAAGACGAAACGCTGAATTTGGCAGCTGCATGCGTTTTGAAGTATCTCAGAGGCGAAGGAGTATGGTTTCATGGAATGGTTAGGGCTATAGCCTTTAACAGCTTTCTCGAATGCATAGACGCAGACGCTGGTAATACTACCACTCTACCTTTTTCTTGCTGGTGCGACGGCGGAACCGAAAGAGATCCAAAGTTCAGGCAGCATAGGCACATGATCGTGGTGGCTCCTTCCAGAAAACATTTTTTGAATAAGGTGTGGCGTAAAATCAGACCCGAAGAGCGACCTTATGTAGGCTTCAAATGTCTCAAGAGAAAAGACATAGAATCCGTATGGCATTTGGTCAATGCCTTGGGATATCTCAGCAGGCGCCGGTCCAAATGCAGTTTTTCTTTCGACGATTACGCTATGGGTGGGAAAATGAACCATTTTTATATCCAAGAGACGCTGCCGAGAGATTACAAGCTAGTATTGGCTACGCTCTTTGACGGAGGCATCACTAAACTCTTAGACCAGAGATATTTCAACTGGGATCCGAAAACACTCATCAAGGTACCCATGGAGTTTATTAACGGCAAATGGTGCATCAAAATCAAACATTTACCAGAAAACATATTTAATTTGATGTTGCCCGTGTCCAAAGATTTCAAGTCTTGTGAAGAGCCTACTGAGTATTTTTTGCATCTGATCAACGGTAGAAAGATGTATTTCCAGCCCGGTACACAAACTGAAATAGACTATAAGCTGTTTTTTGGCATCGTGCAAGACGAATGGTGGGAGCCTTCTAAATCTCAGCAGGCCATTTTCATGTGCGCGAAACCTTACATGCGGCAATGTAGGGATCTGAAACTCGAAATCGAAGAGATGAAGGCAGACTACGAAATAGAAACGAATAGGTTGGCAGGCAATCTGACATCCAGCGATATGGTAAAAGAAGCGTACAGACGCGAGCTGGAAACCAGCGAAAAGGAAAACGTACGATTGAAAGATAGACTGGAAACCGTTGAAACTGAAAACGTACGATTGAAAGATAGACTGGAAACCGTTGAAACTGAAAATGTACGATTGAAAGATAGACTGGAAACCGTTGAAAATGAAAACGTACGACTGAGAGTCAGGCTGGACACCCTCGAAGATGAAATCAAACGCTTGTGGGAAATAATATACAATTTACAAACTAAAGAAATTGACAACTTGAAAACTGAAAATGCTAATTTGAAAACTGAAAATGCTAATTTGAAAGCTGAAAATGTTAATTTGAAAGCTGAAAACGCTAATTTGAAAGCTGAAAACGAAAATTTAAAAAAGGAAAACGCTAATTTGAAAAAGGAAAACGATAAGCTTAAAGATCGAAAACGTAAGCTGAACAGTAAGCCAGGCTAAATTTATAGATTGATTCGTTCAATGATAAAAGACACATTAAAATTGAGTCGTTCATTTTTGTGAGTCGATACACTAAACCCTTACAATAGCCTCATCTTTCAGAAGCGTGGTTTCAGACTAGCCAATTTTATAAAAAATTAGTACAGACTTATAAAAATAAACGTCCAATTTCTTATAACATAATACGGCTCAAGAATGCGGCTCAGTCGTGTAAATAAACTATCCTATACTATGTAACTCATATTCTTAATACTATTATCGTCTACCAGATATGGTTTAAAAGAATTTCATTTGGGCTCCGCTAATATTTTTTACCAATAACCAAACTCAGGTCAGCTAAGATTTCAAGCTAAAAAATAGTACTTGGTTTAGGGAGAGACAATTTGGGTTCTTCTTTTTAGCTCCGAAATTAATCTCGGTTATATCACTTTTTGATCCGAGTCACGTGACCACACCCACTCTTGAAATGAACCAACCAACCAACCTTGAAAAAAAAAAAAAAAAAAAAAAAAAAAAAAAAAATTTTTTTTTTTTTTTTTTTTTTTTTTCAAGGTTGGTTGGTTCATTTCAGGAGTGGGTGTGGTCACGTGACTTTGAAACTTAACCCTTCCTACATATCCACTTTTGAATTTTATAATTTTAAATTTTTACAAAATGGGCTGCTACTCTCTACGTCTTTCAGATTTCAAGCGTACCTATAGATTTATCCTGTTTCAGATAGCACTCAGCCGGTTCTATCAAGGCCTCTTGGATGGCTCAATATTAACATTTAAAATGATGCTATAGACTGGCACGGACTTTTTAAGCTTTTCATTTGTCTTTCTACGCTTTGCCATTGTATCTCGTAAATATTATTTTTACAATATGGGCTGCTACTGCTAAGCATGGCCCAGAGTTCAATGGTTACGTTTTTGGTCCAGCTCGTTTAAATTTTGCCTGCTAAGCAATGCCTCGTTTTCAATTGCCATGTCTTCGTTTTGACCTGTTTCAGATACAGGCAACGCTCAGCGTGACTCAATTTTATCATGGCCTCTTGTATAGCCGATCCACGTTTAAACGATACTTTTGAAATACTACTATAGCTTAGACAAATTTTAAAGGGATACTGTAAAAGGTTATAATGGACTCAGTTCAAACATCTAATTGCTACGTTTTGTCATAGATACACCCAGCCGGTTTTAATTTTCATGAAGGCCTCTTGAATGGCCAAGCGATCCACATTTAAGATAGACATGTTTCATTTAAAATGAGAAGACACACCTGTTTCAATTTTATCGAGACTTTTGAAACTTAGCATTTGGATAAAAACATGAAAAAGGGTCAGGATGAAATTGAAAAGCTAATCTTAATAAATGAAAAGTGATGAACGAGGAAACAAATATATATCAACCAACCAACCAACCAACTGTATAAAAAAAAAAAAAAAAAAAAAAAAAAAAAAAAAAAAATTTTTTTTTTTTTTTTTTTTTTTTTTTTTTTTCAAGGTTGGTTGGTTGGTTTCTAAAGTTATATTTCTCAGTTGACTGCTACAGTTATATTTCTAAAGTTATATTTCTAAAGTTATATTTCTCAGTTGGCTGCTACAGTTATATTTCTAAGTTGGCTGCTAAAGCTATATTTCTTTAGCCAATCATTGTAGATGGCGCTGCAGTCTATATATATATAGTATATATATAGTATATCTATTAGGGTGGGTGGGAGTGGAATTTATTTCTTCTACTGTACGGTCATGCATAAACTAGCTCCTGATGTCTAAACCCATTTCCTTTAAAACAGGATGGGATAGCGATATTTATACATTATTGGCTTTGAAAACAAGACTTTTGTCTGACAAATTACAAAATACTGCAGGTTTTCATGAAATCAGAATAGATCATAGACTTTTATAGAAAAAATCTAACTCTCTAGTGTTCATCAATGTACATCTTGCTGAAAACACATTACGAGACATAGTGACGAGACGACCATTGCTGGCAAATGTCGAGACACAATGAGGGTGTAGTCACGTTAGCCATATTATATATAGAGAAGCTTCAAGGGTGGGCGTGGCACCTAAAAAAAAAAAAAAAAAAAAAAAAAAAAAAAAAAATTTTTTTTTTTTTTTTTTTTTTTTTTTTTTTTTTTTTTTTTTAAAGGTTGGTTGGTTGGTTCATTTTAAGTTTGTTGGTTAGTTAGTTTGTTGGTCATGTGACTTTGAAACTTAACCCTTTCTAAATATCCACTTTTGAATTTTATAATTTTAAATTTTTACAATATGGGCTGCTACTCTCTACGTCTTTCAGATTTCAAGCGTACTTATAGATTTGTTCAGTAAACCGATTCTATCAAGGCCTCTTGGATGGCTCAATATTAACAGGTTTCTTTTAAAATGATGCCATAGACTAGTATTTGGACCCAGGGCCGCTACTTTTAAGCTTTTCATTTGTCTTTCTACGCTATTCCTTTTGTCATTAGATCTCGTAAATATTATTTTTACAGTATGGGCTGCTACTGCTAAGCTGGCCCAGCATTTACAATTCAATGGTTACGTTTATAGCCCAGCTCGTTTAAATTTTGCCTGCTAAGCAATGCCCCGTTTTCAATTGCCAGGTCTTCGTTTTGACCTGTTTCAGATACAGGACTCAGTTTTATCATGACTTCTTGCATAACTGATTCACGTTTAAACGATACTTTTGAACAGACTACTATAGCTTAGACAAATTTTAAGGTCAGATTTCAAAAATCTAATTGCTACGTTTTGTCATAGATACACCCAGCCGGTTTTAATTTTCATGAAGGCCTCTTGGATGGCCAAGCGATCCACATTTAAGATAGACATGTTTCATTTAAAATGAGAAGACACACCTGTTTCAAGTTTATCGAGACTTTTGAAACTTAGCATTTGGGTAAAAACATGAAAAGGCCAGGATGAAATTGAAAAGCTAATCTTAATAAATGAAAAGTGATGAACGAGGAAACAAATATATATCAACCAACCAACCAACCAACTGTAAAAAAAAAAAAAAAAAAAAAAAAAAAAAAAAAAAAAAAAAAAAAATTTTTTTTTTTTTTTTTTTTTTTTTTTCAAGGTTGGTTGGTTGGTTTCTAAAGTTATATTTCTCAGTTGACTGCTACAGTTATATTTCTAAAGTTATATTTTTAAAGTTATATTTCTCAGTTGGCTGCTACAGTTATATTTCTAAGTTGGCTGCTAAAGCTATATTTCTTTAGCCAATCATTGTAGATGGCGCTGCAGTCTATATATATATAGTATATATATAGTATATCTATTAGGGTGGGTGGGAGTGGAATTTATTTCTTCTACTGTAAGGTCATGCATAAACTAGCTCCTGATGTCTAAACCCAATTCCTTTAAAATAGGATGAAATGGCGTAATTTATACAATATTGGCTTTGAAAACAAGACTTTTGTCTGACAAATTACAAGATACTGCAGGTTTTCATGAAATCAGAATAGATCATAGGCTTTTATAGAAAAATCTAACGCTCTAGTGTCCATCAATGTACATCTTGTTGAAAACACATTACGAGACATAGTGACTAGACGACCGTTGCTGGCAAACGTCGAGACACAATGAGGGTGTAGTCACGTTAGCCATATTATATATAGACAAGATTATCAACCAACCAACCAACTGTGAAAAAAAAAAAAAAAAAAAAAAAAATTTTTTTTTTTTTTTTTTTTTTTTTTTTTTCATGTGACCTTGAAACTTGACTGGCTATATTTTCAAGGTCATCTTGCTTAAATTAACTTCATATAAGCAGCTTGAATAATTTCAATCCAGCATAATTTTTTTAGATTGCTACATGACGGCTGTTTAATTTTTGGTCTCCAGTTATATCGTATTTGCATGGCTGTTGTCCACTTTGCAAAGGCAAGTTTTAATTTTAGCTAAAGACTATCAGAGGTCTGATAAACATAAAATGAATGCCTGGCTTTGTTGTGCAATGGCATAATCAAATTTGGTAGAAGCGTAAAACCAAACCCGGTAAGTTTCAAATGTCTCAAGAGAAAAGATATAGAATTAAAATTTTAAACTCAGATCTCTTAAATTTAGCTATCAAGTCTGTATATTTTACCAAGATACATATTTATCTTATAGAGAAGCCATATCCCTTAAAAATTAGAATAGGTACGATATTGGTACTCTATTTCTAGCTTTGCCATTAAAATTTTTAAATTTTACACAAAAAATGTAAATTTTAAGCGAAAAAATTAAAATTTTAAACTCAGATCTCTTAAATTTATCTATAGAGTCTGTATATTTTATCAAGATACAAAATTATATTATAGCTAAGCCATATCCCTTCAAATTAGAATAGGTACAATATTGGTACTCTATCTCATGGTCGTTAGGACCGGTCCGAATGTTCTTTCAAAGATGCGGGTGGGAATCATTTTTATTTCGCTGCCAAGCGATTATGAGCTAGTATTGGCTACATTGGCTCTTTGACGAACCAAACTCTTAGATCAGAGATATTTAAGCTGGCTTATCAAGGTCCCAATGGAGTTTATTAGTGGCGCATCCAAATTAAACATTTAACAGAAATAATATTGAATTGGGTGCTGCCCGTGTCCAAAAATTTCAAGTCTTGTGAAGAGCCCAATGAGTACATCTGATCAACGGTAGAAAGATGTATTTTGAGCTTGGCAGACAAACTGAACTAGATTATAAGATATTTGGCATCGTGAAAAACGTGCAGGTTGTAGCAAGCCTGTTGCGACATACGACAAGCCGAAACTCGAAATCAGCGAGATGAAACTCTTTACGAGACCCTATAATTGAGTATGAAATAAAATATATTTTTTATCTGTATTTAAACATGCAGACATTTCCGCGAAGCGGAAATGTCTGCATGTATAAATACAGATAAAAAATATATTTTATTTCTAATATTTTATTTAAGTTATTTTATTATATTCTATAAAACCCATGATATCATTCTGATTTCATGAAAACGTACATCTTACTTAAAATACATTACGAGGCATAGTGACTAGACGACCGTTGCTGGCAAATGTCGAGACACAATGAGGGTGTAGTCACGTTAGCCATATTATATATAGACAAGATTATCAACCAACCAACCAACTGTAAAAAAAAAAAAAAAAAAAAAAAAAAAAAAAAATTTTTTTTTTTTTTTTTTTTTTTTTTTTTTTTTTTTTTTTTCGTGTGACCTTGAAGCTTGTTTCATGTGACCTTGAAACTTGATTGTCTGTATATAATTATTTATTTGTCCCTTCCTTAATCTGTAGTCCATTTGGTTAATACTATTTTCCTAATTACGTTTCATTTGTCATGTTTCATTGGTCATGCTACTCAACGAATGGTTAATACTATTTGCATAATTACATTTGACAGCGTCCATTGCTACATTTGTCGTGACAACTCTCAGCAATATGAATTTCATAGAGACCTCTTGTTAAAATTTTCTCTCTACGCAACAATGTTTATATTAGCCAGTTTAAATTTTTACGCCTGCTGTCCGGTTTCAAGGTTCCTGCTAAGCGATATGTCTTCATTTTGACATGACAAATAAAACCTGTTTCAGATTCAGGTCAGCTTGACTCAATTTTATCATAGCCTCTTGCATAGCTGAAGCCAGATTCATGTTAAACGATACCTTTGAACGGTCAAAATCGAAAGACTGCCTGATAAATACTATATCTGATAAATTTTATAACTTATTTTTTTACAATATTGGTAGCATTTAAAAAACTGGGCCATCGTCAAGATAAGCTTATCAAATCTGATAAAATTTTATAAGTTATTTTTTTACAATACCAATGTTGGTAGCAACATTTTACGGACCCGACTGAACTTCGTAATTTGTTACAGTTGGTCAGGCAGAATTGAAAAATCTCTTTTGAAAGTTTTCCTGGCAATTAGAAAATTCAATTTCCAAAAGTGAAACCCCCGTGAATAGGCATGCATCTATCATTTGACCGTGATAAAATATCAAAATTAAAATTATCATTAAAATTTACTAAACCTTTCCAACGAAACTCTAAACCTTTTCCCCAATTTATTATAACTTTTGTCTTTATTCCATTTCTTTGAAATTTGAAGCTAGATAACGAACTTACATTTTGACTCAAGATAATATTGAGCTTAAAATTTAAAAATAAATATTACTAAACCTTTCCAACGAAACCCTAAAGGTTTTACCAATTTACTTTTAACTTTTGTATTTCTTCCATTCTATTGTATCTTTTAACCCTCCATTGGCTGATAATATTTTACGCCACGCTATGGTATTGACCTCGATAAAATGTCAACATTAAATTTAACATTAAAATTTACTAAACCTTTCCAACGAAACCCTAAAGGTTTTACCAATTTATTTTTAACTTTTGTATTTCTTCCATTCTATTGTATCTTTTAACCCTCCATTGGCTGATAATATTTTACGCCACGCTATGGTATCGTTTAACGTGACCCTCTATGGTATCTTTTAAGATGACTCACAATAGATTTTGAACGTTTCTCAGCGCTACGGTATCTGTTAACGTGACTCCCTTGCATTGAATTCAATTTAGCTTGTCGCTCAAACGTGGATCAGCTATGCAAGAGGCCATGATAAAATTGAGTCAGGTGCCATGTTAAAACGAAGACATATCGCTTAGCAAGAACCTTGAAAACGAAGACATATCGCTTAGCACGTTAAAATGGAGATAAAATTGAAACGGGCTGAGGGTTATCTGAAACAGGAGCTGGGCCATAAAACTTTAAATGTAATTTTGAAAATAGAAAGATAAAACGCGTGGACTTTGAAAAATTTCACAGTCAGTTTGAAATGGCCAACTTTGAAAAAAAAGAAAGGTACGTTAGCAATAGACGAGCCACGCTCAAGGTCACATTAAAAAAAAAAAAAAAAAAAAAAAAAAAAAAAAAAATTTTTTTTTTTTTTTTTTTTTTTTTTTTTTTTTTTTCATGGGACTGTCGTACTAAACTAAAATATGGTTTACGTAATTTATTAATCGTCACTTAAAAGCCACTGTGATATATGACTTTCACCCTCATCTATTTTTCTTTTCTTAGAATCCGAGTCTAAATCATTAGAGCTTCTCTTATTGTCCACATCATTCAAATCAATGGTATCGTGACTAATTTCAGTATTTTCCAACTCAATAGTATTTTCCAAATCAAAAGGTTCATAAGGTATCTTTGAATCGTTTAACATCCCTTCCAAATAATCGCCAAACTCATCATCGGTTTTTGTTGACGATTCTACCTCCTTAGTCTTCGTTGAAGGTTTAGCCTCCTTAGCCTTCGTTGAAGGTTGATTATCGATTTCTGTTATGAATCCTATATTAGCTGTTTTAGAAGCCATTAATTTTCTTTCCTGAAATCCGATGAAATCTAAAATACTTCCACTAATACGTAAAATTTTTTGATTATTTTGAGTATAATAGCTGTATCTCGTATTAATTTTTATTTGTAAGATGGCTACAAACGTGTCAGTGAACGTGGGTTCGATCATACTATAAAAGCGATTCGCGACTTCAGTTCCAGTAAATACGCTGGTGTCCAGTATGCATGGTTGAGATCTTAGATCTATTTTATGACCTTTTGCTTTGAATTCGTTTGCACGTTTACCGCATTCATGACAATTCAAAACACCACTACAATCTTGAAAAGAAAATTTAAAATCGTCAGAAATTTGAACTGAGAGATCAGATGTCATCGCACGAGCAATTAAACGTAATGGCTCTGAAGCCATAATATATAAATTCAATTTGGGATTTAGAAGGCCTCTATCCCCATAACGTTTCATAAATTTACAGTATGCAACGACAGCAACTTTAAAATTTGGGCGCTTGGATTCTTCATATTCATAATTCAGCGTCATATAAGGTGGATTCCATAACCGTTTGGCGTCGGTGGCATAATCTTGAAAAGTCACGTTATTTTTCAAACGAGCCACCCAATCTTTAGATATAAGATTCAAACAGTCTTTGTGCAAAATATTGTCGATACCCTCAGACAATTGCGGTTTTGCCAAAACCTTTGACACGAGATCTAAATAGCTATCCATGCCCTTATATTATAGTTAAATGAATAATGTTAGAAAATGAGATTTGTCAGCTGCTTATATAGGCGCTAACAATCTATCAAGGTCACATTAAAAAAAAAAAAAAAAAAAAAAAAAATTTTTTTTTTTTTTTTTTTTTTTTTTTTTTTTTTTTTTAATGTGACCTTGACCTTGGGCATGGCTGCATACTAAACATACTCTCACATTATCATTGGATCAATTTTTTATCAACAACTATATGGATTCGATAATCATTGTCTAAGCTCAAGTCCTGTCAAGTTAGACTTTGCATCTTTTAATTGAATATTTTCTGTCTTCAGACGTTTAGCGTTTGATGCTAAGCTGACATTCTCTGCCTTCAGATTGAGATTTTCTGTCTTGAAACGTTTAATGTTTATTTTAAAGCTGCTATTTTCTAACTTCAGTTTGGCATTTTTCGCTTTCAAGGCGTCGTTTTCTTTTTTCAGTCTCACAATTTCGTCGTTTTGTAAATTATAAATTATTTCGTGCAAACGTTTATTGTCTTCGTGCAAACGTCTATTGTCTTCGTGCAAACGTCTATTGTCTTCGTGCAAACGTCTATTGTCTTCGTGCAAGGCTTCTAGTTTCTTTCTCAAATCTTGCGTCTCTTGTTCGTAAAGAGTTTTCATCTCGCTAATTTCCTTTTTCAGCTCGTCGCATATCTGCATATAAGGTTTCGCGCACATAAAACAGGCCTGCTGCAACTTGCAGGGCTCCCACCATTCGTCTTTTACAATGCCAAAAAATAACTTGTAATCGCGTTCAGTTCGATTGCCTGGCTTGAAATACATCTTTTTGCCGTCGATCAGATGTAAGAAGCGTTCGGTGGGTTTGCTCGTAGACTTGAGAGTTTCGGACACGGGCAGCACCATATTCAATATTATTTGTGGCAAATGTTTGATTTTGATGCGCCATTTCCCATCCACAAACGACATAGGGCCTTCTAGCAATCTCTTCGGTTCCCAGATATGATATCTCTGATTGAGAACTCTTATGATACCCCTGTCCCATAGCGTAGCCAAGACCAGCCTGTAGTCTTTAGGAAGCGTCGCTTGGATATAAAAATGGTTCAAATTGCCTGCTTCCAGACAATCGTCGAAAGAAAAATTACACTTGGACCTACGCTTGCTGAGATAGCCAAGAGTATTAACTAAATGCCAGACGGTTTTTATATTTTTGCTCAAGATGCATTTGAAACCAGAATAAGGTCGATCTTCGGGCTGGATCTTATTCCATACGTTTTTCTGAAAATACTTAAGAGATGGAGATACGACTATCATATGTCTATGATGCCTGAATTTAGGATCAGATTCGGTCCCTCCGTCGCACCAACAAGAAAAGGGTAGAGTCCGCGTATTACCGTTGTCTTCGTCCATACGATAGAGAAAACTCTCGTAGGCCGTAGCTCGAACCATCACATGAATGAATACCAGGTCGCTTTGTAAATATTTCAGGACGCATGCAGCTGCCAAATTCAGAGAATGGTCTTGAAAAGAAACAGGCGGTTCCGGTAACTCAATCTCCCAGACAGGCTCGTAGGCCCGGCTACCGTCTGGAAAAATTTGATCATGTCCAAAAAAGTCATTATTCTCACACATAGGGTTGAAGTTGAAGGGATATCCATCTGGAACGGACACGTCATCTTCTTCGGGTAAGGGTTTGGCAATCCGAATTTTAAATTGCAAATAACAGTTTATAAGATGATCGGCCGCCAGGTATTTCTTTCGCCGCTGGAATGTGTGCCGTCTCTTGTTGTCAGGACACCAAACACATTTCAGCAAAGGGTCTATGTTGCGCTGTTCATGACAATGCTTTTCATATTTTTTAGGTAAGATCAGGACTTGGCAATGGGGACATTTAAACTCAAATACATCTCTCTTAATAAGATTCCTATACTTTTGCATCGTGTCACGAGCCGCCATAATTATATTAGACTGAGTAAGGAAAAAAGATAATAGTTTATAAATTCATTTGTCAAGGGTATATATAGTCTATGTTCAAGGTCACATGAAAAAAAAAAAAAAAAAAAAAAAAAATCTTTGAAAAAATATTTTTTTTTTTTTTTTTTTTTTTTTTTTTTTTTTTTTTCATGTGACCTTGAAGCTTGACTCGTGTGACCTTGACGGGTTATATATCTTTCAGGTTTCAAGCGTACATATCAATTTGTCGTGACACCTGTTTCAGGATAGCACTCAGCCGGTTTCAATTTTCATGAGGGTTTCTTGGATGGCCAAGTGATCCACGTTTAAGACGATCAATATTAACAGGTTTCATTTAAAATGAGAAGGCCCTAGCATTTGGATTGAATAATGTTTCAGATACACCTGTTTCAATTTTATAGCATCTGGACAAAACTCGAAAAAGGTCAGGATTAAATTGAAAAGCTAATCTTGATACTAATTTCCTAATTATGTTTCAATTTTCATTTGTCATGCTACTCAACGAATGGTTAATACTATTTTCATAATTACATTTAAATTTTCCAGCGTTCATTGCTACATTTGTCGTGACAACTCTCAGCAATTTAAATTTTATAGAGACCTCTTGCTAAATTTTACGGATTCTCTCTACGCAACAATTGTTTCAGGTTTTGATTAGTTTGTTTCGGGATGCACTCAGCTTGACTCATGAAGGTTTTTTGGATGGACCAAGTTTAAGATCGACACGACGACTGTGCCACGATCAAAATTAACAGGTTTCATTTAAAATGGGAAGATCTAGCATTTGGACACGATTGGATGGAATCCTGTTTCAGATACAGGTTCAAATTTATCATATTTGTCATTACGAGCAATAACTAGACAACCGTTGCTGACAAATGTTGAGAGACAATGAGAGTGTGGAGGCAAATAGATAATTATATATAGCCAGTCAAACCAACCAACCAACCAACCTTTGAAAAAAAAAAAAAAAAAAAAAAAAAAAAATTTTTTTTTTTTTTTTTTTTTTTTTTTTTTTCAAGGTTGGTTGGTTGGTTTCTAAAGTTATATTTCTAAAGTTATATTTCTCAGTTGACTGCTACAGTTATATTTCTAAAGTTATATTTCTAAAGTTATATTTCTCAGTTGGCTTCTAAAGCTATATTTCTCAGTTGGCTTCTAAAGCTATATTTCTTTAGCCAATCATTGTAGATGGCGCTGTAGTCTATATATATAGTATATATATAGTATATCTATTAGGGTGGGTGGGAGTGGAATTTATTTCTTCTACTGTAAGGTCATGCATAAACTAGCTCCTGATGTCTAAACCCATTTCCTTTAAAACAGGATGGGATAGCGATATTTATACATTTTTGGCTTTGAAAACAAGACTTTTGTCTGACAAATGACAAGATACTGCAGGTTTTCATGAAATCAGAATAGATCATAGGCTTTTATAGAAAAATCTAACGCTCTAGTGTCCATCAATGTACATCTTGTTGAAAACACATTACGAGACATAGTGACTAGACGACCGTTGCTGGCAAACGTCGAGACACAATGAGAGTGTAGCCACGTTAGCCATATTATATATAGATAAGATTATCAACCAACCAACCAACTGTGAAAAAAAAAAAAAAAAAAAAAAAAAAAAAAAAAAAAAAAAATTTTTTTTTTTTTTTTTTTTTCCTAAGGTTGGTTGATATATATATCTTTTCCTCGTTCATCAAGATTCGCTTTTCAATTGTCATGACCAAACGATTGGTTACTAAAGTTTTTTTGGATCTCTATCATTGGATCTCGTTAATACTATTTTCATAATTACGTTTAAATTTTTACAATATGAGCTGCTAATCTCTACGCGTTCAGTTTTTCTGGCTCAGCATCTCAATTTAAAAGCTACATTTGTCCCGTTTCAATTTTATCGAGGTTAAATTTTTATGGATAATGTTGGCTGTCCCGTTTGCAGGTCCAATCGATAGGATGGCATAGCTGAAGCCGCTTTAAGCGATTCTGTTGAACGGCTT
>CAWVNO010002351.1:45000-51880 GCA_963930645.1 Salticus scenicus
ATGGAACGTTTCTAATTTATGTCTGGCAGATTAACAATACGCTATCTTAGCCTGTTTCTAATCTATTCAAACTTTTTACGATGATTAAGTATCGCGAGTCAAATTTATTTTGGCGTACCTTGAATCGCTACCGAAAAAATGGATGGCTCTAATATAGGTATAGGCTACGTGAGCGATTCGTTCAGGATACAATCGAGGAACGTACTGCTAGAGGATAAGATACGCATTTTTGGCTTGAAACAAATCATGGTACCGCTGTCGGAAAAAGTACGGTTTATTAAAGACATTTTACATAAGAGACATCATTGAGTTTGAAATAAAATATTTTTTTATCTGTATTTAAACATGCAGACATTTCCGCGAAGCGGAAATGTCTGCTTGTTTAAATACAGATAAAAAAATATTTTATGTTATTATATTTTATAAAAACCCATGATCTATTCTGATTTCATGAAAACCTGCAACATCTTGTCATTTGTCAGACAAAATCTATAAAAATCTTGTTTTCAAAGCCAATATTGTATAAATAACGTTATCCCATCCTATTTTAAAGAAAACGGGTTTGGGCATCACGGAGCTGGTTTATGCATGACCTTACAGTAGAAGAAATAAATTCCACTCCCACCCACCCTAATAGATATACTATATATATACTATATATATAGACTGCAGCGCCATCTACAATGAATTTGATTGGATAAAAAAATATAACTTTAGAAACCAACTGTGAAATATTTACATATCTAGCTTAGCCCTTAAAAAATTTAAATTTTACACAAAAAATTAAAATTTTAAACGAAAAAATTAAATTTATACACTCAGATCTCTTAAATTTATCTATAGAGTCTGTATATTTTACCAAGATTCATATTTATCTTATAGAGAAGCCATATCCCTTCAAATCGTTACGATATTGGTACTCTATCTCTAGCTTAGCCATTAAAATTTTTAAATTTTACACAAAAAAGTTAAAATTTTAAACGAAAATTTTAGACTCAGATTTCTTAAATTTATCTATAGATATTTTATCAAGATACATAATTATCTTATAGAGAAGCCATATCCCTTGAAAATTACAAATTCAAAATATTTTACAGATACTGTTGTTGGCAGACGTCGAGACAAAATGAGATGTGGGTACGCTAGCCATCCTATATATAGGACACACGAAAAAAACTAATGTTCAATAAATGAGGTTAGTTCCGTTAAGTTATAGATTCTGCTCCGTCCTTGAAGATGTGTTCAAGGTCACACGAGAAAAAAAAAAAAAAAAAAAAAAAAAAAAAAAAAAAATTTTTTTTTTTTTTTTTTTTTTTTCAAGGTCGTTGGATTTCTTGTGGGCGTGGCTTCATACCATCTATATATATAGAGAGATAAACTCGCTTACGTATCCAAACCGTCATTGTCCAGTCATGTCTCTGTTGGCTTAGTTATTTTTATCTATACATTTAAATTGATACCATTTTGTCTCGTTTTCCAGAGTCTTAAATTTAATTTCTACAATATTGGCTTATTATAGTTTATACGTTTAAATAGTCTTCATGCTATCCTGATAATCTCTTCGATACTAGCTTAAATAGATTTTTTTATAAATTTAATATCAAAGTCTCAAATTAAACCCGTCCAATATTGGCACTATATCTATCGCAAAAAAATGGGTCGAACGAGGTGTCAAAGACAGAAATTCTGCCATGAGACACCTCGTTCGACCCATTTTTTTACTCTCATTTGAAAGATCAACATAAGCTCTCTATGGATTGCTCATTAGATAACCTACTGATGGTCATCTTCAACGGTCCGGTCATTTGAGATTTGTATAATTCATAATCCTCATACTCAAGCTCAAAAAATTTCCTCACCTGTAGTTGGTATGCGGCAAGGAAGTCTTCGAACTTGGTACGGGACCTTTCGACAAATCGAACACCTATGGCTTTCACGAAGCTGAGCTTCATGTTAGCCTGGTATTTCACCATGGCCGAACCATCGAACATCTTATCAAATTCCTGTTCGCCCATGAACCCTTTCAAATGCTGTTTGGCTTCGCTAATCGAGAAGATTCTCGTCTTAGCGAGCCATTTAGGTAAATCGATTTTAGGGTCCATTACGTCTCGGACGGTGAGGCCTGCATATTTTTCGGCAAATTTTAGATCTAGAGGGTGCCTCGAATAAATAGCCAGGTCCTCAGCCCGGACAAACAGGGTGCCATCAGTGGCCATTAGGCATTTAAAGGCAACGCCATAAGCATAATTTTTTACATGAAAAAACATGACTGACAGAGAGCTAATGTATCTAAGCAGCTAGTAGAGAGATCGACTAGCAATTGAAGAGCTCTCGCTGGAGACTCGTATATATACCCGGACAGGATCTGATAGTAAATTTCTACGAACCGCTTATCAAGAGGAAAGGCTTGCATAATATCCTGTCTCTTGAGCAATTTTTATCGATCTGATTATAACCGGGCATCCTGAGGAAAGGCTTACATAATATCCTGTCAACACTTCTCGAAAAATCTTTTTATAGAGATCTGATTGTAATTTTAATCGAAGCCGCTTATCAAGCATCCTGTCAATAGTTTCTCGAAAATCTTTTTATAGAGATCAGATCATAATAACTGGCTTGGCTACACTTAACCTTTAAAAATTTTAAATTTTACATAAAAAATGTAAATTTTAAATGAAAAAATTAAATTTTTAAACTCAGATCCCTTAAATTTAGCTATTGAATCTATATATTTTACCAAGATTCATATTTATCTTATAGCTAAGCCATATCCCTTGAAAATTACAATCGGTACGCTTTCAGTGTTGGCTTGGCTACACTTAGTCTTTAAAAATTTTAAATTTTACACAAAAAATGTAAATTTTAAACGAAAAAATTAAATTTTTAAACTCAGATCCCTTAAATTTAACTATCGATATTTTACCAAGATTCATATTTATCTTATAGCTAAGCCATATCCCTTGAAAATTACAATCGGTACGCATTCAATGTTGGCTTGGCTACACTTAGTCTTTAAAAATTTTAAATTTTACATAAAAAATGTAAATTTTAAATGAAAAAAATTAAATTTTAAAATTCAGATTCCTTAAATTTAGCTATCGAGTCTGTATATTTTACCAAGTTTCATATTTATCTTATAGTCTTCCATATCCCTTGAAAAATTAGAGATCAGATTATAATGACCGCCACACTTAGTCTTTAAAAATTTTAAATTTTACACAGTAAATTTTAAATGAAACAATTAAATTTTTAAATTTAGATACCTTAAATTTGTCTATAGATATTTTACCAAGATACAAAATTATCTTATAGCTAAGCCATATCCCTTGAAAATTACAAGTTCAAATCGGTACGCATCCAATGTTGGCACTCTATCTATCGCAAAAAAATGGGCCGAGCGAAGCCTCAATGACTTATGTCATGAGAGGCTTCGCTCGACCCATTTTTTTGCACCTCGTCCTGATCTTAAGACGAGGATTTATAAAAGTAGGGCTTGTTTCCCACCAAAACTTTAATTTTTTTGGGGAAATACCCTAGCTCCAAGTCTCCGTACCTCTCTCCGAAGACATAGCTATCCATCGGTACAGATTGCAGGTAAGAGTCCATGGATATTTTCAAATCAGCTATAAAACTCTCCATGGTAGCATTGGAAGAGCTAATGCATGCTATCTTGATACGTATGGGCCTTCTGATGTTGAACGTACACTCTATCGGCGACAGAATCTCGATAGGCCCCTGAAATAAGGATTGAAATTCACCTGGATGCATATCCAACAGCGTGTTGGCATCTTCCAATCCAAAAATACGTGTCTTGGCTAGAGACGGAGGCAGGCTCAAGCCCTCGGGAGCGATGTCAGTCACTGTAAGATGGCATAAGTTTAAAACGCCAGAAGAATTTTGATAGCCCATGGTACGAGCTACGTCTGAACCTTTGATAAAAATGTCACCGTCAAAAGTCAAAAAACAAGTAAATTTCACGTTTAACTCTTCAGCTAAAATTTGAAATATCATTTTGGAGCTTTTAGAATATCAAGCAGTCAGAATGAAATGTCTCGTCCAGCAGCCTGTATTTATACTAGCAGCAATCTCTATTTCTATCTAAATTTCTTATCGACATCCTCTGACGCACATCCTCTTACGCACGTCCTGTAGATTATGCAAGATCCCGCTCAAACGACAAATTAATTCTAAAAATAAGTTTATCGAGGCTTACATAATATCCTGTCAACAGCTAGAAGAATTTTATCAGAAGGTCACGTTTTCTAAGAAAGCTTGCTAAAATTAGGTCGCGAATCGGGTATATATACGAGCTGCCTCTAAGAGCCTGCATCATTTTGACTTCTGTTGCATTAAATCATGCTATTCACAATTGAACATCCACAGCTGGATGCTAAAATCTTATTCGTAGTCTCTGCGGATGGACTTTTGTTCGTCAGGGCCTCTGATGTGGCCAAGCTGATGGGTAAGGGTAGTGCATACGTAAAAAAAACTACCAAGCTAAAGGTGAGGGACCTCGTTTACAAAAGGTTCAGGATACCTGTCTCTTTAGCTAATACCTGGGTGTATCCAATAGAAGAGATTCATTTCGGAGATGCGCTGTCGACCATGGGTTTTGAGGCCATGATGAAATCTGCTAAGATTGACATCTTAGATCCTATAGTGCCAACTGCATGCATCCATAAAGCAGTCAGAATTCGGATCGTGAGGAATTCTGATGTCTTCATAGATGAATTCTTAAAGGATTTCATAGAAAGAACCAAGCTGTTCTATGATGGAGACCACGATGATGACCCTCGCCTACACGAAGATAGATTTGAGACTATTTCTTGGACAGACACCCCTCCGTCCAAAATCAAAGTCTTCGTGGGGAATCGATCTCGCTGGTATAAACTGATGCCTTAGAGATTTAAATTGGAGGGGGCAAAAAAATGGGCCGAACGAAGCGTCTCATGGCAGATTTCTGTCATTGACGCTTCGTTCGGCCCATTTTTTTGCGACGGTAGTAAGCCAATATTGGATGGGTACAAATTGAGACTTTGAATGGGGTCTCTGAGATAGATAATATTAATATTTCAATATTGAAACGATACTAATGCCTTTGAATCTGAGATAGCTAATGTCTTTGACTCTGAGATAGAAATTTACAATATTGAATAAGGACATTTTTTTAAATGAATGCCGTACCAATATTGAATATATTTTTTAACGATTCGATAAACAAATAATATATTTAAATAATAAATATTTAAAGAATAAAATATTTATATAGTCAATCTGAAGGATTGCATAACTCATTTTCTACGAAAACAGGATGAGATAAGGCTTTTTATAGAATAATTTATCACTGGATATTGCATAACTCATTTGCATTGAAAACAGGATACTGAACACGGAAACAGGATGCAGTAAAGATATTTATAGACGCTGAAACAAATAAGCATTGCTGGACAATGATAGTGTATATACTTTAGCATGATATATAGGTTAGCTAGAGTCAAACCAACCAACCAACCAACCTTGAAAAAAAAAAAAAAAAAAAAAAAAAAAAAAAAAAAAAATTTTTTTTTTTTTTTTTTTTTTTTTTTTTTTTTTTTTTTTTTTTTTCAAGGTTGGTTGGTTGGTTGATTGACTCGGATTCATTCTTTATAAATAGCTGTACTCAAACCTTCATTCCTTCATTCTGTCTGAATCTCTTCTAGCATCAACCTTCTACTAAAACGCTCCTAACATTAAGATACTTTAGCATGATTGGTTGATTGGTTAATGTCTTTAAATCTGAGATAGAAATTTACAATATTGAATAAGGGCATTTTTTAAATGAATGCTGTACCAATATTGAATATATTTTTTTAACGATTCGATAAACAAATAATATATTTTTAACTATTCGATAAACAAATAATATATATATTTTAACGATTCGATAAACAAATAAAATATTTAAATAATAAATATTTTATTATTAAAATAAAATATTTAAATAATAAATATTTTATTATTAAAATAATATATTTAAATTCTAAATATTTATTATTCGAACCGAACGTGAACAATTCTGGCGGGGTGGAGTTGCTCGAAGAATAAATCTGGCGACTGTAAAAGGAACTATTGGCGAACAAATATTAACTTATGAACAGTTCCTTACTTTAATTACTCAAATTGAATCGTGCTTGAACTCAAGACCTCTTGTTGCGCTCTCGAATGATCCCAGTGACTTAAATGCTCTAACTGCAGGACATTTTATCATAGACACTGCCTTGACTTCAATACCAGAACCTGACTATTCTTTAGTTAACCTAACCCCGCTAGAAAGATGGAAACTTCTACAAAATTTTTTTCAAAGTTCCTGGAAGAGATGGTCCTCAGATTACCTATCAGACTTGCAAAGGCGATCAAAATGGTTAATAAATAAACCAAATTTCAAGAAAGACGATTTGGTTTTAATAAAAGACGATAATCAGCCCCCATTGAAGTGGAAACTGGGTCGCATAATCAAATTATTTCCTGGAGCAGATGGCAAGATTCGTGTAGTTCTATTGAAAACTATTTATGGAGAGTTGAAGCGTCCGATCGCCAAACTATCTCCTCTGCCATTTTAAAACTTTGAACTGAACAGTTGAACATTAGCTCATTTTTATTTTTATTTATTTTTTATTTTTTATTTTATTTATTTATTTTTTTTTTTTTGTGTGTTCCTGTATTTTATCCACTTATATTAATCATCTAGTTACAAAGTTTCATTATGTATATTAATCTCTTTTTTTCTTATCTATTTGCAGTTGAAGACAGAAAATGAAAACCTGTAACAACACTAATGTTGTTATTGTACTTTTTAGGATATTTTTATGAACCTCCGTTCATGGGGGCGGAGCATGTTTCA
>CAWVNO010002354.1:0-46392 GCA_963930645.1 Salticus scenicus
GCAATCACTTCCAGAATCTGTCCCACGAAGTCTACTTTCATGATAAAGCACGAGGGACCTGCCAAAGTTAAACCATTTGGCCAGGAGAGCCCTTTTATGAAGGCATGTGCTCGATTTCGTCGCCAAATTTTTTTGTCGAATTTTACGCCCTCTCATTTTTAAAAGTCGATTCCACAGCAACTAATAGAGCTTTGCGATCGCAATCACTTCCAGAATGTGCAAAAGATATTCTAGTTTCATAACAGAACAGCAGGGACCTGCCAAAGTTAAACCATTTGGCCAGGAGAGCCCTTTTATGCAGACTTTTGCCATATTTCGATACCCAAAATTTTTGCGATTTTCACAGAATTTTTTCAAAAGCCGATTCCAAAGCAACTAATAGAGCTTTGCGATCGCAATCACTTCCAGAATCTGTCCCACGAAGTCTACTTTCATGATAAAGCACGAGGGACCTGCCAAAGTTAAACCATTTGGCCAGGAGAGCCCTTTTATGAAGGCATGTGCTCGATTTCGTCGCCAAATTTTTTTGTCGAATTTTACGCCCTCTCATTTTTAAAAGTCGATTCCACAGCAACTAATAGAGCTTTGCGATCGCAATCACTTCCAGAATGTGCAAAAGATATTCTAGTTTCATAACAGAACAGCAGGGACCTGCCAAAGTTAAACCATTTGGCCAGGAGAGCCCTTTTATGCAGACTTTTGCCATATTTCGATACCCAAAATTTTTGCGATTTTCACAGAATTTTTTTCAAAAAGCCGATTCCAAAGCAACTAATAGAGCTTTGCGATCGCAATCACTTCCAGAATCTGTCCCACGAAGTCTACTTTCATGATAAAGCACGAGGGACCTGCCAAAGTTAAACCATTTGGCCAGGAGAGCCCTTTTATGAAGGCATGTGCTCGATTTCGTCGCCAAATTTTTTTGTCGAATTTTACGCCCTCTCATTTTTAAAAGTCGATTCCACAGCAACTAATAGAGCTTTGCGATCGCAATCACTTCCAGAATGTGCAAAAGATATTCTAGTTTCATAACAGAACAGCAGGGACCTGCCAAAGTTAAACCATTTGGCCAGGAGAGCCCTTTTATGCAGACTTTTGCCATATTTCGATACCCAAAATTTTTGCGATTTTCACAGAATTTTTTTCAAAAGCCGATTCCAAAGCAACTAATAGAGCTTTGCGATCGCAATCACTTCCAGAATCTGTCCCACGAAGTCTACTTTCATGATAAAGCACGAGGGACCTGCCAAAGTTAAACCATTTGGCCAGGAGAGCCCTTTTATGAAGGCATGTGCTCGATTTCGTCGCCAAATTTTTTTGTCGAATTTTACGCCCTCTCATTTTTAAAAGTCGATTCCACAGCAACTAATAGAGCTTTGCGATCGCAATCACTTCCAGAATGTGCAAAAGATATTCTAGTTTCATAACAGAACAGCAGGACCTGCCAAAGTTAAACCATTTGGCCAGGAGAGCCCTTTTATGCAGACTTTTGCCATATTTCGATACCCAAAATTTTTGCGATTTTCACAGAATTTTTTTCAAAAGCCGATTCCAAAGCAACTAATAGAGCTTTGCGATCGCAATCACTTCCAGAATCTGTCCCACGAAGTCTACTTTCATGATAAAGCACGAGGGACCTGCCAAAGTTAAACCATTTGGCCAGGAGAGCCCTTTTATGAAGGCATGTGCTCGATTTCGTCGCCAAATTTTTTTGTCGAATTTTACGCCCTCTCATTTTTAAAAGTCGATTCCACAGCAACTAATAGAGCTTTGCGATCGCAATCACTTCCAGAATGTGCAAAAGATATTCTAGTTTCATAACAGAACAGCAGGGACCTGCCAAAGTTAAACCATTTGGCCAGGAGAGCCCTTTTATGCAGACTTTTGCCATATTTCGATACCCAAAATTTTTGCGATTTTCACAGAATTTTTTTCAAAAGCCGATTCCAAAGCAACTAATAGAGCTTTGCGATCGCAATCACTTCCAGAATCTGTCCCACGAAGTCTACTTTCATGATAAAGCACGAGGGACCTGCCAAAGTTAAACCATTTGGCCAGGAGAGCCCTTTTATGAAGGCATGTGCTCGATTTCGTCGCCAAATTTTTTTGTCGAATTTTACGCCCTCTCATTTTTAAAAGTCGATTCCACAGCAACTAATAGAGCTTTGCGATCGCAATCACTTCCAGAATGTGCAAAAGATATTCTAGTTTCATAACAGAACAGCAGGGACCTGCCAAAGTTAAACCATTTGGCCAGGAGAGCCCTTTTATGCAGACTTTTGCCATATTTCGATACCCAAAATTTTTGCGATTTTCACAGAATTTTTTTCAAAAGCCGATTCCAAAGCAACTAATAGAGCTTTGCGATCGCAATCACTTCCAGAATCTGTCCCACGAAGTCTACTTTCATGATAAAGCACGAGGGACCTGCCAAAGTTAAACCATTTGGCCAGGAGAGCCCTTTTATGAAGGCATGTGCTCGATTTCGTCGCCAAATTTTTTTGTCGAATTTTACGCCCTCTCATTTTTAAAAGTCGATTCCACAGCAACTAATAGAGCTTTGCGATCGCAATCACTTCCAGAATGTGCAAAAGATATTCTAGTTTCATAACAGAACAGCAGGGACCTGCCAAAGTTAAACCATTTGGCCAGGAGAGCCCTTTTATGCAGACTTTTGCCATATTTCGATACCCAAAATTTTTGCGATTTTCACAGAATTTTTTTCAAAAGCCGATTCCAAAGCAACTAATAGAGCTTTGCGATCGCAATCACTTCCAGAATCTGTCCCACGAAGTCTACTTTCATGATAAAGCACGAGGGACCTGCCAAAGTTAAACCATTTGGCCAGGAGAGCCCTTTTATGAAGGCATGTGCTCGATTTCGTCGCCAAATTTTTTTGTCGAATTTTACGCCCTCTCATTTTTAAAAGTCGATTCCACAGCAACTAATAGAGCTTTGCGATCGCAATCACTTCCAGAATGTGCAAAAGATATTCTAGTTTCATAACAGAACAGCAGGGACCTGCCAAAGTTAAACCATTTGGCCAGGAGAGCCCTTTTATGCAGACTTTTGCCATATTTCGATACCCAAAATTTTTGCGATTTTCACAGAATTTTTTTCAAAAGCCGATTCCAAAGCAACTAATAGAGCTTTGCGATCGCAATCACTTCCAGAATCTGTCCCACGAAGTCTACTTTCATGATAAAGCACGAGGGACCTGCCAAAGTTAAACCATTTGGCCAGGAGAGCCCTTTTATGAAGGCATGTGCTCGATTTCGTCGCCAAATTTTTTTGTCGAATTTTACGCCCTCTCATTTTTAAAAGTCGATTCCACAGCAACTAATAGAGCTTTGCGATCGCAATCACTTCCAGAATGTGCAAAAGATATTCTAGTTTCATAACAGAACAGCAGGGACCTGCCAAAGTTAAACCATTTGGCCAGGAGAGCCCTTTTATGCAGACTTTTGCCATATTTCGATACCCAAAATTTTTGCGATTTTCACAGAATTTTTTTCAAAAGCCGATTCCAAAGCAACTAATAGAGCTTTGCGATCGCAATCACTTCCAGAATCTGTCCCACGAAGTCTACTTTCATGATAAAGCACGAGGGACCTGCCAAAGTTAAACCATTTGGCCAGGAGAGCCCTTTTATGAAGGCATGTGCTCGATTTCGTCGCCAAATTTTTTTGTCGAATTTTACGC
Source organism: Salticus scenicus (assembly GCA_963930645.1). Classification (NCBI taxonomy): domain Eukaryota; kingdom Metazoa; phylum Arthropoda; class Arachnida; order Araneae; family Salticidae; genus Salticus; species Salticus scenicus. The sequence goes on from CAWVNO010002354.1 coordinate 3,703, forward strand.
CCTCTCATTTTTAAAAGTCGATTCCACAGCAACTAATAGAGCTTTGCGATCGCAATCACTTCCAGAATGTGCAAAAGATATTCTAGTTTCATAACAGAACAGCAGGGACCTGCCAAAGTTAAACCATTTGGCCAGGAGAGCCCTTTTATGCAGACTTTTGCCATATTTCGATACCCAAAATTTTTGCGATTTTCACAGAATTTTTTTCAAAAGCCGATTCCAAAGCAACTAATAGAGCTTTGCGATCGCAATCACTTCCAGAATCTGTCCCACGAAGTCTACTTTCATGATAAAGCACGAGGGACCTGCCAAAGTTAAACCATTTGGCCAGGAGAGCCCTTTTATGAAGGCATGTGCTCGATTTCGTCGCCAAATTTTTTTGTCGAATTTTACGCCCTCTCATTTTTAAAAGTCGATTCCACAGCAACTAATAGAGCTTTGCGATCGCAATCACTTCCAGAATGTGCAAAAGATATTCTAGTTTCATAACAGAACAGCAGGGACCTGCCAAAGTTAAACCATTTGGCCAGGAGAGCCCTTTTATGCAGACTTTTGCCATATTTCGATACCCAAAATTTTTGCGATTTTCACAGAATTTTTTTCAAAAGCCGATTCCAAAGCAACTAATAGAGCTTTGCGATCGCAATCACTTCCAGAATCTGTCCCACGAAGTCTACTTTCATGATAAAGCACGAGGGACCTGCCAAAGTTAAACCATTTGGCCAGGAGAGCCCTTTTATGAAGGCATGTGCTCGATTTCGTCGCCAAATTTTTTTGTCGAATTTTACGCCCTCTCATTTTTAAAAGTCGATTCCACAGCAACTAATAGAGCTTTGCGATCGCAATCACTTCCAGAATGTGCAAAAGATATTCTAGTTTCATAACAGAACAGCAGGGACCTGCCAAAGTTAAACCATTTGGCCAGGAGAGCCCTTTTATGCAGACTTTTGCCATATTTCGATACCCAAAATTTTTGCGATTTTCACAGAATTTTTTTCAAAAGCCGATTCCAAAGCAACTAATAGAGCTTTGCGATCGCAATCACTTCCAGAATCTGTCCCACGAAGTCTACTTTCATGATAAAGCACGAGGGACCTGCCAAAGTTAAACCATTTGGCCAGGAGAGCCCTTTTATGAAGGCATGTGCTCGATTTCGTCGCCAAATTTTTTTGTCGAATTTTACGCCCTCTCATTTTTAAAAGTCGATTCCACAGCAACTAATAGAGCTTTGCGATCGCAATCACTTCCAGAATGTGCAAAAGATATTCTAGTTTCATAACAGAACAGCAGGGACCTGCCAAAGTTAAACCATTTGGCCAGGAGAGCCCTTTTATGCAGACTTTTGCCATATTTCGATACCCAAAATTTTTGCGATTTTCACAGAATTTTTTTCAAAAGCCGATTCCAAAGCAACTAATAGAGCTTTGCGATCGCAATCACTTCCAGAATCTGTCCCACGAAGTCTACTTTCATGATAAAGCACGAGGGACCTGCCAAAGTTAAACCATTTGGCCAGGAGAGCCCTTTTATGAAGGCATGTGCTCGATTTCGTCGCCAAATTTTTTTGTCGAATTTTACGCCCTCTCATTTTTAAAAGTCGATTCCACAGCAACTAATAGAGCTTTGCGATCGCAATCACTTCCAGAATGTGCAAAAGATATTCTAGTTTCATAACAGAACAGCAGGGACCTGCCAAAGTTAAACCATTTGGCCAGGAGAGCCCTTTTATGCAGACTTTTGCCATATTTCGATACCCAAAATTTTTGCGATTTTCACAGAATTTTTTTCAAAAGCCGATTCCAAAGCAACTAATAGAGCTTTGCGATCGCAATCACTTCCAGAATCTGTCCCACGAAGTCTACTTTCATGATAAAGCACGAGGGACCTGCCAAAGTTAAACCATTTGGCCAGGAGAGCCCTTTTATGAAGGCATGTGCTCGATTTCGTCGCCAAATTTTTTTGTCGAATTTTACGCCCTCTCATTTTTAAAAGTCGATTCCACAGCAACTAATAGAGCTTTGCGATCGCAATCACTTCCAGAATGTGCAAAAGATATTCTAGTTTCATAACAGAACAGCAGGGACCTGCCAAAGTTAAACCATTTGGCCAGGAGAGCCCTTTTATGCAGACTTTTGCCATATTTCGATACCCAAAATTTTTGCGATTTTCACAGAATTTTTTTCAAAAGCCGATTCCAAAGCAACTAATAGAGCTTTGCGATCGCAATCACTTCCAGAATCTGTCCCACGAAGTCTACTTTCATGATAAAGCACGAGGGACCTGCCAAAGTTAAACCATTTGGCCAGGAGAGCCCTTTTATGAAGGCATGTGCTCGATTTCGTCGCCAAATTTTTTTGTCGAATTTTACGCCCTCTCATTTTTAAAAGTCGATTCCACAGCAACTAATAGAGCTTTGCGATCGCAATCACTTCCAGAATGTGCAAAAGATATTCTAGTTTCATAACAGAACAGCAGGGACCTGCCAAAGTTAAACCATTTGGCCAGGAGAGCCCTTTTATGCAGACTTTTGCCATATTTCGATACCCAAAATTTTTGCGATTTTCACAGAATTTTTTTCAAAAGCCGATTCCAAAGCAACTAATAGAGCTTTGCGATCGCAATCACTTCCAGAATCTGTCCCACGAAGTCTACTTTCATGATAAAGCACGAGGGACCTGCCAAAGTTAAACCATTTGGCCAGGAGAGCCCTTTTATGAAGGCATGTGCTCGATTTCGTCGCCAAATTTTTTTGTCGAATTTTACGCCCTCTCATTTTTAAAAGTCGATTCCACAGCAACTAATAGAGCTTTGCGATCGCAATCACTTCCAGAATGTGCAAAAGATATTCTAGTTTCATAACAGAACAGCAGGGACCTGCCAAAGTTAAACCATTTGGCCAGGAGAGCCCTTTTATGCAGACTTTTGCCATATTTCGATACCCAAAATTTTTGCGATTTTCACAGAATTTTTTTCAAAAGCCGATTCCAAAGCAACTAATAGAGCTTTGCGATCGCAATCACTTCCAGAATCTGTCCCACGAAGTCTACTTTCATGATAAAGCACGAGGGACCTGCCAAAGTTAAACCATTTGGCCAGGAGAGCCCTTTTATGAAGGCATGTGCTCGATTTCGTCGCCAAATTTTTTTGTCGAATTTTACGCCCTCTCATTTTTAAAAGTCGATTCCACAGCAACTAATAGAGCTTTGCGATCGCAATCACTTCCAGAATGTGCAAAAGATATTCTAGTTTCATAACAGAACAGCAGGGACCTGCCAAAGTTAAACCATTTGGCCAGGAGAGCCCTTTTATGCAGACTTTTGCCATATTTCGATACCCAAAATTTTTGCGATTTTCACAGAATTTTTTTCAAAAGCCGATTCCAAAGCAACTAATAGAGCTTTGCGATCGCAATCACTTCCAGAATCTGTCCCACGAAGTCTACTTTCATGATAAAGCACGAGGGACCTGCCAAAGTTAAACCATTTGGCCAGGAGAGCCCTTTTATGAAGGCATGTGCTCGATTTCGTCGCCAAATTTTTTTGTCGAATTTTACGCCCTCTCATTTTTAAAAGTCGATTCCACAGCAACTAATAGAGCTTTGCGATCGCAATCACTTCCAGAATGTGCAAAAGATATTCTAGTTTCATAACAGAACAGCAGGGACCTGCCAAAGTTAAACCATTTGGCCAGGAGAGCCCTTTTATGCAGACTTTTGCCATATTTCGATACCCAAAATTTTTGCGATTTTCACAGAATTTTTTTCAAAAGCCGATTCCAAAGCAACTAATAGAGCTTTGCGATCGCAATCACTTCCAGAATCTGTCCCACGAAGTCTACTTTCATGATAAAGCACGAGGGACCTGCCAAAGTTAAACCATTTGGCCAGGAGAGCCCTTTTATGAAGGCATGTGCTCGATTTCGTCGCCAAATTTTTTTGTCGAATTTTACGCCCTCTCATTTTTAAAAGTCGATTCCACAGCAACTAATAGAGCTTTGCGATCGCAATCACTTCCAGAATGTGCAAAAGATATTCTAGTTTCATAACAGAACAGCAGGGACCTGCCAAAGTTAAACCATTTGGCCAGGAGAGCCCTTTTATGCAGACTTTTGCCATATTTCGATACCCAAAATTTTTGCGATTTTCACAGAATTTTTTTCAAAAGCCGATTCCAAAGCAACTAATAGAGCTTTGCGATCGCAATCACTTCCAGAATCTGTCCCACGAAGTCTACTTTCATGATAAAGCACGAGGGACCTGCCAAAGTTAAACCATTTGGCCAGGAGAGCCCTTTTATGAAGGCATGTGCTCGATTTCGTCGCCAAATTTTTTTGTCGAATTTTACGCCCTCTCATTTTTAAAAGTCGATTCCACAGCAACTAATAGAGCTTTGCGATCGCAATCACTTCCAGAATGTGCAAAAGATATTCTAGTTTCATAACAGAACAGCAGGGACCTGCCAAAGTTAAACCATTTGGCCAGGAGAGCCCTTTTATGCAGACTTTTGCCATATTTCGATACCCAAAATTTTTGCGATTTTCACAGAATTTTTTTCAAAAGCCGATTCCAAAGCAACTAATAGAGCTTTGCGATCGCAATCACTTCCAGAATCTGTCCCACGAAGTCTACTTTCATGATAAAGCACGAGGGACCTGCCAAAGTTAAACCATTTGGCCAGGAGAGCCCTTTTATGAAGGCATGTGCTCGATTTCGTCGCCAAATTTTTTTGTCGAATTTTACGCCCTCTCATTTTTAAAAGTCGATTCCACAGCAACTAATAGAGCTTTGCGATCGCAATCACTTCCAGAATGTGCAAAAGATATTCTAGTTTCATAACAGAACAGCAGGGACCTGCCAAAGTTAAACCATTTGGCCAGGAGAGCCCTTTTATGCAGACTTTTGCCATATTTCGATACCCAAAATTTTTGCGATTTTCACAGAATTTTTTTCAAAAGCCGATTCCAAAGCAACTAATAGAGCTTTGCGATCGCAATCACTTCCAGAATCTGTCCCACGAAGTCTACTTTCATGATAAAGCACGAGGGACCTGCCAAAGTTAAACCATTTGGCCAGGAGAGCCCTTTTATGAAGGCATGTGCTCGATTTCGTCGCCAAATTTTTTTGTCGAATTTTACGCCCTCTCATTTTTAAAAGTCGATTCCACAGCAACTAATAGAGCTTTGCGATCGCAATCACTTCCAGAATGTGCAAAAGATATTCTAGTTTCATAACAGAACAGCAGGGACCTGCCAAAGTTAAACCATTTGGCCAGGAGAGCCCTTTTATGCAGACTTTTGCCATATTTCGATACCCAAAATTTTTGCGATTTTCACAGAATTTTTTTCAAAAGCCGATTCCAAAGCAACTAATAGAGCTTTGCGATCGCAATCACTTCCAGAATCTGTCCCACGAAGTCTACTTTCATGATAAAGCACGAGGGACCTGCCAAAGTTAAACCATTTGGCCAGGAGAGCCCTTTTATGAAGGCATGTGCTCGATTTCGTCGCCAAATTTTTTTGTCGAATTTTACGCCCTCTCATTTTTAAAAGTCGATTCCACAGCAACTAATAGAGCTTTGCGATCGCAATCACTTCCAGAATGTGCAAAAGATATTCTAGTTTCATAACAGAACAGCAGGGACCTGCCAAAGTTAAACCATTTGGCCAGGAGAGCCCTTTTATGCAGACTTTTGCCATATTTCGATACCCAAAATTTTTGCGATTTTCACAGAATTTTTTTCAAAAGCCGATTCCAAAGCAACTAATAGAGCTTTGCGATCGCAATCACTTCCAGAATCTGTCCCACGAAGTCTACTTTCATGATAAAGCACGAGGGACCTGCCAAAGTTAAACCATTTGGCCAGGAGAGCCCTTTTATGAAGGCATGTGCTCGATTTCGTCGCCAAATTTTTTTGTCGAATTTTACGCCCTCTCATTTTTAAAAGTCGATTCCACAGCAACTAATAGAGCTTTGCGATCGCAATCACTTCCAGAATGTGCAAAAGATATTCTAGTTTCATAACAGAACAGCAGGGACCTGCCAAAGTTAAACCATTTGGCCAGGAGAGCCCTTTTATGCAGACTTTTGCCATATTTCGATACCCAAAATTTTTGCGATTTTCACAGAATTTTTTTCAAAAGCCGATTCCAAAGCAACTAATAGAGCTTTGCGATCGCAATCACTTCCAGAATCTGTCCCACGAAGTCTACTTTCATGATAAAGCACGAGGGACCTGCCAAAGTTAAACCATTTGGCCAGGAGAGCCCTTTTATGAAGGCATGTGCTCGATTTCGTCGCCAAATTTTTTTGTCGAATTTTACGCCCTCTCATTTTTAAAAGTCGATTCCACAGCAACTAATAGAGCTTTGCGATCGCAATCACTTCCAGAATGTGCAAAAGATATTCTAGTTTCATAACAGAACAGCAGGGACCTGCCAAAGTTAAACCATTTGGCCAGGAGAGCCCTTTTATGCAGACTTTTGCCATATTTCGATACCCAAAATTTTTGCGATTTTCACAGAATTTTTTTCAAAAGCCGATTCCAAAGCAACTAATAGAGCTTTGCGATCGCAATCACTTCCAGAATCTGTCCCACGAAGTCTACTTTCATGATAAAGCACGAGGGACCTGCCAAAGTTAAACCATTTGGCCAGGAGAGCCCTTTTATGAAGGCATGTGCTCGATTTCGTCGCCAAATTTTTTTGTCGAATTTTACGCCCTCTCATTTTTAAAAGTCGATTCCACAGCAACTAATAGAGCTTTGCGATCGCAATCACTTCCAGAATGTGCAAAAGATATTCTAGTTTCATAACAGAACAGCAGGGACCTGCCAAAGTTAAACCATTTGGCCAGGAGAGCCCTTTTATGCAGACTTTTGCCATATTTCGATACCCAAAATTTTTGCGATTTTCACAGAATTTTTTTCAAAAGCCGATTCCAAAGCAACTAATAGAGCTTTGCGATCGCAATCACTTCCAGAATCTGTCCCACGAAGTCTACTTTCATGATAAAGCACGAGGGACCTGCCAAAGTTAAACCATTTGGCCAGGAGAGCCCTTTTATGAAGGCATGTGCTCGATTTCGTCGCCAAATTTTTTTGTCGAATTTTACGCCCTCTCATTTTTAAAAGTCGATTCCACAGCAACTAATAGAGCTTTGCGATCGCAATCACTTCCAGAATGTGCAAAAGATATTCTAGTTTCATAACAGAACAGCAGGGACCTGCCAAAGTTAAACCATTTGGCCAGGAGAGCCCTTTTATGCAGACTTTTGCCATATTTCGATACCCAAAATTTTTGCGATTTTCACAGAATTTTTTTCAAAAGCCGATTCCAAAGCAACTAATAGAGCTTTGCGATCGCAATCACTTCCAGAATCTGTCCCACGAAGTCTACTTTCATGATAAAGCACGAGGGACCTGCCAAAGTTAAACCATTTGGCCAGGAGAGCCCTTTTATGAAGGCATGTGCTCGATTTCGTCGCCAAATTTTTTTGTCGAATTTTACGCCCTCTCATTTTTAAAAGTCGATTCCACAGCAACTAATAGAGCTTTGCGATCGCAATCACTTCCAGAATGTGCAAAAGATATTCTAGTTTCATAACAGAACAGCAGGGACCTGCCAAAGTTAAACCATTTGGCCAGGAGAGCCCTTTTATGCAGACTTTTGCCATATTTCGATACCCAAAATTTTTGCGATTTTCACAGAATTTTTTTCAAAAGCCGATTCCAAAGCAACTAATAGAGCTTTGCGATCGCAATCACTTCCAGAATCTGTCCCACGAAGTCTACTTTCATGATAAAGCACGAGGGACCTGCCAAAGTTAAACCATTTGGCCAGGAGAGCCCTTTTATGAAGGCATGTGCTCGATTTCGTCGCCAAATTTTTTTGTCGAATTTTACGCCCTCTCATTTTTAAAAGTCGATTCCACAGCAACTAATAGAGCTTTGCGATCGCAATCACTTCCAGAATGTGCAAAAGATATTCTAGTTTCATAACAGAACAGCAGGGACCTGCCAAAGTTAAACCATTTGGCCAGGAGAGCCCTTTTATGCAGACTTTTGCCATATTTCGATACCCAAAATTTTTGCGATTTTCACAGAATTTTTTTCAAAAGCCGATTCCAAAGCAACTAATAGAGCTTTGCGATCGCAATCACTTCCAGAATCTGTCCCACGAAGTCTACTTTCATGATAAAGCACGAGGGACCTGCCAAAGTTAAACCATTTGGCCAGGAGAGCCCTTTTATGAAGGCATGTGCTCGATTTCGTCGCCAAATTTTTTTGTCGAATTTTACGCCCTCTCATTTTTAAAAGTCGATTCCACAGCAACTAATAGAGCTTTGCGATCGCAATCACTTCCAGAATGTGCAAAAGATATTCTAGTTTCATAACAGAACAGCAGGGACCTGCCAAAGTTAAACCATTTGGCCAGGAGAGCCCTTTTATGCAGACTTTTGCCATATTTCGATACCCAAAATTTTTGCGATTTTCACAGAATTTTTTTCAAAAGCCGATTCCAAAGCAACTAATAGAGCTTTGCGATCGCAATCACTTCCAGAATCTGTCCCACGAAGTCTACTTTCATGATAAAGCACGAGGGACCTGCCAAAGTTAAACCATTTGGCCAGGAGAGCCCTTTTATGAAGGCATGTGCTCGATTTCGTCGCCAAATTTTTTTGTCGAATTTTACGCCCTCTCATTTTTAAAAGTCGATTCCACAGCAACTAATAGAGCTTTGCGATCGCAATCACTTCCAGAATGTGCAAAAGATATTCTAGTTTCATAACAGAACAGCAGGGACCTGCCAAAGTTAAACCATTTGGCCAGGAGAGCCCTTTTATGCAGACTTTTGCCATATTTCGATACCCAAAATTTTTGCGATTTTCACAGAATTTTTTTCAAAAGCCGATTCCAAAGCAACTAATAGAGCTTTGCGATCGCAATCACTTCCAGAATCTGTCCCACGAAGTCTACTTTCATGATAAAGCACGAGGGACCTGCCAAAGTTAAACCATTTGGCCAGGAGAGCCCTTTTATGAAGGCATGTGCTCGATTTCGTCGCCAAATTTTTTTGTCGAATTTTACGCCCTCTCATTTTTAAAAGTCGATTCCACAGCAACTAATAGAGCTTTGCGATCGCAATCACTTCCAGAATGTGCAAAAGATATTCTAGTTTCATAACAGAACAGCAGGGACCTGCCAAAGTTAAACCATTTGGCCAGGAGAGCCCTTTTATGCAGACTTTTGCCATATTTCGATACCCAAAATTTTTGCGATTTTCACAGAATTTTTTTCAAAAGCCGATTCCAAAGCAACTAATAGAGCTTTGCGATCGCAATCACTTCCAGAATCTGTCCCACGAAGTCTACTTTCATGATAAAGCACGAGGGACCTGCCAAAGTTAAACCATTTGGCCAGGAGAGCCCTTTTATGAAGGCATGTGCTCGATTTCGTCGCCAAATTTTTTTGTCGAATTTTACGCCCTCTCATTTTTAAAAGTCGATTCCACAGCAACTAATAGAGCTTTGCGATCGCAATCACTTCCAGAATGTGCAAAAGATATTCTAGTTTCATAACAGAACAGCAGGGACCTGCCAAAGTTAAACCATTTGGCCAGGAGAGCCCTTTTATGCAGACTTTTGCCATATTTCGATACCCAAAATTTTTGCGATTTTCACAGAATTTTTTTCAAAAGCCGATTCCAAAGCAACTAATAGAGCTTTGCGATCGCAATCACTTCCAGAATCTGTCCCACGAAGTCTACTTTCATGATAAAGCACGAGGGACCTGCCAAAGTTAAACCATTTGGCCAGGAGAGCCCTTTTATGAAGGCATGTGCTCGATTTCGTCGCCAAATTTTTTTGTCGAATTTTACGCCCTCTCATTTTTAAAAGTCGATTCCACAGCAACTAATAGAGCTTTGCGATCGCAATCACTTCCAGAATGTGCAAAAGATATTCTAGTTTCATAACAGAACAGCAGGGACCTGCCAAAGTTAAACCATTTGGCCAGGAGAGCCCTTTTATGCAGACTTTTGCCATATTTCGATACCCAAAATTTTTGCGATTTTCACAGAATTTTTTTCAAAAGCCGATTCCAAAGCAACTAATAGAGCTTTGCGATCGCAATCACTTCCAGAATCTGTCCCACGAAGTCTACTTTCATGATAAAGCACGAGGGACCTGCCAAAGTTAAACCATTTGGCCAGGAGAGCCCTTTTATGAAGGCATGTGCTCGATTTCGTCGCCAAATTTTTTTGTCGAATTTTACGCCCTCTCATTTTTAAAAGTCGATTCCACAGCAACTAATAGAGCTTTGCGATCGCAATCACTTCCAGAATGTGCAAAAGATATTCTAGTTTCATAACAGAACAGCAGGGACCTGCCAAAGTTAAACCATTTGGCCAGGAGAGCCCTTTTATGCAGACTTTTGCCATATTTCGATACCCAAAATTTTTGCGATTTTCACAGAATTTTTTTCAAAAGCCGATTCCAAAGCAACTAATAGAGCTTTGCGATCGCAATCACTTCCAGAATCTGTCCCACGAAGTCTACTTTCATGATAAAGCACGAGGGACCTGCCAAAGTTAAACCATTTGGCCAGGAGAGCCCTTTTATGAAGGCATGTGCTCGATTTCGTCGCCAAATTTTTTTGTCGAATTTTACGCCCTCTCATTTTTAAAAGTCGATTCCACAGCAACTAATAGAGCTTTGCGATCGCAATCACTTCCAGAATGTGCAAAAGATATTCTAGTTTCATAACAGAACAGCAGGGACCTGCCAAAGTTAAACCATTTGGCCAGGAGAGCCCTTTTATGCAGACTTTTGCCATATTTCGATACCCAAAATTTTTGCGATTTTCACAGAATTTTTTTCAAAAGCCGATTCCAAAGCAACTAATAGAGCTTTGCGATCGCAATCACTTCCAGAATCTGTCCCACGAAGTCTACTTTCATGATAAAGCACGAGGGACCTGCCAAAGTTAAACCATTTGGCCAGGAGAGCCCTTTTATGAAGGCATGTGCTCGATTTCGTCGCCAAATTTTTTTGTCGAATTTTACGCCCTCTCATTTTTAAAAGTCGATTCCACAGCAACTAATAGAGCTTTGCGATCGCAATCACTTCCAGAATGTGCAAAAGATATTCTAGTTTCATAACAGAACAGCAGGGACCTGCCAAAGTTAAACCATTTGGCCAGGAGAGCCCTTTTATGCAGACTTTTGCCATATTTCGATACCCAAAATTTTTGCGATTTTCACAGAATTTTTTTCAAAAGCCGATTCCAAAGCAACTAATAGAGCTTTGCGATCGCAATCACTTCCAGAATCTGTCCCACGAAGTCTACTTTCATGATAAAGCACGAGGGACCTGCCAAAGTTAAACCATTTGGCCAGGAGAGCCCTTTTATGAAGGCATGTGCTCGATTTCGTCGCCAAATTTTTTTGTCGAATTTTACGCCCTCTCATTTTTAAAAGTCGATTCCACAGCAACTAATAGAGCTTTGCGATCGCAATCACTTCCAGAATGTGCAAAAGATATTCTAGTTTCATAACAGAACAGCAGGGACCTGCCAAAGTTAAACCATTTGGCCAGGAGAGCCCTTTTATGCAGACTTTTGCCATATTTCGATACCCAAAATTTTTGCGATTTTCACAGAATTTTTTTCAAAAGCCGATTCCAAAGCAACTAATAGAGCTTTGCGATCGCAATCACTTCCAGAATCTGTCCCACGAAGTCTACTTTCATGATAAAGCACGAGGGACCTGCCAAAGTTAAACCATTTGGCCAGGAGAGCCCTTTTATGAAGGCATGTGCTCGATTTCGTCGCCAAATTTTTTTGTCGAATTTTACGCCCTCTCATTTTTAAAAGTCGATTCCACAGCAACTAATAGAGCTTTGCGATCGCAATCACTTCCAGAATGTGCAAAAGATATTCTAGTTTCATAACAGAACAGCAGGGACCTGCCAAAGTTAAACCATTTGGCCAGGAGAGCCCTTTTATGCAGACTTTTGCCATATTTCGATACCCAAAATTTTTGCGATTTTCACAGAATTTTTTTCAAAAGCCGATTCCAAAGCAACTAATAGAGCTTTGCGATCGCAATCACTTCCAGAATCTGTCCCACGAAGTCTACTTTCATGATAAAGCACGAGGGACCTGCCAAAGTTAAACCATTTGGCCAGGAGAGCCCTTTTATGAAGGCATGTGCTCGATTTCGTCGCCAAATTTTTTTGTCGAATTTTACGCCCTCTCATTTTTAAAAGTCGATTCCACAGCAACTAATAGAGCTTTGCGATCGCAATCACTTCCAGAATGTGCAAAAGATATTCTAGTTTCATAACAGAACAGCAGGGACCTGCCAAAGTTAAACCATTTGGCCAGGAGAGCCCTTTTATGCAGACTTTTGCCATATTTCGATACCCAAAATTTTTGCGATTTTCACAGAATTTTTTTCAAAAGCCGATTCCAAAGCAACTAATAGAGCTTTGCGATCGCAATCACTTCCAGAATCTGTCCCACGAAGTCTACTTTCATGATAAAGCACGAGGGACCTGCCAAAGTTAAACCATTTGGCCAGGAGAGCCCTTTTATGAAGGCATGTGCTCGATTTCGTCGCCAAATTTTTTTGTCGAATTTTACGCCCTCTCATTTTTAAAAGTCGATTCCACAGCAACTAATAGAGCTTTGCGATCGCAATCACTTCCAGAATGTGCAAAAGATATTCTAGTTTCATAACAGAACAGCAGGGACCTGCCAAAGTTAAACCATTTGGCCAGGAGAGCCCTTTTATGCAGACTTTTGCCATATTTCGATACCCAAAATTTTTGCGATTTTCACAGAATTTTTTTCAAAAGCCGATTCCAAAGCAACTAATAGAGCTTTGCGATCGCAATCACTTCCAGAATCTGTCCCACGAAGTCTACTTTCATGATAAAGCACGAGGGACCTGCCAAAGTTAAACCATTTGGCCAGGAGAGCCCTTTTATGAAGGCATGTGCTCGATTTCGTCGCCAAATTTTTTTGTCGAATTTTACGCCCTCTCATTTTTAAAAGTCGATTCCACAGCAACTAATAGAGCTTTGCGATCGCAATCACTTCCAGAATGTGCAAAAGATATTCTAGTTTCATAACAGAACAGCAGGGACCTGCCAAAGTTAAACCATTTGGCCAGGAGAGCCCTTTTATGCAGACTTTTGCCATATTTCGATACCCAAAATTTTTGCGATTTTCACAGAATTTTTTTCAAAAGCCGATTCCAAAGCAACTAATAGAGCTTTGCGATCGCAATCACTTCCAGAATCTGTCCCACGAAGTCTACTTTCATGATAAAGCACGAGGGACCTGCCAAAGTTAAACCATTTGGCCAGGAGAGCCCTTTTATGAAGGCATGTGCTCGATTTCGTCGCCAAATTTTTTTGTCGAATTTTACGCCCTCTCATTTTTAAAAGTCGATTCCACAGCAACTAATAGAGCTTTGCGATCGCAATCACTTCCAGAATGTGCAAAAGATATTCTAGTTTCATAACAGAACAGCAGGGACCTGCCAAAGTTAAACCATTTGGCCAGGAGAGCCCTTTTATGCAGACTTTTGCCATATTTCGATACCCAAAATTTTTGCGATTTTCACAGAATTTTTTTCAAAAGCCGATTCCAAAGCAACTAATAGAGCTTTGCGATCGCAATCACTTCCAGAATCTGTCCCACGAAGTCTCTACTTTCATGATAAAGCACGAGGGACCTGCCAAAGTTAAACCATTTGGCCAGGAGAGCCCTTTTATGAAGGCATGTGCTCGATTTCGTCGCCAAATTTTTTTGTCGAATTTTACGCCCTCTCATTTTTAAAAGTCGATTCCACAGCAACTAATAGAGCTTTGCGATCGCAATCACTTCCAGAATGTGCAAAAGATATTCTAGTTTCATAACAGAACAGCAGGGACCTGCCAAAGTTAAACCATTTGGCCAGGAGAGCCCTTTTATGCAGACTTTTGCCATATTTCGATACCCAAAATTTTTGCGATTTTCACAGAATTTTTTTCAAAAGCCGATTCCAAAGCAACTAATAGAGCTTTGCGATCGCAATCACTTCCAGAATCTGTCCCACGAAGTCTACTTTCATGATAAAGCACGAGGGACCTGCCAAAGTTAAACCATTTGGCCAGGAGAGCCCTTTTATGAAGGCATGTGCTCGATTTCGTCGCCAAATTTTTTTGTCGAATTTTACGCCCTCTCATTTTTAAAAGTCGATTCCACAGCAACTAATAGAGCTTTGCGATCGCAATCACTTCCAGAATGTGCAAAAGATATTCTAGTTTCATAACAGAACAGCAGGGACCTGCCAAAGTTAAACCATTTGGCCAGGAGAGCCCTTTTATGCAGACTTTTGCCATATTTCGATACCCAAAATTTTTGCGATTTTCACAGAATTTTTTTCAAAAGCCGATTCCAAAGCAACTAATAGAGCTTTGCGATCGCAATCACTTCCAGAATCTGTCCCACGAAGTCTACTTTCATGATAAAGCACGAGGGACCTGCCAAAGTTAAACCATTTGGCCAGGAGAGCCCTTTTATGAAGGCATGTGCTCGATTTCGTCGCCAAATTTTTTTGTCGAATTTTACGCCCTCTCATTTTTAAAAGTCGATTCCACAGCAACTAATAGAGCTTTGCGATCGCAATCACTTCCAGAATGTGCAAAAGATATTCTAGTTTCATAACAGAACAGCAGGGACCTGCCAAAGTTAAACCATTTGGCCAGGAGAGCCCTTTTATGCAGACTTTTGCCATATTTCGATACCCAAAATTTTTGCGATTTTCACAGAATTTTTTTCAAAAGCCGATTCCAAAGCAACTAATAGAGCTTTGCGATCGCAATCACTTCCAGAATCTGTCCCACGAAGTCTACTTTCATGATAAAGCACGAGGGACCTGCCAAAGTTAAACCATTTGGCCAGGAGAGCCCTTTTATGAAGGCATGTGCTCGATTTCGTCGCCAAATTTTTTTGTCGAATTTTACGCCCTCTCATTTTTAAAAGTCGATTCCACAGCAACTAATAGAGCTTTGCGATCGCAATCACTTCCAGAATGTGCAAAAGATATTCTAGTTTCATAACAGAACAGCAGGGACCTGCCAAAGTTAAACCATTTGGCCAGGAGAGCCCTTTTATGCAGACTTTTGCCATATTTCGATACCCAAAATTTTTGCGATTTTCACAGAATTTTTTTCAAAAGCCGATTCCAAAGCAACTAATAGAGCTTTGCGATCGCAATCACTTCCAGAATCTGTCCCACGAAGTCTACTTTCATGATAAAGCACGAGGGACCTGCCAAAGTTAAACCATTTGGCCAGGAGAGCCCTTTTATGAAGGCATGTGCTCGATTTCGTCGCCAAATTTTTTTGTCGAATTTTACGCCCTCTCATTTTTAAAAGTCGATTCCACAGCAACTAATAGAGCTTTGCGATCGCAATCACTTCCAGAATGTGCAAAAGATATTCTAGTTTCATAACAGAACAGCAGGGACCTGCCAAAGTTAAACCATTTGGCCAGGAGAGCCCTTTTATGCAGACTTTTGCCATATTTCGATACCCAAAATTTTTGCGATTTTCACAGAATTTTTTTCAAAAGCCGATTCCAAAGCAACTAATAGAGCTTTGCGATCGCAATCACTTCCAGAATCTGTCCCACGAAGTCTACTTTCATGATAAAGCACGAGGGACCTGCCAAAGTTAAACCATTTGGCCAGGAGAGCCCTTTTATGAAGGCATGTGCTCGATTTCGTCGCCAAATTTTTTTGTCGAATTTTACGCCCTCTCATTTTTAAAAGTCGATTCCACAGCAACTAATAGAGCTTTGCGATCGCAATCACTTCCAGAATGTGCAAAAGATATTCTAGTTTCATAACAGAACAGCAGGGACCTGCCAAAGTTAAACCATTTGGCCAGGAGAGCCCTTTTATGCAGACTTTTGCCATATTTCGATACCCAAAATTTTTGCGATTTTCACAGAATTTTTTTCAAAAGCCGATTCCAAAGCAACTAATAGAGCTTTGCGATCGCAATCACTTCCAGAATCTGTCCCACGAAGTCTACTTTCATGATAAAGCACGAGGGACCTGCCAAAGTTAAACCATTTGGCCAGGAGAGCCCTTTTATGAAGGCATGTGCTCGATTTCGTCGCCAAATTTTTTTGTCGAATTTTACGCCCTCTCATTTTTAAAAGTCGATTCCACAGCAACTAATAGAGCTTTGCGATCGCAATCACTTCCAGAATGTGCAAAAGATATTCTAGTTTCATAACAGAACAGCAGGGACCTGCCAAAGTTAAACCATTTGGCCAGGAGAGCCCTTTTATGCAGACTTTTGCCATATTTCGATACCCAAAATTTTTGCGATTTTCACAGAATTTTTTTCAAAAGCCGATTCCAAAGCAACTAATAGAGCTTTGCGATCGCAATCACTTCCAGAATCTGTCCCACGAAGTCTACTTTCATGATAAAGCACGAGGGACCTGCCAAAGTTAAACCATTTGGCCAGGAGAGCCCTTTTATGAAGGCATGTGCTCGATTTCGTCGCCAAATTTTTTTGTCGAATTTTACGCCCTCTCATTTTTAAAAGTCGATTCCACAGCAACTAATAGAGCTTTGCGATCGCAATCACTTCCAGAATGTGCAAAAGATATTCTAGTTTCATAACAGAACAGCAGGGACCTGCCAAAGTTAAACCATTTGGCCAGGAGAGCCCTTTTATGCAGACTTTTGCCATATTTCGATACCCAAAATTTTTGCGATTTTCACAGAATTTTTTTCAAAAGCCGATTCCAAAGCAACTAATAGAGCTTTGCGATCGCAATCACTTCCAGAATCTGTCCCACGAAGTCTACTTTCATGATAAAGCACGAGGGACCTGCCAAAGTTAAACCATTTGGCCAGGAGAGCCCTTTTATGAAGGCATGTGCTCGATTTCGTCGCCAAATTTTTTTGTCGAATTTTACGCCCTCTCATTTTTAAAAGTCGATTCCACAGCAACTAATAGAGCTTTGCGATCGCAATCACTTCCAGAATGTGCAAAAGATATTCTAGTTTCATAACAGAACAGCAGGGACCTGCCAAAGTTAAACCATTTGGCCAGGAGAGCCCTTTTATGCAGACTTTTGCCATATTTCGATACCCAAAATTTTTGCGATTTTCACAGAATTTTTTTCAAAAGCCGATTCCAAAGCAACTAATAGAGCTTTGCGATCGCAATCACTTCCAGAATCTGTCCCACGAAGTCTACTTTCATGATAAAGCACGAGGGACCTGCCAAAGTTAAACCATTTGGCCAGGAGAGCCCTTTTATGAAGGCATGTGCTCGATTTCGTCGCCAAATTTTTTTGTCGAATTTTACGCCCTCTCATTTTTAAAAGTCGATTCCACAGCAACTAATAGAGCTTTGCGATCGCAATCACTTCCAGAATGTGCAAAAGATATTCTAGTTTCATAACAGAACAGCAGGGACCTGCCAAAGTTAAACCATTTGGCCAGGAGAGCCCTTTTATGCAGACTTTTGCCATATTTCGATACCCAAAATTTTTGCGATTTTCACAGAATTTTTTTCAAAAGCCGATTCCAAAGCAACTAATAGAGCTTTGCGATCGCAATCACTTCCAGAATCTGTCCCACGAAGTCTACTTTCATGATAAAGCACGAGGGACCTGCCAAAGTTAAACCATTTGGCCAGGAGAGCCCTTTTATGAAGGCATGTGCTCGATTTCGTCGCCAAATTTTTTTGTCGAATTTTACGCCCTCTCATTTTTAAAAGTCGATTCCACAGCAACTAATAGAGCTTTGCGATCGCAATCACTTCCAGAATGTGCAAAAGATATTCTAGTTTCATAACAGAACAGCAGGGACCTGCCAAAGTTAAACCATTTGGCCAGGAGAGCCCTTTTATGCAGACTTTTGCCATATTTCGATACCCAAAATTTTTGCGATTTTCACAGAATTTTTTTCAAAAGCCGATTCCAAAGCAACTAATAGAGCTTTGCGATCGCAATCACTTCCAGAATCTGTCCCACGAAGTCTACTTTCATGATAAAGCACGAGGGACCTGCCAAAGTTAAACCATTTGGCCAGGAGAGCCCTTTTATGAAGGCATGTGCTCGATTTCGTCGCCAAATTTTTTTGTCGAATTTTACGCCCTCTCATTTTTAAAAGTCGATTCCACAGCAACTAATAGAGCTTTGCGATCGCAATCACTTCCAGAATGTGCAAAAGATATTCTAGTTTCATAACAGAACAGCAGGGACCTGCCAAAGTTAAACCATTTGGCCAGGAGAGCCCTTTTATGCAGACTTTTGCCATATTTCGATACCCAAAATTTTTGCGATTTTCACAGAATTTTTTTCAAAAGCCGATTCCAAAGCAACTAATAGAGCTTTGCGATCGCAATCACTTCCAGAATCTGTCCCACGAAGTCTACTTTCATGATAAAGCACGAGGGACCTGCCAAAGTTAAACCATTTGGCCAGGAGAGCCCTTTTATGAAGGCATGTGCTCGATTTCGTCGCCAAATTTTTTTGTCGAATTTTACGCCCTCTCATTTTTAAAAGTCGATTCCACAGCAACTAATAGAGCTTTGCGATCGCAATCACTTCCAGAATGTGCAAAAGATATTCTAGTTTCATAACAGAACAGCAGGGACCTGCCAAAGTTAAACCATTTGGCCAGGAGAGCCCTTTTATGCAGACTTTTGCCATATTTCGATACCCAAAATTTTTGCGATTTTCACAGAATTTTTTTCAAAAGCCGATTCCAAAGCAACTAATAGAGCTTTGCGATCGCAATCACTTCCAGAATCTGTCCCACGAAGTCTACTTTCATGATAAAGCACGAGGGACCTGCCAAAGTTAAACCATTTGGCCAGGAGAGCCCTTTTATGAAGGCATGTGCTCGATTTCGTCGCCAAATTTTTTTGTCGAATTTTACGCCCTCTCATTTTTAAAAGTCGATTCCACAGCAACTAATAGAGCTTTGCGATCGCAATCACTTCCAGAATGTGCAAAAGATATTCTAGTTTCATAACAGAACAGCAGGGACCTGCCAAAGTTAAACCATTTGGCCAGGAGAGCCCTTTTATGCAGACTTTTGCCATATTTCGATACCCAAAATTTTTGCGATTTTCACAGAATTTTTTTCAAAAGCCGATTCCAAAGCAACTAATAGAGCTTTGCGATCGCAATCACTTCCAGAATCTGTCCCACGAAGTCTACTTTCATGATAAAGCACGAGGGACCTGCCAAAGTTAAACCATTTGGCCAGGAGAGCCCTTTTATGAAGGCATGTGCTCGATTTCGTCGCCAAATTTTTTTGTCGAATTTTACGCCCTCTCATTTTTAAAAGTCGATTCCACAGCAACTAATAGAGCTTTGCGATCGCAATCACTTCCAGAATGTGCAAAAGATATTCTAGTTTCATAACAGAACAGCAGGGACCTGCCAAAGTTAAACCATTTGGCCAGGAGAGCCCTTTTATGCAGACTTTTGCCATATTTCGATACCCAAAATTTTTGCGATTTTCACAGAATTTTTTTCAAAAGCCGATTCCAAAGCAACTAATAGAGCTTTGCGATCGCAATCACTTCCAGAATCTGTCCCACGAAGTCTACTTTCATGATAAAGCACGAGGGACCTGCCAAAGTTAAACCATTTGGCCAGGAGAGCCCTTTTATGAAGGCATGTGCTCGATTTCGTCGCCAAATTTTTTTGTCGAATTTTACGCCCTCTCATTTTTAAAAGTCGATTCCACAGCAACTAATAGAGCTTTGCGATCGCAATCACTTCCAGAATGTGCAAAAGATATTCTAGTTTCATAACAGAACAGCAGGGACCTGCCAAAGTTAAACCATTTGGCCAGGAGAGCCCTTTTATGCAGACTTTTGCCATATTTCGATACCCAAAATTTTTGCGATTTTCACAGAATTTTTTTCAAAAGCCGATTCCAAAGCAACTAATAGAGCTTTGCGATCGCAATCACTTCCAGAATCTGTCCCACGAAGTCTACTTTCATGATAAAGCACGAGGGACCTGCCAAAGTTAAACCATTTGGCCAGGAGAGCCCTTTTATGAAGGCATGTGCTCGATTTCGTCGCCAAATTTTTTTGTCGAATTTTACGCCCTCTCATTTTTAAAAGTCGATTCCACAGCAACTAATAGAGCTTTGCGATCGCAATCACTTCCAGAATGTGCAAAAGATATTCTAGTTTCATAACAGAACAGCAGGGACCTGCCAAAGTTAAACCATTTGGCCAGGAGAGCCCTTTTATGCAGACTTTTGCCATATTTCGATACCCAAAATTTTTGCGATTTTCACAGAATTTTTTTCAAAAGCCGATTCCAAAGCAACTAATAGAGCTTTGCGATCGCAATCACTTCCAGAATCTGTCCCACGAAGTCTACTTTCATGATAAAGCACGAGGGACCTGCCAAAGTTAAACCATTTGGCCAGGAGAGCCCTTTTATGAAGGCATGTGCTCGATTTCGTCGCCAAATTTTTTTGTCGAATTTTACGCCCTCTCATTTTTAAAAGTCGATTCCACAGCAACTAATAGAGCTTTGCGATCGCAATCACTTCCAGAATGTGCAAAAGATATTCTAGTTTCATAACAGAACAGCAGGGACCTGCCAAAGTTAAACCATTTGGCCAGGAGAGCCCTTTTATGCAGACTTTTGCCATATTTCGATACCCAAAATTTTTGCGATTTTCACAGAATTTTTTTCAAAAGCCGATTCCAAAGCAACTAATAGAGCTTTGCGATCGCAATCACTTCCAGAATCTGTCCCACGAAGTCTACTTTCATGATAAAGCACGAGGGACCTGCCAAAGTTAAACCATTTGGCCAGGAGAGCCCTTTTATGAAGGCATGTGCTCGATTTCGTCGCCAAATTTTTTTGTCGAATTTTACGCCCTCTCATTTTTAAAAGTCGATTCCACAGCAACTAATAGAGCTTTGCGATCGCAATCACTTCCAGAATGTGCAAAAGATATTCTAGTTTCATAACAGAACAGCAGGGACCTGCCAAAGTTAAACCATTTGGCCAGGAGAGCCCTTTTATGCAGACTTTTGCCATATTTCGATACCCAAAATTTTTGCGATTTTCACAGAATTTTTTTCAAAAGCCGATTCCAAAGCAACTAATAGAGCTTTGCGATCGCAATCACTTCCAGAATCTGTCCCACGAAGTCTACTTTCATGATAAAGCACGAGGGACCTGCCAAAGTTAAACCATTTGGCCAGGAGAGCCCTTTTATGAAGGCATGTGCTCGATTTCGTCGCCAAATTTTTTTGTCGAATTTTACGCCCTCTCATTTTTAAAAGTCGATTCCACAGCAACTAATAGAGCTTTGCGATCGCAATCACTTCCAGAATGTGCAAAAGATATTCTAGTTTCATAACAGAACAGCAGGGACCTGCCAAAGTTAAACCATTTGGCCAGGAGAGCCCTTTTATGCAGACTTTTGCCATATTTCGATACCCAAAATTTTTGCGATTTTCACAGAATTTTTTTCAAAAGCCGATTCCAAAGCAACTAATAGAGCTTTGCGATCGCAATCACTTCCAGAATCTGTCCCACGAAGTCTACTTTCATGATAAAGCACGAGGGACCTGCCAAAGTTAAACCATTTGGCCAGGAGAGCCCTTTTATGAAGGCATGTGCTCGATTTCGTCGCCAAATTTTTTTGTCGAATTTTACGCCCTCTCATTTTTAAAAGTCGATTCCACAGCAACTAATAGAGCTTTGCGATCGCAATCACTTCCAGAATGTGCAAAAGATATTCTAGTTTCATAACAGAACAGCAGGGACCTGCCAAAGTTAAACCATTTGGCCAGGAGAGCCCTTTTATGCAGACTTTTGCCATATTTCGATACCCAAAATTTTTGCGATTTTCACAGAATTTTTTTCAAAAGCCGATTCCAAAGCAACTAATAGAGCTTTGCGATCGCAATCACTTCCAGAATCTGTCCCACGAAGTCTACTTTCATGATAAAGCACGAGGGACCTGCCAAAGTTAAACCATTTGGCCAGGAGAGCCCTTTTATGAAGGCATGTGCTCGATTTCGTCGCCAAATTTTTTTGTCGAATTTTACGCCCTCTCATTTTTAAAAGTCGATTCCACAGCAACTAATAGAGCTTTGCGATCGCAATCACTTCCAGAATGTGCAAAAGATATTCTAGTTTCATAACAGAACAGCAGGGACCTGCCAAAGTTAAACCATTTGGCCAGGAGAGCCCTTTTATGCAGACTTTTGCCATATTTCGATACCCAAAATTTTTGCGATTTTCACAGAATTTTTTTCAAAAGCCGATTCCAAAGCAACTAATAGAGCTTTGCGATCGCAATCACTTCCAGAATCTGTCCCACGAAGTCTACTTTCATGATAAAGCACGAGGGACCTGCCAAAGTTAAACCATTTGGCCAGGAGAGCCCTTTTATGAAGGCATGTGCTCGATTTCGTCGCCAAATTTTTTTGTCGAATTTTACGCCCTCTCATTTTTAAAAGTCGATTCCACAGCAACTAATAGAGCTTTGCGATCGCAATCACTTCCAGAATGTGCAAAAGATATTCTAGTTTCATAACAGAACAGCAGGGACCTGCCAAAGTTAAACCATTTGGCCAGGAGAGCCCTTTTATGCAGACTTTTGCCATATTTCGATACCCAAAATTTTTGCGATTTTCACAGAATTTTTTTCAAAAGCCGATTCCAAAGCAACTAATAGAGCTTTGCGATCGCAATCACTTCCAGAATCTGTCCCACGAAGTCTACTTTCATGATAAAGCACGAGGGACCTGCCAAAGTTAAACCATTTGGCCAGGAGAGCCCTTTTATGAAGGCATGTGCTCGATTTCGTCGCCAAATTTTTTTGTCGAATTTTACGCCCTCTCATTTTTAAAAGTCGATTCCACAGCAACTAATAGAGCTTTGCGATCGCAATCACTTCCAGAATGTGCAAAAGATATTCTAGTTTCATAACAGAACAGCAGGGACCTGCCAAAGTTAAACCATTTGGCCAGGAGAGCCCTTTTATGCAGACTTTTGCCATATTTCGATACCCAAAATTTTTGCGATTTTCACAGAATTTTTTTCAAAAGCCGATTCCAAAGCAACTAATAGAGCTTTGCGATCGCAATCACTTCCAGAATCTGTCCCACGAAGTCTACTTTCATGATAAAGCACGAGGGACCTGCCAAAGTTAAACCATTTGGCCAGGAGAGCCCTTTTATGAAGGCATGTGCTCGATTTCGTCGCCAAATTTTTTTGTCGAATTTTACGCCCTCTCATTTTTAAAAGTCGATTCCACAGCAACTAATAGAGCTTTGCGATCGCAATCACTTCCAGAATGTGCAAAAGATATTCTAGTTTCATAACAGAACAGCAGGGACCTGCCAAAGTTAAACCATTTGGCCAGGAGAGCCCTTTTATGCAGACTTTTGCCATATTTCGATACCCAAAATTTTTGCGATTTTCACAGAATTTTTTTCAAAAGCCGATTCCAAAGCAACTAATAGAGCTTTGCGATCGCAATCACTTCCAGAATCTGTCCCACGAAGTCTACTTTCATGATAAAGCACGAGGGACCTGCCAAAGTTAAACCATTTGGCCAGGAGAGCCCTTTTATGAAGGCATGTGCTCGATTTCGTCGCCAAATTTTTTTGTCGAATTTTACGCCCTCTCATTTTTAAAAGTCGATTCCACAGCAACTAATAGAGCTTTGCGATCGCAATCACTTCCAGAATGTGCAAAAGATATTCTAGTTTCATAACAGAACAGCAGGGACCTGCCAAAGTTAAACCATTTGGCCAGGAGAGCCCTTTTATGCAGACTTTTGCCATATTTCGATACCCAAAATTTTTGCGATTTTCACAGAATTTTTTTCAAAAGCCGATTCCAAAGCAACTAATAGAGCTTTGCGATCGCAATCACTTCCAGAATCTGTCCCACGAAGTCTACTTTCATGATAAAGCACGAGGGACCTGCCAAAGTTAAACCATTTGGCCAGGAGAGCCCTTTTATGAAGGCATGTGCTCGATTTCGTCGCCAAATTTTTTTGTCGAATTTTACGCCCTCTCATTTTTAAAAGTCGATTCCACAGCAACTAATAGAGCTTTGCGATCGCAATCACTTCCAGAATGTGCAAAAGATATTCTAGTTTCATAACAGAACAGCAGGGACCTGCCAAAGTTAAACCATTTGGCCAGGAGAGCCCTTTTATGCAGACTTTTGCCATATTTCGATACCCAAAATTTTTGCGATTTTCACAGAATTTTTTTCAAAAGCCGATTCCAAAGCAACTAATAGAGCTTTGCGATCGCAATCACTTCCAGAATCTGTCCCACGAAGTCTACTTTCATGATAAAGCACGAGGGACCTGCCAAAGTTAAACCATTTGGCCAGGAGAGCCCTTTTATGAAGGCATGTGCTCGATTTCGTCGCCAAATTTTTTTGTCGAATTTTACGCCCTCTCATTTTTAAAAGTCGATTCCACAGCAACTAATAGAGCTTTGCGATCGCAATCACTTCCAGAATGTGCAAAAGATATTCTAGTTTCATAACAGAACAGCAGGGACCTGCCAAAGTTAAACCATTTGGCCAGGAGAGCCCTTTTATGCAGACTTTTGCCATATTTCGATACCCAAAATTTTTGCGATTTTCACAGAATTTTTTTCAAAAGCCGATTCCAAAGCAACTAATAGAGCTTTGCGATCGCAATCACTTCCAGAATCTGTCCCACGAAGTCTACTTTCATGATAAAGCACGAGGGACCTGCCAAAGTTAAACCATTTGGCCAGGAGAGCCCTTTTATGAAGGCATGTGCTCGATTTCGTCGCCAAATTTTTTTGTCGAATTTTACGCCCTCTCATTTTTAAAAGTCGATTCCACAGCAACTAATAGAGCTTTGCGATCGCAATCACTTCCAGAATGTGCAAAAGATATTCTAGTTTCATAACAGAACAGCAGGGACCTGCCAAAGTTAAACCATTTGGCCAGGAGAGCCCTTTTATGCAGACTTTTGCCATATTTCGATACCCAAAATTTTTGCGATTTTCACAGAATTTTTTTCAAAAGCCGATTCCAAAGCAACTAATAGAGCTTTGCGATCGCAATCACTTCCAGAATCTGTCCCACGAAGTCTACTTTCATGATAAAGCACGAGGGACCTGCCAAAGTTAAACCATTTGGCCAGGAGAGCCCTTTTATGAAGGCATGTGCTCGATTTCGTCGCCAAATTTTTTTGTCGAATTTTACGCCCTCTCATTTTTAAAAGTCGATTCCACAGCAACTAATAGAGCTTTGCGATCGCAATCACTTCCAGAATGTGCAAAAGATATTCTAGTTTCATAACAGAACAGCAGGGACCTGCCAAAGTTAAACCATTTGGCCAGGAGAGCCCTTTTATGCAGACTTTTGCCATATTTCGATACCCAAAATTTTTGCGATTTTCACAGAATTTTTTTCAAAAGCCGATTCCAAAGCAACTAATAGAGCTTTGCGATCGCAATCACTTCCAGAATCTGTCCCACGAAGTCTACTTTCATGATAAAGCACGAGGGACCTGCCAAAGTTAAACCATTTGGCCAGGAGAGCCCTTTTATGAAGGCATGTGCTCGATTTCGTCGCCAAATTTTTTTGTCGAATTTTACGCCCTCTCATTTTTAAAAGTCGATTCCACAGCAACTAATAGAGCTTTGCGATCGCAATCACTTCCAGAATGTGCAAAAGATATTCTAGTTTCATAACAGAACAGCAGGGACCTGCCAAAGTTAAACCATTTGGCCAGGAGAGCCCTTTTATGCAGACTTTTGCCATATTTCGATACCCAAAATTTTTGCGATTTTC
Organism: Salticus scenicus; assembly: GCA_963930645.1. Lineage (NCBI taxonomy): Eukaryota > Metazoa > Arthropoda > Arachnida > Araneae > Salticidae > Salticus > Salticus scenicus. The sequence goes on from CAWVNO010002354.1 coordinate 29,574, forward strand.
ACAGAATTTTTTTCAAAAGCCGATTCCAAAGCAACTAATAGAGCTTTGCGATCGCAATCACTTCCAGAATCTGTCCCACGAAGTCTACTTTCATGATAAAGCACGAGGGACCTGCCAAAGTTAAACCATTTGGCCAGGAGAGCCCTTTTATGAAGGCATGTGCTCGATTTCGTCGCCAAATTTTTTTGTCGAATTTTACGCCCTCTCATTTTTAAAAGTCGATTCCACAGCAACTAATAGAGCTTTGCGATCGCAATCACTTCCAGAATGTGCAAAAGATATTCTAGTTTCATAACAGAACAGCAGGGACCTGCCAAAGTTAAACCATTTGGCCAGGAGAGCCCTTTTATGCAGACTTTTGCCATATTTCGATACCCAAAATTTTTGCGATTTTCACAGAATTTTTTTCAAAAGCCGATTCCAAAGCAACTAATAGAGCTTTGCGATCGCAATCACTTCCAGAATCTGTCCCACGAAGTCTACTTTCATGATAAAGCACGAGGGACCTGCCAAAGTTAAACCATTTGGCCAGGAGAGCCCTTTTATGAAGGCATGTGCTCGATTTCGTCGCCAAATTTTTTTGTCGAATTTTACGCCCTCTCATTTTTAAAAGTCGATTCCACAGCAACTAATAGAGCTTTGCGATCGCAATCACTTCCAGAATGTGCAAAAGATATTCTAGTTTCATAACAGAACAGCAGGGACCTGCCAAAGTTAAACCATTTGGCCAGGAGAGCCCTTTTATGCAGACTTTTGCCATATTTCGATACCCAAAATTTTTGCGATTTTCACAGAATTTTTTTCAAAAGCCGATTCCAAAGCAACTAATAGAGCTTTGCGATCGCAATCACTTCCAGAATCTGTCCCACGAAGTCTACTTTCATGATAAAGCACGAGGGACCTGCCAAAGTTAAACCATTTGGCCAGGAGAGCCCTTTTATGAAGGCATGTGCTCGATTTCGTCGCCAAATTTTTTTGTCGAATTTTACGCCCTCTCATTTTTAAAAGTCGATTCCACAGCAACTAATAGAGCTTTGCGATCGCAATCACTTCCAGAATGTGCAAAAGATATTCTAGTTTCATAACAGAACAGCAGGGACCTGCCAAAGTTAAACCATTTGGCCAGGAGAGCCCTTTTATGCAGACTTTTGCCATATTTCGATACCCAAAATTTTTGCGATTTTCACAGAATTTTTTTCAAAAGCCGATTCCAAAGCAACTAATAGAGCTTTGCGATCGCAATCACTTCCAGAATCTGTCCCACGAAGTCTACTTTCATGATAAAGCACGAGGGACCTGCCAAAGTTAAACCATTTGGCCAGGAGAGCCCTTTTATGAAGGCATGTGCTCGATTTCGTCGCCAAATTTTTTTGTCGAATTTTACGCCCTCTCATTTTTAAAAGTCGATTCCACAGCAACTAATAGAGCTTTGCGATCGCAATCACTTCCAGAATGTGCAAAAGATATTCTAGTTTCATAACAGAACAGCAGGGACCTGCCAAAGTTAAACCATTTGGCCAGGAGAGCCCTTTTATGCAGACTTTTGCCATATTTCGATACCCAAAATTTTTGCGATTTTCACAGAATTTTTTTCAAAAGCCGATTCCAAAGCAACTAATAGAGCTTTGCGATCGCAATCACTTCCAGAATCTGTCCCACGAAGTCTACTTTCATGATAAAGCACGAGGGACCTGCCAAAGTTAAACCATTTGGCCAGGAGAGCCCTTTTATGAAGGCATGTGCTCGATTTCGTCGCCAAATTTTTTTGTCGAATTTTACGCCCTCTCATTTTTAAAAGTCGATTCCACAGCAACTAATAGAGCTTTGCGATCGCAATCACTTCCAGAATGTGCAAAAGATATTCTAGTTTCATAACAGAAACAGCAGGGACCTGCCAAAGTTAAACCATTTGGCCAGGAGAGCCCTTTTATGCAGACTTTTGCCATATTTCGATACCCAAAATTTTTGCGATTTTCACAGAATTTTTTTCAAAAGCCGATTCCAAAGCAACTAATAGAGCTTTGCGATCGCAATCACTTCCAGAATCTGTCCCACGAAGTCTACTTTCATGATAAAGCACGAGGGACCTGCCAAAGTTAAACCATTTGGCCAGGAGAGCCCTTTTATGAAGGCATGTGCTCGATTTCGTCGCCAAATTTTTTTGTCGAATTTTACGCCCTCTCATTTTTAAAAGTCGATTCCACAGCAACTAATAGAGCTTTGCGATCGCAATCACTTCCAGAATGTGCAAAAGATATTCTAGTTTCATAACAGATAACAGCAGGGACCTGCCAAAGTTAAACCATTTGGCCAGGAGAGCCCTTTTATGCAGACTTTTGCCATATTTCGATACCCAAAATTTTTGCGATTTTCACAGAATTTTTTTCAAAAGCCGATTCCAAAGCAACTAATAGAGCTTTGCGATCGCAATCACTTCCAGAATCTGTCCCACGAAGTCTACTTTCATGATAAAGCACGAGGGACCTGCCAAAGTTAAACCATTTGGCCAGGAGAGCCCTTTTATGAAGGCATGTGCTCGATTTCGTCGCCAAATTTTTTTGTCGAATTTTACGCCCTCTCATTTTTAAAAGTCGATTCCACAGCAACTAATAGAGCTTTGCGATCGCAATCACTTCCAGAATGTGCAAAAGATATTCTAGTTTCATAACAGAACAGCAGGGACCTGCCAAAGTTAAACCATTTGGCCAGGAGAGCCCTTTTATGCAGACTTTTGCCATATTTCGATACCCAAAATTTTTGCGATTTTCACAGAATTTTTTTCAAAAGCCGATTCCAAAGCAACTAATAGAGCTTTGCGATCGCAATCACTTCCAGAATCTGTCCCACGAAGTCTACTTTCATGATAAAGCACGAGGGACCTGCCAAAGTTAAACCATTTGGCCAGGAGAGCCCTTTTATGAAGGCATGTGCTCGATTTCGTCGCCAAATTTTTTTGTCGAATTTTACGCCCTCTCATTTTTAAAAGTCGATTCCACAGCAACTAATAGAGCTTTGCGATCGCAATCACTTCCAGAATGTGCAAAAGATATTCTAGTTTCATAACAGAACAGCAGGGACCTGCCAAAGTTAAACCATTTGGCCAGGAGAGCCCTTTTATGCAGACTTTTGCCATATTTCGATACCCAAAATTTTTGCGATTTTCACAGAATTTTTTTCAAAAGCCGATTCCAAAGCAACTAATAGAGCTTTGCGATCGCAATCACTTCCAGAATCTGTCCCACGAAGTCTACTTTCATGATAAAGCACGAGGGACCTGCCAAAGTTAAACCATTTGGCCAGGAGAGCCCTTTTATGAAGGCATGTGCTCGATTTCGTCGCCAAATTTTTTTGTCGAATTTTACGCCCTCTCATTTTTAAAAGTCGATTCCACAGCAACTAATAGAGCTTTGCGATCGCAATCACTTCCAGAATGTGCAAAAGATATTCTAGTTTCATAACAGAACAGCAGGGACCTGCCAAAGTTAAACCATTTGGCCAGGAGAGCCCTTTTATGCAGACTTTTGCCATATTTCGATACCCAAAATTTTTGCGATTTTCACAGAATTTTTTTCAAAAGCCGATTCCAAAGCAACTAATAGAGCTTTGCGATCGCAATCACTTCCAGAATCTGTCCCACGAAGTCTACTTTCATGATAAAGCACGAGGGACCTGCCAAAGTTAAACCATTTGGCCAGGAGAGCCCTTTTATGAAGGCATGTGCTCGATTTCGTCGCCAAATTTTTTTGTCGAATTTTACGCCCTCTCATTTTTAAAAGTCGATTCCACAGCAACTAATAGAGCTTTGCGATCGCAATCACTTCCAGAATGTGCAAAAGATATTCTAGTTTCATAACAGAACAGCAGGGACCTGCCAAAGTTAAACCATTTGGCCAGGAGAGCCCTTTTATGCAGACTTTTGCCATATTTCGATACCCAAAATTTTTGCGATTTTCACAGAATTTTTTTCAAAAGCCGATTCCAAAGCAACTAATAGAGCTTTGCGATCGCAATCACTTCCAGAATCTGTCCCACGAAGTCTACTTTCATGATAAAGCACGAGGGACCTGCCAAAGTTAAACCATTTGGCCAGGAGAGCCCTTTTATGAAGGCATGTGCTCGATTTCGTCGCCAAATTTTTTTGTCGAATTTTACGCCCTCTCATTTTTAAAAGTCGATTCCACAGCAACTAATAGAGCTTTGCGATCGCAATCACTTCCAGAATGTGCAAAAGATATTCTAGTTTCATAACAGAACAGCAGGGACCTGCCAAAGTTAAACCATTTGGCCAGGAGAGCCCTTTTATGCAGACTTTTGCCATATTTCGATACCCAAAATTTTTGCGATTTTCACAGAATTTTTTTCAAAAGCCGATTCCAAAGCAACTAATAGAGCTTTGCGATCGCAATCACTTCCAGAATCTGTCCCACGAAGTCTACTTTCATGATAAAGCACGAGGGACCTGCCAAAGTTAAACCATTTGGCCAGGAGAGCCCTTTTATGAAGGCATGTGCTCGATTTCGTCGCCAAATTTTTTTGTCGAATTTTACGCCCTCTCATTTTTAAAAGTCGATTCCACAGCAACTAATAGAGCTTTGCGATCGCAATCACTTCCAGAATGTGCAAAAGATATTCTAGTTTCATAACAGAACAGCAGGGACCTGCCAAAGTTAAACCATTTGGCCAGGAGAGCCCTTTTATGCAGACTTTTGCCATATTTCGATACCCAAAATTTTTGCGATTTTCACAGAATTTTTTTCAAAAGCCGATTCCAAAGCAACTAATAGAGCTTTGCGATCGCAATCACTTCCAGAATCTGTCCCACGAAGTCTACTTTCATGATAAAGCACGAGGGACCTGCCAAAGTTAAACCATTTGGCCAGGAGAGCCCTTTTATGAAGGCATGTGCTCGATTTCGTCGCCAAATTTTTTTGTCGAATTTTACGCCCTCTCATTTTTAAAAGTCGATTCCACAGCAACTAATAGAGCTTTGCGATCGCAATCACTTCCAGAATGTGCAAAAGATATTCTAGTTTCATAACAGAACAGCAGGGACCTGCCAAAGTTAAACCATTTGGCCAGGAGAGCCCTTTTATGCAGACTTTTGCCATATTTCGATACCCAAAATTTTTGCGATTTTCACAGAATTTTTTTCAAAAGCCGATTCCAAAGCAACTAATAGAGCTTTGCGATCGCAATCACTTCCAGAATCTGTCCCACGAAGTCTACTTTCATGATAAAGCACGAGGGACCTGCCAAAGTTAAACCATTTGGCCAGGAGAGCCCTTTTATGAAGGCATGTGCTCGATTTCGTCGCCAAATTTTTTTGTCGAATTTTACGCCCTCTCATTTTTAAAAGTCGATTCCACAGCAACTAATAGAGCTTTGCGATCGCAATCACTTCCAGAATGTGCAAAAGATATTCTAGTTTCATAACAGAACAGCAGGGACCTGCCAAAGTTAAACCATTTGGCCAGGAGAGCCCTTTTATGCAGACTTTTGCCATATTTCGATACCCAAAATTTTTGCGATTTTCACAGAATTTTTTTCAAAAGCCGATTCCAAAGCAACTAATAGAGCTTTGCGATCGCAATCACTTCCAGAATCTGTCCCACGAAGTCTACTTTCATGATAAAGCACGAGGGACCTGCCAAAGTTAAACCATTTGGCCAGGAGAGCCCTTTTATGAAGGCATGTGCTCGATTTCGTCGCCAAATTTTTTTGTCGAATTTTACGCCCTCTCATTTTTAAAAGTCGATTCCACAGCAACTAATAGAGCTTTGCGATCGCAATCACTTCCAGAATGTGCAAAAGATATTCTAGTTTCATAACAGAACAGCAGGGACCTGCCAAAGTTAAACCATTTGGCCAGGAGAGCCCTTTTATGCAGACTTTTGCCATATTTCGATACCCAAAATTTTTGCGATTTTCACAGAATTTTTTTCAAAAGCCGATTCCAAAGCAACTAATAGAGCTTTGCGATCGCAATCACTTCCAGAATCTGTCCCACGAAGTCTACTTTCATGATAAAGCACGAGGGACCTGCCAAAGTTAAACCATTTGGCCAGGAGAGCCCTTTTATGAAGGCATGTGCTCGATTTCGTCGCCAAATTTTTTTGTCGAATTTTACGCCCTCTCATTTTTAAAAGTCGATTCCACAGCAACTAATAGAGCTTTGCGATCGCAATCACTTCCAGAATGTGCAAAAGATATTCTAGTTTCATAACAGAACAGCAGGGACCTGCCAAAGTTAAACCATTTGGCCAGGAGAGCCCTTTTATGCAGACTTTTGCCATATTTCGATACCCAAAATTTTTGCGATTTTCACAGAATTTTTTTCAAAAGCCGATTCCAAAGCAACTAATAGAGCTTTGCGATCGCAATCACTTCCAGAATCTGTCCCACGAAGTCTACTTTCATGATAAAGCACGAGGGACCTGCCAAAGTTAAACCATTTGGCCAGGAGAGCCCTTTTATGAAGGCATGTGCTCGATTTCGTCGCCAAATTTTTTTGTCGAATTTTACGCCCTCTCATTTTTAAAAGTCGATTCCACAGCAACTAATAGAGCTTTGCGATCGCAATCACTTCCAGAATGTGCAAAAGATATTCTAGTTTCATAACAGAACAGCAGGGACCTGCCAAAGTTAAACCATTTGGCCAGGAGAGCCCTTTTATGCAGACTTTTGCCATATTTCGATACCCAAAATTTTTGCGATTTTCACAGAATTTTTTTCAAAAGCCGATTCCAAAGCAACTAATAGAGCTTTGCGATCGCAATCACTTCCAGAATCTGTCCCACGAAGTCTACTTTCATGATAAAGCACGAGGGACCTGCCAAAGTTAAACCATTTGGCCAGGAGAGCCCTTTTATGAAGGCATGTGCTCGATTTCGTCGCCAAATTTTTTTGTCGAATTTTACGCCCTCTCATTTTTAAAAGTCGATTCCACAGCAACTAATAGAGCTTTGCGATCGCAATCACTTCCAGAATGTGCAAAAGATATTCTAGTTTCATAACAGAACAGCAGGGACCTGCCAAAGTTAAACCATTTGGCCAGGAGAGCCCTTTTATGCAGACTTTTGCCATATTTCGATACCCAAAATTTTTGCGATTTTCACAGAATTTTTTTCAAAAGCCGATTCCAAAGCAACTAATAGAGCTTTGCGATCGCAATCACTTCCAGAATCTGTCCCACGAAGTCTACTTTCATGATAAAGCACGAGGGACCTGCCAAAGTTAAACCATTTGGCCAGGAGAGCCCTTTTATGAAGGCATGTGCTCGATTTCGTCGCCAAATTTTTTTGTCGAATTTTACGCCCTCTCATTTTTAAAAGTCGATTCCACAGCAACTAATAGAGCTTTGCGATCGCAATCACTTCCAGAATGTGCAAAAGATATTCTAGTTTCATAACAGAACAGCAGGGACCTGCCAAAGTTAAACCATTTGGCCAGGAGAGCCCTTTTATGCAGACTTTTGCCATATTTCGATACCCAAAATTTTTGCGATTTTCACAGAATTTTTTTCAAAAGCCGATTCCAAAGCAACTAATAGAGCTTTGCGATCGCAATCACTTCCAGAATCTGTCCCACGAAGTCTACTTTCATGATAAAGCACGAGGGACCTGCCAAAGTTAAACCATTTGGCCAGGAGAGCCCTTTTATGAAGGCATGTGCTCGATTTCGTCGCCAAATTTTTTTGTCGAATTTTACGCCCTCTCATTTTTAAAAGTCGATTCCACAGCAACTAATAGAGCTTTGCGATCGCAATCACTTCCAGAATGTGCAAAAGATATTCTAGTTTCATAACAGAACAGCAGGGACCTGCCAAAGTTAAACCATTTGGCCAGGAGAGCCCTTTTATGCAGACTTTTGCCATATTTCGATACCCAAAATTTTTGCGATTTTCACAGAATTTTTTTCAAAAGCCGATTCCAAAGCAACTAATAGAGCTTTGCGATCGCAATCACTTCCAGAATCTGTCCCACGAAGTCTACTTTCATGATAAAGCACGAGGGACCTGCCAAAGTTAAACCATTTGGCCAGGAGAGCCCTTTTATGAAGGCATGTGCTCGATTTCGTCGCCAAATTTTTTTGTCGAATTTTACGCCCTCTCATTTTTAAAAGTCGATTCCACAGCAACTAATAGAGCTTTGCGATCGCAATCACTTCCAGAATGTGCAAAAGATATTCTAGTTTCATAACAGAACAGCAGGGACCTGCCAAAGTTAAACCATTTGGCCAGGAGAGCCCTTTTATGCAGACTTTTGCCATATTTCGATACCCAAAATTTTTGCGATTTTCACAGAATTTTTTTCAAAAGCCGATTCCAAAGCAACTAATAGAGCTTTGCGATCGCAATCACTTCCAGAATCTGTCCCACGAAGTCTACTTTCATGATAAAGCACGAGGGACCTGCCAAAGTTAAACCATTTGGCCAGGAGAGCCCTTTTATGAAGGCATGTGCTCGATTTCGTCGCCAAATTTTTTTGTCGAATTTTACGCCCTCTCATTTTTAAAAGTCGATTCCACAGCAACTAATAGAGCTTTGCGATCGCAATCACTTCCAGAATGTGCAAAAGATATTCTAGTTTCATAACAGAACAGCAGGGACCTGCCAAAGTTAAACCATTTGGCCAGGAGAGCCCTTTTATGCAGACTTTTGCCATATTTCGATACCCAAAATTTTTGCGATTTTCACAGAATTTTTTTCAAAAGCCGATTCCAAAGCAACTAATAGAGCTTTGCGATCGCAATCACTTCCAGAATCTGTCCCACGAAGTCTACTTTCATGATAAAGCACGAGGGACCTGCCAAAGTTAAACCATTTGGCCAGGAGAGCCCTTTTATGAAGGCATGTGCTCGATTTCGTCGCCAAATTTTTTTGTCGAATTTTACGCCCTCTCATTTTTAAAAGTCGATTCCACAGCAACTAATAGAGCTTTGCGATCGCAATCACTTCCAGAATGTGCAAAAGATATTCTAGTTTCATAACAGAACAGCAGGGACCTGCCAAAGTTAAACCATTTGGCCAGGAGAGCCCTTTTATGCAGACTTTTGCCATATTTCGATACCCAAAATTTTTGCGATTTTCACAGAATTTTTTTCAAAAGCCGATTCCAAAGCAACTAATAGAGCTTTGCGATCGCAATCACTTCCAGAATCTGTCCCACGAAGTCTACTTTCATGATAAAGCACGAGGGACCTGCCAAAGTTAAACCATTTGGCCAGGAGAGCCCTTTTATGAAGGCATGTGCTCGATTTCGTCGCCAAATTTTTTTGTCGAATTTTACGCCCTCTCATTTTTAAAAGTCGATTCCACAGCAACTAATAGAGCTTTGCGATCGCAATCACTTCCAGAATGTGCAAAAGATATTCTAGTTTCATAACAGAACAGCAGGGACCTGCCAAAGTTAAACCATTTGGCCAGGAGAGCCCTTTTATGCAGACTTTTGCCATATTTCGATACCCAAAATTTTTGCGATTTTCACAGAATTTTTTTCAAAAGCCGATTCCAAAGCAACTAATAGAGCTTTGCGATCGCAATCACTTCCAGAATCTGTCCCACGAAGTCTACTTTCATGATAAAGCACGAGGGACCTGCCAAAGTTAAACCATTTGGCCAGGAGAGCCCTTTTATGAAGGCATGTGCTCGATTTCGTCGCCAAATTTTTTTGTCGAATTTTACGCCCTCTCATTTTTAAAAGTCGATTCCACAGCAACTAATAGAGCTTTGCGATCGCAATCACTTCCAGAATGTGCAAAAGATATTCTAGTTTCATAACAGAACAGCAGGGACCTGCCAAAGTTAAACCATTTGGCCAGGAGAGCCCTTTTATGCAGACTTTTGCCATATTTCGATACCCAAAATTTTTGCGATTTTCACAGAATTTTTTTCAAAAGCCGATTCCAAAGCAACTAATAGAGCTTTGCGATCGCAATCACTTCCAGAATCTGTCCCACGAAGTCTACTTTCATGATAAAGCACGAGGGACCTGCCAAAGTTAAACCATTTGGCCAGGAGAGCCCTTTTATGAAGGCATGTGCTCGATTTCGTCGCCAAATTTTTTTGTCGAATTTTACGCCCTCTCATTTTTAAAAGTCGATTCCACAGCAACTAATAGAGCTTTGCGATCGCAATCACTTCCAGAATGTGCAAAAGATATTCTAGTTTCATAACAGAACAGCAGGGACCTGCCAAAGTTAAACCATTTGGCCAGGAGAGCCCTTTTATGCAGACTTTTGCCATATTTCGATACCCAAAATTTTTGCGATTTTCACAGAATTTTTTTCAAAAGCCGATTCCAAAGCAACTAATAGAGCTTTGCGATCGCAATCACTTCCAGAATCTGTCCCACGAAGTCTACTTTCATGATAAAGCACGAGGGACCTGCCAAAGTTAAACCATTTGGCCAGGAGAGCCCTTTTATGAAGGCATGTGCTCGATTTCGTCGCCAAATTTTTTTGTCGAATTTTACGCCCTCTCATTTTTAAAAGTCGATTCCACAGCAACTAATAGAGCTTTGCGATCGCAATCACTTCCAGAATGTGCAAAAGATATTCTAGTTTCATAACAGAACAGCAGGGACCTGCCAAAGTTAAACCATTTGGCCAGGAGAGCCCTTTTATGCAGACTTTTGCCATATTTCGATACCCAAAATTTTTGCGATTTTCACAGAATTTTTTTCAAAAGCCGATTCCAAAGCAACTAATAGAGCTTTGCGATCGCAATCACTTCCAGAATCTGTCCCACGAAGTCTACTTTCATGATAAAGCACGAGGGACCTGCCAAAGTTAAACCATTTGGCCAGGAGAGCCCTTTTATGAAGGCATGTGCTCGATTTCGTCGCCAAATTTTTTTGTCGAATTTTACGCCCTCTCATTTTTAAAAGTCGATTCCACAGCAACTAATAGAGCTTTGCGATCGCAATCACTTCCAGAATGTGCAAAAGATATTCTAGTTTCATAACAGAACAGCAGGGACCTGCCAAAGTTAAACCATTTGGCCAGGAGAGCCCTTTTATGCAGACTTTTGCCATATTTCGATACCCAAAATTTTTGCGATTTTCACAGAATTTTTTTCAAAAGCCGATTCCAAAGCAACTAATAGAGCTTTGCGATCGCAATCACTTCCAGAATCTGTCCCACGAAGTCTACTTTCATGATAAAGCACGAGGGACCTGCCAAAGTTAAACCATTTGGCCAGGAGAGCCCTTTTATGAAGGCATGTGCTCGATTTCGTCGCCAAATTTTTTTGTCGAATTTTACGCCCTCTCATTTTTAAAAGTCGATTCCACAGCAACTAATAGAGCTTTGCGATCGCAATCACTTCCAGAATGTGCAAAAGATATTCTAGTTTCATAACAGAACAGCAGGGACCTGCCAAAGTTAAACCATTTGGCCAGGAGAGCCCTTTTATGCAGACTTTTGCCATATTTCGATACCCAAAATTTTTGCGATTTTCACAGAATTTTTTTCAAAAGCCGATTCCAAAGCAACTAATAGAGCTTTGCGATCGCAATCACTTCCAGAATCTGTCCCACGAAGTCTACTTTCATGATAAAGCACGAGGGACCTGCCAAAGTTAAACCATTTGGCCAGGAGAGCCCTTTTATGAAGGCATGTGCTCGATTTCGTCGCCAAATTTTTTTGTCGAATTTTACGCCCTCTCATTTTTAAAAGTCGATTCCACAGCAACTAATAGAGCTTTGCGATCGCAATCACTTCCAGAATGTGCAAAAGATATTCTAGTTTCATAACAGAACAGCAGGGACCTGCCAAAGTTAAACCATTTGGCCAGGAGAGCCCTTTTATGCAGACTTTTGCCATATTTCGATACCCAAAATTTTTGCGATTTTCACAGAATTTTTTTCAAAAGCCGATTCCAAAGCAACTAATAGAGCTTTGCGATCGCAATCACTTCCAGAATCTGTCCCACGAAGTCTACTTTCATGATAAAGCACGAGGGACCTGCCAAAGTTAAACCATTTGGCCAGGAGAGCCCTTTTATGAAGGCATGTGCTCGATTTCGTCGCCAAATTTTTTTGTCGAATTTTACGCCCTCTCATTTTTAAAAGTCGATTCCACAGCAACTAATAGAGCTTTGCGATCGCAATCACTTCCAGAATGTGCAAAAGATATTCTAGTTTCATAACAGAACAGCAGGGACCTGCCAAAGTTAAACCATTTGGCCAGGAGAGCCCTTTTATGCAGACTTTTGCCATATTTCGATACCCAAAATTTTTGCGATTTTCACAGAATTTTTTTCAAAAGCCGATTCCAAAGCAACTAATAGAGCTTTGCGATCGCAATCACTTCCAGAATCTGTCCCACGAAGTCTACTTTCATGATAAAGCACGAGGGACCTGCCAAAGTTAAACCATTTGGCCAGGAGAGCCCTTTTATGAAGGCATGTGCTCGATTTCGTCGCCAAATTTTTTTGTCGAATTTTACGCCCTCTCATTTTTAAAAGTCGATTCCACAGCAACTAATAGAGCTTTGCGATCGCAATCACTTCCAGAATGTGCAAAAGATATTCTAGTTTCATAACAGAACAGCAGGGACCTGCCAAAGTTAAACCATTTGGCCAGGAGAGCCCTTTTATGCAGACTTTTGCCATATTTCGATACCCAAAATTTTTGCGATTTTCACAGAATTTTTTTCAAAAGCCGATTCCAAAGCAACTAATAGAGCTTTGCGATCGCAATCACTTCCAGAATCTGTCCCACGAAGTCTACTTTCATGATAAAGCACGAGGGACCTGCCAAAGTTAAACCATTTGGCCAGGAGAGCCCTTTTATGAAGGCATGTGCTCGATTTCGTCGCCAAATTTTTTTGTCGAATTTTACGCCCTCTCATTTTTAAAAGTCGATTCCACAGCAACTAATAGAGCTTTGCGATCGCAATCACTTCCAGAATGTGCAAAAGATATTCTAGTTTCATAACAGAACAGCAGGGACCTGCCAAAGTTAAACCATTTGGCCAGGAGAGCCCTTTTATGCAGACTTTTGCCATATTTCGATACCCAAAATTTTTGCGATTTTCACAGAATTTTTTTCAAAAGCCGATTCCAAAGCAACTAATAGAGCTTTGCGATCGCAATCACTTCCAGAATCTGTCCCACGAAGTCTACTTTCATGATAAAGCACGAGGGACCTGCCAAAGTTAAACCATTTGGCCAGGAGAGCCCTTTTATGAAGGCATGTGCTCGATTTCGTCGCCAAATTTTTTTGTCGAATTTTACGCCCTCTCATTTTTAAAAGTCGATTCCACAGCAACTAATAGAGCTTTGCGATCGCAATCACTTCCAGAATGTGCAAAAGATATTCTAGTTTCATAACAGAACAGCAGGGACCTGCCAAAGTTAAACCATTTGGCCAGGAGAGCCCTTTTATGCAGACTTTTGCCATATTTCGATACCCAAAATTTTTGCGATTTTCACAGAATTTTTTTCAAAAGCCGATTCCAAAGCAACTAATAGAGCTTTGCGATCGCAATCACTTCCAGAATCTGTCCCACGAAGTCTACTTTCATGATAAAGCACGAGGGACCTGCCAAAGTTAAACCATTTGGCCAGGAGAGCCCTTTTATGAAGGCATGTGCTCGATTTCGTCGCCAAATTTTTTTGTCGAATTTTACGCCCTCTCATTTTTAAAAGTCGATTCCACAGCAACTAATAGAGCTTTGCGATCGCAATCACTTCCAGAATGTGCAAAAGATATTCTAGTTTCATAACAGAACAGCAGGGACCTGCCAAAGTTAAACCATTTGGCCAGGAGAGCCCTTTTATGCAGACTTTTGCCATATTTCGATACCCAAAATTTTTGCGATTTTCACAGAATTTTTTTCAAAAGCCGATTCCAAAGCAACTAATAGAGCTTTGCGATCGCAATCACTTCCAGAATCTGTCCCACGAAGTCTACTTTCATGATAAAGCACGAGGGACCTGCCAAAGTTAAACCATTTGGCCAGGAGAGCCCTTTTATGAAGGCATGTGCTCGATTTCGTCGCCAAATTTTTTTGTCGAATTTTACGCCCTCTCATTTTTAAAAGTCGATTCCACAGCAACTAATAGAGCTTTGCGATCGCAATCACTTCCAGAATGTGCAAAAGATATTCTAGTTTCATAACAGAACAGCAGGGACCTGCCAAAGTTAAACCATTTGGCCAGGAGAGCCCTTTTATGCAGACTTTTGCCATATTTCGATACCCAAAATTTTTGCGATTTTCACAGAATTTTTTTCAAAAGCCGATTCCAAAGCAACTAATAGAGCTTTGCGATCGCAATCACTTCCAGAATCTGTCCCACGAAGTCTACTTTCATGATAAAGCACGAGGGACCTGCCAAAGTTAAACCATTTGGCCAGGAGAGCCCTTTTATGAAGGCATGTGCTCGATTTCGTCGCCAAATTTTTTTGTCGAATTTTACGCCCTCTCATTTTTAAAAGTCGATTCCACAGCAACTAATAGAGCTTTGCGATCGCAATCACTTCCAGAATGTGCAAAAGATATTCTAGTTTCATAACAGAACAGCAGGGACCTGCCAAAGTTAAACCATTTGGCCAGGAGAGCCCTTTTATGCAGACTTTTGCCATATTTCGATACCCAAAATTTTTGCGATTTTCACAGAATTTTTTTCAAAAGCCGATTCCAAAGCAACTAATAGAGCTTTGCGATCGCAATCACTTCCAGAATCTGTCCCACGAAGTCTACTTTCATGATAAAGCACGAGGGACCTGCCAAAGTTAAACCATTTGGCCAGGAGAGCCCTTTTATGAAGGCATGTGCTCGATTTCGTCGCCAAATTTTTTTGTCGAATTTTACGCCCTCTCATTTTTAAAAGTCGATTCCACAGCAACTAATAGAGCTTTGCGATCGCAATCACTTCCAGAATGTGCAAAAGATATTCTAGTTTCATAACAGAACAGCAGGGACCTGCCAAAGTTAAACCATTTGGCCAGGAGAGCCCTTTTATGCAGACTTTTGCCATATTTCGATACCCAAAATTTTTGCGATTTTCACAGAATTTTTTTCAAAAGCCGATTCCAAAGCAACTAATAGAGCTTTGCGATCGCAATCACTTCCAGAATCTGTCCCACGAAGTCTACTTTCATGATAAAGCACGAGGGACCTGCCAAAGTTAAACCATTTGGCCAGGAGAGCCCTTTTATGAAGGCATGTGCTCGATTTCGTCGCCAAATTTTTTTGTCGAATTTTACGCCCTCTCATTTTTAAAAGTCGATTCCACAGCAACTAATAGAGCTTTGCGATCGCAATCACTTCCAGAATGTGCAAAAGATATTCTAGTTTCATAACAGAACAGCAGGGACCTGCCAAAGTTAAACCATTTGGCCAGGAGAGCCCTTTTATGCAGACTTTTGCCATATTTCGATACCCAAAATTTTTGCGATTTTCACAGAATTTTTTTCAAAAGCCGATTCCAAAGCAACTAATAGAGCTTTGCGATCGCAATCACTTCCAGAATCTGTCCCACGAAGTCTACTTTCATGATAAAGCACGAGGGACCTGCCAAAGTTAAACCATTTGGCCAGGAGAGCCCTTTTATGAAGGCATGTGCTCGATTTCGTCGCCAAATTTTTTTGTCGAATTTTACGCCCTCTCATTTTTAAAAGTCGATTCCACAGCAACTAATAGAGCTTTGCGATCGCAATCACTTCCAGAATGTGCAAAAGATATTCTAGTTTCATAACAGAACAGCAGGGACCTGCCAAAGTTAAACCATTTGGCCAGGAGAGCCCTTTTATGCAGACTTTTGCCATATTTCGATACCCAAAATTTTTGCGATTTTCACAGAATTTTTTTCAAAAGCCGATTCCAAAGCAACTAATAGAGCTTTGCGATCGCAATCACTTCCAGAATCTGTCCCACGAAGTCTACTTTCATGATAAAGCACGAGGGACCTGCCAAAGTTAAACCATTTGGCCAGGAGAGCCCTTTTATGAAGGCATGTGCTCGATTTCGTCGCCAAATTTTTTTGTCGAATTTTACGCCCTCTCATTTTTAAAAGTCGATTCCACAGCAACTAATAGAGCTTTGCGATCGCAATCACTTCCAGAATGTGCAAAAGATATTCTAGTTTCATAACAGAACAGCAGGGACCTGCCAAAGTTAAACCATTTGGCCAGGAGAGCCCTTTTATGCAGACTTTTGCCATATTTCGATACCCAAAAATTTTTGCGATTTTCACAGAATTTTTTTCAAAAGCCGATTCCAAAGCAACTAATAGAGCTTTGCGATCGCAATCACTTCCAGAATCTGTCCCACGAAGTCTACTTTCATGATAAAGCACGAGGGACCTGCCAAAGTTAAACCATTTGGCCAGGAGAGCCCTTTTATGAAGGCATGTGCTCGATTTCGTCGCCAAATTTTTTTGTCGAATTTTACGCCCTCTCATTTTTAAAAGTCGATTCCACAGCAACTAATAGAGCTTTGCGATCGCAATCACTTCCAGAATGTGCAAAAGATATTCTAGTTTCATAACAGAACAGCAGGGACCTGCCAAAGTTAAACCATTTGGCCAGGAGAGCCCTTTTATGCAGACTTTTGCCATATTTCGATACCCAAATTTTTGCGATTTTCACAGAATTTTTTTCAAAAGCCGATTCCAAAGCAACTAATAGAGCTTTGCGATCGCAATCACTTCCAGAATCTGTCCCACGAAGTCTACTTTCATGATAAAGCACGAGGGACCTGCCAAAGTTAAACCATTTGGCCAGGAGAGCCCTTTTATGAAGGCATGTGCTCGATTTCGTCGCCAAATTTTTTTGTCGAATTTTACGCCCTCTCATTTTTAAAAGTCGATTCC
>CAWVNO010002355.1:0-234000 GCA_963930645.1 Salticus scenicus
TGGCCAAATGGTTTAACTTTGGCAGGTCCCTGCTGTTCTGTTATGAAACTAGAATATCTTTTGCAGATTCTGGAAGTGATTGCGATCGCAAAGCTCTATTCGTTGCTTTGGAATCGACTTTTGAAAATGAGAGGGCGTAAAATTCCCCAAAAAAATTTGGCGACGATATCGAGCACATGCCTTCATAAAAGGGCTCTCCTGGCCAAATGGTTTAACTTTGGCAGGTCCCTGCTGTTCTGTTATGAAAGTAGACTTCGTGGGGCAGATTCTGGAAGTGATTGCGATCGCAAAGCTCTATTGGTTGCTTTGGAATCGGCTTTTGAAAAAAATTCTGTGAAAATCGCAAAAATTTTGGGTATCGAAATCGGGCAAAGTCTGCATAAAAGGGCTCTCCTGGCCAAATGGTTTAACTTTGGCAGGTCCCTGCTGTTCTGTTATGAAACTAGAATATCTTTTGCAGATTCTGGAAGTGATTGCGATCGCAAAGCTCTATTCGTTGCTTTGGAATCGACTTTTGAAAATGAGAGGGCGTAAAATTCCCCAAAAAAATTTGGCGACGATATCGAGCACATGCCTTCATAAAAGGGCTCTCCTGGCCAAATGGTTTAACTTTGGCAGGTCCCTGCTGTTCTGTTATGAAAGTAGACTTCGTGGGGCAGATTCTGGAAGTGATTGCGATCGCAAAGCTCTATTGGTTGCTTTGGAATCGGCTTTTGAAAAAAATTCTGTGAAAATCGCAAAAATTTTGGGTATCGAAATCGGGCAAAGTCTGCATAAAAGGGCTCTCCTGGCCAAATGGTTTAACTTTGGCAGGTCCCTGCTGTTCTGTTATGAAACTAGAATATCTTTTGCAGATTCTGGAAGTGATTGCGATCGCAAAGCTCTATTCGTTGCTTTGGAATCGACTTTTGAAAATGAGAGGGCGTAAAATTCCCCAAAAAAATTTGGCGACGATATCGAGCACATGCCTTCATAAAAGGGCTCTCCTGGCCAAATGGTTTAACTTTGGCAGGTCCCTGCTGTTCTGTTATGAAAGTAGACTTCGTGGGGCAGATTCTGGAAGTGATTGCGATCGCAAAGCTCTATTGGTTGCTTTGGAATCGGCTTTTGAAAAAAATTCTGTGAAAATCGCAAAAATTTTGGGTATCGAAATCGGGCAAAGTCTGCATAAAAGGGCTCTCCTGGCCAAATGGTTTAACTTTGGCAGGTCCCTGCTGTTCTGTTATGAAACTAGAATATCTTTTGCAGATTCTGGAAGTGATTGCGATCGCAAAGCTCTATTCGTTGCTTTGGAATCGACTTTTGAAAATGAGAGGGCGTAAAATTCCCCAAAAAAATTTGGCGACGATATCGAGCACATGCCTTCATAAAAGGGCTATCCTGGCCAAATGGTTTAACTTTGGCAGGTCCCTGCTGTTCTGTTATGAAAGTAGACTTCGTGGGGCAGATTCTGGAAGTGATTGCGATCGCAAAGCTCTATTGGTTGCTTTGGAATCGGCTTTTGAAAAAAATTCTGTGAAAATCGCAAAAATTTTGGGTATCGAAATCGGGCAAAGTCTGCATAAAAGGGCTCTCCTGGCCAAATGGTTTAACTTTGGCAGGTCCCTGCTGTTCTGTTATGAAACTAGAATATCTTTTGCAGATTCTGGAAGTGATTGCGATCGCAAAGCTCTATTCGTTGCTTTGGAATCGACTTTTGAAAATGAGAGGGCGTAAAATTCCCCAAAAAAATTTGGCGACGATATCGAGCACATGCCTTCATAAAAGGGCTCTCCTGGCCAAATGGTTTAACTTTGGCAGGTCCCTGCTGTTCTGTTATGAAAGTAGACTTCGTGGGGCAGATTCTGGAAGTGATTGCGATCGCAAAGCTCTATTCGTTGCTTTGGAATCGACTTTTGAAAATGAGAGGGCGTAAAATTCCCCAAAAAAATTTGGCGACGATATCGAGCACATGCCTTCATAAAAGGGCTCTCCTGGCCAAATGGTTTAAATTTGGCAGGTCCCTGCTGTTCTGTTATGAAAGTAGACTTCGTGGGGCAGATTCTGGAAGTGATTGCGATCGCAAAGCTCTATTGGTTGCTTTGGAATCGGCTTTTGAAAAAAATTCTGTGAAAATCGCAAAAATTTTGGGTATCGAAATCGGGCAAAGTCTGCATAAAAGGGCTCTCCTGGCCAAATGGTTTAACTTTGGCAGGTCCCTGCTGTTCTGTTATGAAACTAGAATATCTTTTGCAGATTCTGGAAGTGATTGCGATCGCAAAGCTCTATTCGTTGCTTTGGAATCGACTTTTGAAAATGAGAGGGCGTAAAATTCCCCAAAAAAATTTGGCGACGATATCGAGCACATGCCTTCATAAAAGGGCTCTCCTGGCCAAATGGTTTAACTTTGGCAGGTCCCTGCTGTTCTGTTATGAAAGTAGACTTCGTGGGGCAGATTCTGGAAGTGATTGCGATCGCAAAGCTCTATTGGTTGCTTTGGAATCGGCTTTTGAAAAAAATTCTGTGAAAATCGCAAAAATTTTGGGTATCGAAATCGGGCAAAGTCTGCATAAAAGGGTTCTCCTGGCCAAATGGTTTTACTTTGGCAGGTCCCTGCTGTTCTGTTATGAAACTAGAATATCTTTTGCAGATTCTGGAAGTGATTGCGATCGCAAAGCTCTATTCGTTGCTTTGGAATCGACTTTTGAAAATGAGAGGGCGTAAAATTCCCCAAAAAATTTGGCGACGATATCGAGCACATGCCTTCATAAAAGGGCTCTCCTGGCCAAATGGTTTAACTTTGGCAGGTCCCTGCTGTTCTGTTATGAAAGTAGACTTCGTGGGGCAGATTCTGGAAGTGATTGCGATCGCAAAGCTCTATTGGTTGCTTTGGAATCGGCTTTTGAAAAAAATTCTGTGAAAATCGCAAAAATTTTGGGTATCGAAATCGGGCAAAGTCTGCATAAAAGGGCTCTCCTGGCCAAATGGTTTAACTTTGGCAGGTCCCTGCTGTTCTGTTATGAAACTAGAATATCTTTTGCAGATTCTGGAAGTGATTGCGATCGCAAAGCTTTATTCGTTGCTTTGGAATCGACTTTTAAAAATGAGAGGGCGTAAAATTCCCCAAAAAAATTTGGCGACGATATCGAGCACATGCCTTCATAAAAGGGCTCTCCTGGCCAAATGGTTTAATTTTGGCAGGTCCCTGCTGTTCTGTTATGAAAGTAGACTTCGTGGGGCAGATTCTGGAAGTGATTGCGATCGCAAAGCTCTATTGGTTGCTTTGGAATCGGCTTTTGAAAAAAATTCTGTGAAAATCGCAAAAATTTTGGGTATCGAAATCGGGCAAAGTCTGCATAAAAGGGCTCTCCTGGCCAAATGGTTTAACTTTGGCAGGTCCCTGCTGTTCTGTTATGAAACTAGAATATCTTTTGCAGATTCTGGAAGTGATTGCGATCGCAAAGCTCTATTCGTTGCTTTGGAATCGACTTTTGAAAATGAGAGGGCGTAAAATTCCCCAAAAAAATTTGGCGACGATATCGAGCACATGCCTTCATAAAAGGGCTCTCCTGGCCAAATGGTTTAACTTTGGCAGGTCCCTGCTGTTCTGATATGAAAGTAGACTTCGTGGGGCAGATTCTGGAATTGATTGCGATCGCAAAGCTCTATTGGTTGCTTTGGAATCGGCTTTTGAAAAAAATTCTGTGAAAATCGCAAAAATTTTGGGTATCGAAATCGGGCAAAGTCTGCATAAAAGGGCTCTCCTGGCCAAATGGTTTAACTTTGGCAGGTCCCTGCTGTTCTGTTATGAAACTAGAATATCTTTTGCAGATTCTGGAAGTGATTGCGATCGCAAAGCTCTATTCGTTGCTTTGGAATCGACTTTTGAAAATGAGAGGGCGTAAAATTCCCCAAAAAAATTTGGCGACGATATCGAGCACATGCCTTCATAAAAGGGCTCTCCTGGCCAAATGGTTTAACTTTGGCAGGTCCCTGCTGTTCTGTTATGAAAGTAGACTTCGTGGGGCAGATTCTGGAAGTGATTGCGATCGCAAAGCTCTATTGGTTGCTTTGGAATCGGCTTTTGAAAAAAATTCTGTGAAAATCACAAAAATTTTGGGTATCGAAATCGGGCAAAGTCTGCATAAAAGGGCTCTCCTGGCCAAATGGTTTAACTTTGGCAGGTCCCTGCTGTTCTGTTATGAAACTAGAATATCTTTTGCAGATTCTGGAAGTGATTGCCATCGCAAAGCTCTATTCGTTGCTTTGGAATCGACTTTTGAAAATGAGAGGGCGTAAAATTCCCCAAAAAAATTTGGCGACGATATCGAGCACATGCCTTCATAAAAGGGCTCTCCCGGCCAAATGGTTTAACTTTGGCAGGTCCCTGCTGTTCTGTTATGAAAGTAGACTTCGTGGGGCAGATTCTGGAAGTGATTGCGATCGCAAAGCTCTATTGGTTGCTTTGGAAACGGCTTTTGAAAAAAATTCTGTGAAAATCGCAAAAATTTTGGGTATCGAAATCGGGCAAAGTCTGCATAAAAGGGCTCTCCTGGCCAAATGGTTTAACTTTGGCAGGTCCCTGCTGTTCTGTCATGAAACTAGAATATCTTTTGCAGATTCTGGAAGTGATTGCGATCGCAAAGCTCTATTCGTTGCTTTGGAATCGACTTTTGAAAATGAGAGGGCGTAAAATTCCCCAAAAAAATTTGGCGACGATATCGAGCACATGCCTTCATAAAAGGGCTCTCCTGGCCAAATGGTTTAACTTTGGCAGGTCCCTGCTGTTCTGTTATGAAAGTAGACTTCGTGGGGCAGATTCTGGAAGTGATTGCTATCGCAAAGCTCTATTGGTTGCTTTGGAATCGGCTTTTGAAAAAAATTCTGTGAAAATCGCAAAAATTTTGGGTATCGAAATCGGGCAAAGTCTGCATAAAAGGGCTCTCCTGGCCAAATGGTTTACCTTTGGCAGATCCCTGCTGTTCTGTTATGAAACTAGAATATCTTTTGCAGATTCTGGAAGTGATTGCGATCGCAAAGCTCTATTCGTTGCTTTGGAATCGACTTTTGAAAATGAGAGGGCGTAAAATTCCCCAAAAAAATTTGGCGACGATATCGAGCACATGCCTTCATAAAAGGGCTCTCCTGGCCAAATGGTTTAACTTTGGCAGGTCCCTGCTGTTCTGTTATGAAAGTAGACTTCGTGGGGCAGATTCTGGAAGTGATTGCGATCGCAAAGCTCTATTGGTTGCTTTGGAATCGGCTTTTGAAAAAAATTCTGTGAAAATCGCAAAAATTTTGGGTATCGAAATCGGGCAAAGTCTGCATAAAAGGGCTCTCCTGGCCAAATGGTTTAACTTTGGCAGGTCCCTGCTGTTCTGTTATGAAACTAGAATATCTTTTGCAGATTCTGGAAGTGATTGCGATCGCAAAGCTCTATTCGTTGCTTTGGAATCGACTTTTGAAAATGAGAGGGCGTAAAATTCCCCAAAAAAATTTGGCGACGATATCGAGCACATGCCTTCATAAAAGGGCTCTCCTGGCCAAATGGTTTAACTTTGGCAGGTCCCTGCTGTTCTGTTATGAAAGTAGACTTCGTGGGGCAGATTCTGGAAGTGATTGCGATCGCAAAGCTCTATTGGTTGCTTTGGAATCGGCTTTTGAAAAAAATTCTGTGAAAATCGCAAAAATTTTGGGTATCGAAATCGGGCAAAGTCTGCATAAAAGGGCTCTCCTGGCCAAATGGTTTAACTTTGGCAGGTCCCTGCTGTTCTGTTATGAAACTAGAATATCTTTTGCAGATTCTGGAAGTGATTGCGATCGCAAAGCTCTATTCGTTGCTTTGGAATCGACTTTTGAAAATGAGAGGGCGTAAAATTCCCCAAAAAAAATTTGGCGACGATATCGAGCACATGCCTTCATAAAAGGGCTCTCCTGGCCAAATGGTTTAACTTTGGCAGGTCCCTGCTGTTCTGTTATGAAAGTAGACTTCGTGGGGCAGATTCTGGAAGTGATTGCGATCGCAAAGCTCTATTGGTTGCTTTGGAATCGGCTTTTGAAAAAAATTCTGTGAAAATCGCAAAAATTTTGGGATCGAAATCGGGCAAAGTCTGCATAAAAGGGCTCTCCTGGCCAAATGGTTTAACTTTGGCAGGTCCCTGCTGTTCTGTTATGAAACTAGAATATCTTTTGCAGATTCTGGAAGTGATTGCGATCGCAAAGCTCTATTCGTTGCTTTGGAATCGACTTTTGAAAATGAGAGGGCGTAAAATTCCCCAAAAAAATTTGGCGACGATATCGAGCACATGCCTTCATAAAAGGGCTCTCCTGGCCAAATGGTTTAACTTTGGCAGGTCCCTGCTGTTCTGTTATGAAAGTAGACTTCGTGGGGCAGATTCTGGAAGTGATTGCGATCGCAAAGCTCTATTGGTTGCTTTGGAATCGGCTTTTGAAAAAAATTCTGTGAAAATCGCAAAAATTTTGGGTATCGAAATCGGGCAAAGTCTGCATAAAAGGGCTCTCCTGGCCAAATGGTTTAACTTTGGCAGGTCCCTGCTGTTCTGTTATGAAACTAGAATATCTTTTGCAGATTCCGGAAGTGATTGCGATCGCAAAGCTCTATTCGTTGCTTTGGAATCGACTTTTGAAAATGAGAGGGCGTAAAATTCCCCAAAAAAATTTGGCGACGATATCGAGCACATGCCTTCATAAAAGGGCTCTCCTGGCCAAATGGTTTAACTTTGGCAGGTCCTTGCTGTTCTGTTATGAAAGTAGACTTCGTGGGGCAGATTCTGGAAGTGATTGCGATCGCAAAGCTCTATTGGTTGCTTTGGAATCGGCTTTTGAAAAAAATTCTGTGAAAATCGCAAAAATTTTGGGTATCGAAATCGGGCAAAGTCTGCATAAAAGGGCTCTCGTGGCCAAATGGTTTAACTTTGGCAGGTCCCTGCTGTTCTGTTATGAAACTAGAATATCTTTTGCAGATTCTGGAAGTGATTGCGATCGCAAAGCTCTATTCGTTGCTTTGGAATCGACTTTTGAAAATGAGAGGGCGTAAAATTCCCAAAAAAAATTTGGCGACGATATCGAGCACATGCCTTAATAAAAGGGCTCTCCTGGCCAAATGGTTTAACTTTGGCAGGTCCCTGCTGTTCTGTTATGAAAGTAGACTTCGTGGGGCAGATTCTGGAAGTGATTGCGATCGCAAAGCTCTATTGGTTGCTTTGGAATCGGCTTTTGAAAAAAATTCTGTGAAAATCGCAAAAATTTTGGGTATCGAAATCGGGCAAAGTCTGCATAAAAGGGCTCTCCTGGCCAAATAGTTTAACTTTGGCAGGTCCCTGCTGTTCTGTTATGAAACTAGAATATCTTTTGCAGATTCTGGAAGTGATTGCGATCGCAAAGCTCTATTCGTTGCTTTGGAATCGACTTTTGAAAATGAGAGGGCGTAAAATTCCCCAAAAAAATTTGGCGACGATATCGAGCACATGCCTTCATAAAAGGGCTCTCCTGGCCAAATGGTTTAACTTTGGCAGGTCCCTGCTGTTCTGTTATGAAAGTAGACTTCGTGGGGCAGATTCTGGAAGTGATTGCGATCGCAAAGCTCTATTGGTTGCTTTGGAATCGGCTTTTGAAAAAAATTCTGTGAAAATCGCAAAAATTTTGGGTATCGAAATCGGGCAAAGTCTGCATAAAAGGGCTCTCGTGGCCAAATGGTTTAACTTTGGCAGGTCCCTGCTGTTCTGTTATGAAACTAGAATATCTTTTGCAGATTCTGGAAGTGATTGCGATCGCAAAGCTCTATTCGTTGCTTTGGAATCGACTTTTGAAAATGAGAGGGCGTAAAATTCCCCAAAAAAATTTGGCGACGATATCGAGCACATGCCTTCATAAAAGGGCTCTCCTGGCCAAATGGTTTAACTTTGGCAGGTCCCTGCTGTTCTGTTATGAAAGTAGACTTCGTGGGGCAGATTCTGGAAGTGATTGCGATCGCAAAGCTCTATTGGTTGCTTTGGAATCGGCTTTTGAAAAAAATTCTGTGAAAATCGCAAAAATTTTGGGTATCGAAATCGGGCAAAGTCTGCATAAAAGGGCTCTCCTGGCCAAATGGTTTAACTTTGGCAGGTCCCTGCTGTTCTGTTATGAAACTAGAATATCTTTTGCAGATTCTGGAAGTGATTGCGATCGCAAAGCTCTATTCGTTGCTTTGGAATCGACTTTTGAAAATGAGAGGGCGTAAAATTCCCCAAAAAAATTTGGCGACGATATCGAGCACATGCCTTCATAAAAGGGCTCTCCTGGCCAAATGGTTTAACTTTGGCAGGTCCCTGCTGTTCTGTTATGAAAGTAGACTTCGTGGGGCAGATTCTGGAAGTGATTGCGATCGCAAAGCTCTATTGGTTGCTTTGGAATCGGCTTTTGAAAAAAATTCTGTGAAAATCGCAAAAATTTTGGGTATCGAAATCGGGCAAAGTCTGCATAAAAGGGCTCTCCTGGCCAAATGGTTTAACTTTGGCAGGTCCCTGCTGTTCTGTTATGAAACTAGAATATCTTTTGCAGATTCTGGAAGTGATTGCGATCGCAAAGCTCTATTCGTTGCTTTGGAATCGACTTTTGAAAATGAGAGGGCGTAAAATTCCCCAAAAAAATTTGGCGACGATATCGAGCACATGCCTTCATAAAAGGGCTCTCCTGGCCAAATGGTTTAACTTTGGCAGGTCCCTGCTGTTCTGTTATGAAAGTAGACTTCGTGGGGCAGATTCTGGAAGTGATTGCGATCGCAAAGCTCTATTGGTTGCTTTGGAATCGGCTTTTGAAAAAAATTCTGTGAAAATCGCAAAAATTTTGGGTATCGAAATCGGGCAAAGTCTGCATAAAAGGGCTCTCGTGGCCAAATGGTTTAACTTTGGCAGGTCCCTGCTGTTCTGTTATGAAACTAGAATATCTTTTGTAGATTCTGGAAGTGATTGCGATCGCAAAGCTCTATTCGTTGCTTTGGAATCGACTTTTGAAAATGAGAGGGCGTAAAATTCCCCAAAAAAATTTGGCGACGATATCGAGCACATGCCTTCATAAAAGGGCTATCCTGGCCAAATGGTTTAACTTTGGCAGGTCCCTGCTGTTCTGTTATGAAAGTAGACTTCGTGGGGCAGATTCTGGAAGTGATTGCGATCGCAAAGCTCTATTGGTTGCTTTGGAATCGGCTTTTGAAAAAAATTCTGTGAAAATCGCAAAAATTTTGTGTATCGAAATCGGGCAAAGTCTGCATAAAAGGGCTCTCCTGGCCAAATGGTTTAACTTTGGCAGGTCCCTGCTGTTCTGTTATGAAACTAGAATATCTTTTGCAGATTCTGGAAGTGATTGCGATCGCAAAGCTCTATTCGTTGCTTTGGAATCGACTTTTGAAAATGAGAGGGCGTAAAATTCCCCAAAAAAATTTGGCGACGATATCGAGCACATGCCTTCATAAAAGGGCTCTCCTGGCCAAATGGTTTAACTTTGGCAGGTCCCTGCTGTTCTGTTATGAAAGTAGACTTCGTGGGGCAGATTCTGGAAGTGATTGCGATCGCAAAGCTCTATTGGTTGCTTTGGAATCGGCTTTTGAAAAAAATTCTGTGAAAATCGCAAAAATTTTGGGTATCGAAATCGGGCAAAGTCTGCATAAAAGGGCTCTCGTGGCCAAATGGTTTAACTTTGGCAGGTCCCTGCTGTTCTGTTATGAAACTAGAATATCTTTTGCAGATTCTGGAAGTGATTGCGATCGCAAAGCTCTATTCGTTGCTTTGGAATCGACTTTTGAAAATGAGAGGGCGTAAAATTCCCCAAAAAAATTTGGCGACGATATCGAGCAAATGCCTTCATAAAAGGGCTCTCCTGGCCAAATGGTTTAACTTTGGCAGGTCCCTGCTGTTCTGTTATGAAAGTAGACTTCGTGGGGCAGATTCTGGAAGTGATTGCGATCGCAAAGCTCTATTGGTTCCTTTGGAATCGGCTTTTGAAAAAAATTCTGTGAAAATCGCAAAAATTTTGGGTATCGAAATCGGGCAAAGTCTGCATAAAAGGGCTCTCCTGGCCAAATGGTTTAACTTTGGCAGGTCCCTGCTGTTCTGTTATGAAACTAGAATATCTTTTGCAGATTCTGGAAGTGATTGCGATCGCAAAGCTCTATTCGTTGCTTTGGAATCGACTTTTGAAAATGAGAGGGCGTAAAATTCCCCAAAAAAATTTGGCGACGATATCGAGCACATGCCTTCATAAAAGGGCTCTCCTGGCCAAATAGTTTAACTTTGGCAGGTCCCTGCTGTTCTGTTATGAAAGTAGACTTCGTGGGGCAGATTCTGGAAGTGATTGCGATCGCAAAGCTCTATTGGTTGCTTTGGAATCGGCTTTTGAAAAAAATTCTGTGAAAATCGCAAAAATTTTGGGTATCGAAATCGGGCAAAGTCTGCATAAAAGGGCTCTCCTGGCCAAATGGTTTAACTTTGGCAGGTCCCTGCTGTTCTGTTATGAAACTAGAATATCTTTTGCAGATTCTGGAAGTGATTGCGATCGCAAAGCTCTATTCGTTGCTTTGGAATCGACTTTTGAAAATGAGAGGGCGTAAAATTCCCCAAAAAAATTTGGCGACGATATCGAGCACATGCCTTCATAAAAGGGCTCTCCTGGCCAAATGGTTTAACTTTGGCAGGTCCCTGCTGTTCTGTTATGAAAGTAGACTTCGTGGGGCAGATTCTGGAAGTGATTGCGATCGCAAAGCTCTATTGGTTGCTTTGGAATCGGCTTTTGAAAAAAATTCTGTGAAAATCGCAAAAATTTTGGGTATCGAAATCGGGCAAAGTCTGCATAAAAGGGCTCTCCTGGCCAAATGGTTTAACTTTGGCAGGTCCCTGCTGTTCTGTTATGAAACTAGAATATCTTTTGCAGATTCTGGAAGTGATTGCGATCGCAAAGCTCTATTCGTTGCTTTGGAATCGACTTTTGAAAATGAGAGGGCGTAAAATTCCCCAAAAAAATTTGGCGACGATATCGAGCACATGCCTTCATAAAAGGGCTCTCCTGGCCAAATGGTTTAACTTTGGCAGGTCCCTGCTGTTCTGTTATGAAAGTAGACTTCGTGGGGCAGATTCTGGAAGTGATTGCGATCGCAAAGCTCTATTGGTTGCTTTGGAATCGGCTTTTGAAAAAAATTCTGTGAAAATCGCAAAAATTTTGGGTATCGAAATCGGGCAAAGTCTGCATAAAAGGGTTCTCCTGGCCAAATGGTTTTACTTTGGCAGGTCCCTGCTGTTCTGTTATGAAACTAGAATATCTTTTGCAGATTCTGGAAGTGATTGCGATCGCAAAGCTCTATTCGTTGCTTTGGAATCGACTTTTGAAAATGAGAGGGCGTAAAATTCCCCAAAAAATTTGGCGACGATATCGAGCACATGCCTTCATAAAAGGGCTCTCCTGGCCAAATGGTTTAACTTTGGCAGGTCCCTGCTGTTCTGTTATGAAAGTAGACTTCGTGGGGCAGATTCTGGAAGTGATTGCGATCGCAAAGCTCTATTGGTTGCTTTGGAATCGGCTTTTGAAAAAAATTCTGTGAAAATCGCAAAAATTTTGGGTATCGAAATCGGGCAAAGTCTGCATAAAAGGGCTCTCCTGGCCAAATGGTTTAACTTTGGCAGGTCCCTGCTGTTCTGTTATGAAACTAGAATATCTTTTGCAGATTCTGGAAGTGATTGCGATCGCAAAGCTTTATTCGTTGCTTTGGAATCGACTTTTGAAAATGAGAGGGCGTAAAATTCCCCAAAAAAATTTGGCGACGATATCGAGCACATGCCTTCATAAAAGGGCTCTCCTGGCCAAATGGTTTAATTTTGGCAGGTCCCTGCTGTTCTGTTATGAAAGTAGACTTCGTGGGGCAGATTCTGGAAGTGATTGCGATCGCAAAGCTCTATTGGTTGCTTTGGAATCGGCTTTTGAAAAAAATTCTGTGAAAATCGCAAAAATTTTGGGTATCGAAATCGGGCAAAGTCTGCATAAAAGGGCTCTCCTGGCCAAATGGTTTAACTTTGGCAGGTCCCTGCTGTTCTGTTATGAAACTAGAATATCGTTTGCAGATTTTGGAAGTGATTGCGATCGCAAAGCTCTATTCGTTGCTTTGGAATCGACTTTTGAAAATGAGAGGGCGTAAAATTCCCCAAAAAAATTTGGCGACGATATCGAGCACATGCCTTCATAAAAGGGCTCTCCTGGCCAAATGGTTTAACTTTGGCAGGTCCCTGCTGTTCTGATATGAAAGTAGACTTCGTGGGGCAGATTCTGGAAGTGATTGCGATCGCAAAGCTCTATTGGTTGCTTTGGAATCGGCTTTTGAAAAAAATTCTGTGAAAATCGCAAAAATTTTGGGTATCGAAATCGGGCAAAGTCTGCATAAAAGGGCTCTCCTGGCCAAATGGTTTAACTTTGGCAGGTCCCTGCTGTTCTGTTATGAAACTAGAATATCTTTTGCAGATTCTGGAAGTGATTGCGATCGCAAAGCTTTATTCGTTGCTTTGGAATCGACTTTTGAAAATGAGAGGGCGTAAAATTCCCCAAAAAAATTTGGCGACGATATCGAGCACATGCCTTCATAAAAGGGCTCTCCTGGCCAAATGGTTTAACTTTGGCAGGTCCCTGCTGTTCTGTTATGAAAGTAGACTTCGTGGGGCAGATTCTGGAAGTGATTGCGATCGCAAAGCTCTATTGGTTGCTTTGGAATCGGCTTTTGAAAAAAATTCTGTGAAAATCGCAAAAATTTTGGGTATCGAAATCGGGCAAAGTCTGCATAAAAGGGCTCTCGTGGCCAAATGGTTTAACTTTGGCAGGTCCCTGCTGTTCTGTTATGAAACTAGAATATCTTTTGCAGATTCTGGAAGTGATTGCGATCGCAAAGCTCTATTCGTTGCTTTGGAATCGACTTTTGAAAATGAGAGGGCGTAAAATTCCCCAAAAAAATTTGGCGACGATATCGAGCACATGCCTTCATAAAAGGGCTCTCCTGGCCAAATGGTTTAACTTTGGCAGGTCCCTGCTGTTCTGTTATGAAAGTAGACTTCGTGGGGCAGATTCTGGAAGTGATTGCGATCGCAAAGCTCTATTGGTTCCTTTGGAATCGGCTTTTAAAAAAAATTCTGTGAAAATCGCAAAAATTTTGGGTATCGAAATCGGGCAAAGTCTGCATAAAAGGGCTCTCCTGGCCAAATGGTTTAACTTTGGCAGGTCCCTGCTGTTCTGTTATGAAACTAGAATATCTTTTGCAGATTCTGGAAGTGATTGCGATCGCAAAGCTCTATTCGTTGCTTTGGAATCGACTTTTGAAAATGAGAGGGCGTAAAATTCCCCAAAAAAATTTGGCGACGATATCGAGCACATGCCTTCATAAAAGGGCTCTCCTGGCCAAATGGTTTAACTTTGGCAGGTCCCTGCTGTTCTGTTATGAAAGTAGACTTCGTGGGGCAGATTCTGGAAGTGATTGCGATCGCAAAGCTCTATTGGTTGCTTTGGAATCGGCTTTTGAAAAAAATTCTGTGAAAATCGCAAAAATTTTGGGTATCGAAATCGGGCAAAGTCTGCATAAAAGGGCTCTCCTGGCCAAATGGTTTAACTTTGGCAGGTCCCTGCTGTTCTGTTATGAAACTAGAATATCTTTTGCAGATTCTGGAAGTGATTGCGATCGCAAAGCTTTATTCGTTGCTTTGGAATCGACTTTTGAAAATGAGAGGGCGTAAAATTCCCCAAAAAAATTTGGCGACGATATCGAGCACATGCCTTCATAAAAGGGCTCTCCTGGCCAAATGGTTTAATTTTGGCAGGTCCCTGCTGTTCTGTTATGAAAGTAGACTTCGTGGGGCAGATTCTGGAAGTGATTGCGATCGCAAAGCTCTATTGGTTGCTTTGGAATCGGCTTTTGAAAAAAATTCTGTGAAAATCGCAAAAATTTTGGGTATCGAAATCGGGCAAAGTCTGCATAAAAGGGCTCTCCTGGCCAAATGGTTTAACTTTGGCAGGTCCCTGCTGTTCTGTTATGAAACTAGAATATCTTTTGCAGATTCTGGAAGTGATTGCGATCGCAAAGCTCTATTCGTTGCTTTGAATCGACTTTTGAAAATGAGAGGGCGTAAAATTCCCCAAAAAAATTTGGCGACGATATCGAGCACATGCCTTCATAAAAGGGCTCTCCTGGCCAAATGGTTTAACTTTGGCAGGTCCCTGCTGTTCTGTTATGAAAGTAGACTTCGTGGGGCAGATTCTGGAAGTGATTGCGATCGCAAAGCTCTATTGGTTGCTTTGGAATCGGCTTTTGAAAAAAATTCTGTGAAAATCGCAAAAATTTTGGGTATCGAAATCGGGCAAAGTCTGCATAAAAGGGCTCTCCTGGCCAAATGATTTAACTTTGGCAGGTCCCTGCTGTTCTGTTATGAAACTAGAATATCTTTTGCAGATTCTGGAAGTGATTGCGATCGCAAAGCTCTATTCGTTGCTTTGGAATCGACTTTTGAAAATGAGAGGGCGTAAAATTCCCCAAAAAAATTTGGCGACGATATCGAGCACATGCCTTCATAAAAGGGCTCTCCTGGCCAAATGGTTTAACTTTGGCAGGTCCCTGCTGTTCTGTTATGAAAGTAGACTTCGTGGGGCAGATTCTGGAAGTGATTGCGATCGCAAAGCTCTATTGGTTGCTTTGGAATCGGCTTTTGAAAAAAATTCTGTGAAAATCGCAAAAATTTTGGGTATCGAAATCGGGCAAAGTCTGCATAAAAGGGCTCTCCTGGCCAAATGGTTTAACTTTGGCAGGTCCCTGCTGTTCTGTTATGAAACTAGAATATCTTTTGCAGATTCTGGAAGTGATTGCGATCGCAAAGCTCTATTCGTTGCTTTGGAATCGACTTTTGAAAATGAGAGGGCGTAAAATTCCCCAAAAAAATTTGGCGACGATATCGAGCACATGCCTTCATAAAAGGGCTCTCCTGGCCAAATGGTTTAACTTTGGCAGGTCCCTGCTGTTCTGTTATGAAAGTAGACTTCGTGGGGCAGATTCTGGAAGTGATTGCGATCGCAAAGCTCTATTGGTTGCTTTGGAATCGGCTTTTGAAAAAAATTCTGTGAAAATCGCAAAAATTTTGGGTATCGAAATCGGGCAAAGTCTGCATAAAAGGGCTCTCCTGGCCAAATGGTTTAACTTTGGCAGGTCCCTGCTGTTCTGTTATGAAACTAGAATATCTTTTGCAGATTCTGGAAGTGATTGCGATCGCAAAGCTCTATTCGTTGCTTTGGAATCGACTTTTGAAAATGAGAGGGCGTAAAATTCCCCAAAAAAATTTGGCGACGATATCGAGCACATGCCTTCATAAAAGGGCTCTCCTGGCCAAATGGTTTAACTTTGGCAGGTCCCTGCTGTTCTGTTATGAAAGTAGACTTCGTGGGGCAGATTCTGGAAGTGATTGCGATCGCAAAGCTCTATTGGTTGCTTTGGAATCGGCTTTTGAAAAAAATTCTGTGAAAATCGCAAAAATTTTGGGTATTGAAATCGGGCAAAGTCTGCATAAAAGGGCTCTCCTGGCCAAATGGTTTAACTTTGGCAGGTCCCTGCTGTTTTGTTATGAAACTAGAATATCTTTTGCAGATTCTGGAAGTGATTGCGATCGCAAAGCTCTATTCGTTGCTTTGGAATCGACTTTTGAAAATGAGAGGGCGTAAAATTCCCCAAAAAAATTTGGCGACGATATCGAGCACATGCCTTCATAAAAGGGCTCTCCTGGCCAAATGGTTTAACTTTGGCAGATCCCTGCTGTTCTGTTATGAAAGTAGACTTCGTGGGGCAGATTCTGGAAGTGATTGCGATCGCAAAGCTCTATTGGTTGCTTTGGAATCGGCTTTTGAAAAAAATTCTGTGAAAATCGCAAAAATTTTGGGTATCGAAATCGGGCAAAGTCTGCATAAAAGGGCTCTCCTGGCCAAATGGTTTAACTTTGGCAGGTCCCTGCTGTTCTGTTATGAAACTAGAATATCTTTTGCAGATTCTGGAAGTGATTGCGATCGCAAAGCTCTATTCGTTGCTTTGGAATCGACTTTTGAAAATGAGAGGGCGTAAAATTCCCCAAAAAAATTTGGCGACGATATCGAGCACATGCCTTCATAAAAGGGCTCTCCTGGCCAAATGGTTTAACTTTGGCAGGTCCCTGCTGTTCTGTTATGAAAGTAGACTTCGTGGGGCAGATTCTGGA
This sequence comes from Salticus scenicus, assembly GCA_963930645.1. Classification (NCBI taxonomy): domain Eukaryota; kingdom Metazoa; phylum Arthropoda; class Arachnida; order Araneae; family Salticidae; genus Salticus; species Salticus scenicus. Next base: position 16,230 of record CAWVNO010002355.1, read on the forward strand.
AGTGATTGCGATCGCAAAGCTCTATTGGTTGCTTTGGAATCGGCTTTTGAAAAAAATTCTGTGAAAATCGCAAAAATTTTGGGTATCGAATTCGGGCAAAGTCTGCATAAAAGGGCTCTCCTGGCCAAATGGTTTAACTTTGGCAGGTCCCTGCTGTTCTGTTATGAAACTAGAATATCTTTTGCAGATTCTGGAAGTGATTGCGATCGCAAAGCTCTATTCGTTGCTTTGGAATCGACTTTTGAAAATGAGAGGGCGTAAAATTCCCCAAAAAAATTTGGCGACGATATCGAGCACATGCCTTCATAAAAGGGCTCTCCTGGCCAAATGGTTTAACTTTGGCAGGTCCCTGCTGTTCTGTTATGAAAGTAGACTTCGTGGGGCAGATTCTGGAAGTGATTGCGATCGCAAAGCTCTATTGGTTGCTTTGGAATCGGCTTTTGAAAAAAATTCTGTGAAAATCGCAAAAATTTTGGGTATCGAAATCGGGCAAAGTCTGCATAAAAGGGCTCTCCTGGCCAAATGGTTTAACTTTGGCAGGTCCCTGCTGTTCTGTTATGAAACTAGAATATCTTTTGCAGATTCTGGAAGTGATTGCGATCGCAAAGCTCTATTCGTTGCTTTGGAATCGACTTTTGAAAATGAGAGGGCGTAAAATTCCCCAAAAAAATTTGGCGACGATATCGAGCACATGCCTTCATAAAAGGGCTCTCCTGGCCAAATGGTTTAACTTTGGCAGGTCCCTGCTGTTCTGTTATGAAAGTAGACTTCGTGGGGCAGATTCTGGAAGTGATTGCGATCGCAAAGCTCTATTGTTTGCTTTGGAATCGGCTTTTGAAAAAAATTCTGTGAAAATCGCAAAAATTTTGGGTATCGAAATCGGGCAAAGTCTGCATAAAAGGGCTCTCCTGGCCAAATGGTTTAACTTTGGCAGGTCCCTGCTGTTCTGTTATGAAACTAGAATATCTTTTGCAGATTCTGGAAGTGATTGCGATCGCAAAGCTCTATTCGTTGCTTTGGAATCGACTTTTGAAAATGAGAGGGCGTAAAATTCCCCAAAAAAATTTGGCGACGATATCGAGCACATGCCTTCATAAAAGGGCTCTCCTGGCCAAATGGTTTAACTTTGGCAGGTCCCTGCTGTTCTGTTATGAAAGTAGACTTCGTGGGGCAGATTCTGGAAGTGATTGCGATCGCAAAGCTCTATTGGTTGCTTTGGAATCGGCTTTTGAAAAAAATTCTGTGAAAATCGCAAAAATTTTGGGTATCGAAATCGGGCAAAGTCTGCATAAAAGGGCTCTCCTGGCCAAATGGTTTAACTTTGGCAGGTCCCTGCTGTTCTGTTATGAAACTAGAATATCTTTTGCAGATTCTGGAAGTGATTGCGATCGCAAAGCTCTATTCGTTGCTTTGGAATCGACTTTTGAAAATGAGAGGGCGTAAAATTCCCCAAAAAAATTTGGCGACGATATCGAGCACATGCCTTCATAAAAGGGCTCTCCTGGCCAAATGGTTTAACTTTGGCAGGTCCCTGCTGTTCTGTTATGAAAGTAGACTTCGTGGGGCAGATTCTGGAAGTGATTGCGATCGCAAAGCTCTATTGGTTGCTTTGGAATCGGCTTTTGAAAAAAATTCTGTGAAAATCGCAAAAATTTTGGGTATCGAAATCGGGCAAAGTCTGCATAAAAGGGCTCTCCTGGCCAAATGGTTTAACTTTGGCAGGTCCCTGCTGTTCTGTTATGAAACTAGAATATCTTTTGCAGATTCTGGAAGTGATTGCGATCGCAAAGCTCTATTCGTTGCTTTGGAATCGACTTTTGAAAATGAGAGGGCGTAAAATTCCCCAAAAAAATTTGGCGACGATATCGAGCACATGCCTTCATAAAAGGGCTCTCCTGGCCAAATGGTTTAACTTTGGCAGGTCCCTGCTGTTCTGTTATGAAAGTAGACTTCGTGGGGCAGATTCTGGATGTGATTGCGATCGCAAAGCTCTATTGGTTGCTTTGGAATCGGCTTTTGAAAAAAATTCTGTGAAAATCGCAAAAATTTTGGGTATCGAAATCGGGCAAAGTCTGCATAAAATGGCTCTCCTGGCCAAATGGTTTAACTTTGGCAGGTCCCTGCTGTTCTGTTATGAAACTAGAATATCTTTTGCAGATTCTGGAAGTGATTGCGATCGCAAAGCTCTATTCGTTGCTTTGGAATCGACTTTTGAAAATGAGAGGGCGTAAAATTCCCCAAAAAAATTTGGCGACGATATCGAGCACATGCCATCATAAAAGGGCTCTCCTGGCCAAATGGTTTAACTTTGGCAGGTCCCTGCTGTTCTGTTATGAAAGTAGACTTCGTGGGGCAGATTCTGGAAGTGATTGCGATCGCAAAGCTCTATTGGTTGCTTTGGAATCGGCTTTTGAAAAAAATTCTGTGAAAATCGCAAAAATTTTGGGTATCGAAATCGGGCAAAGTCTGCATAAAAGGGCTCTCCTGGCCAAATGGTTTAACTTTGGCAGGTCCCTGCTGTTCTGTTATGAAACTAGAATATCTTTTGCAGATTCTGGAAGTGATTGCGATCGCAAAGCTCTATTCGTTGCTTTGGAATCGACTTTTGAAAATGAGAGGGCGTAAAATTCCCCAAAAAAATTTGGCGACGATATCGAGCACATGCCTTCATAAAAGGGCTCTCCTGGCCAAATGGTTTAACTTTGGCAGGTCCCTGCTGTTCTGTTATGAAAGTAGACTTCGTGGGGCAGATTCTGGAAGTGATTGCGATCGCAAAGCTCTATTGGTTGCTTTGGAATCGGCTTTTGAAAAAAATTCTGTGAAAATCGCAAAAATTTTGGGTATCGAAATCGGGCAAAGTCTGCATAAAAGGGCTCTCCTGGCCAAATGGTTTAACTTTGGCAGGTCCCTGCTGTTCTGTTATGAAACTAGAATATCTTTTGCAGATTCTGGAAGTGATTGCGATCGCAAAGCTCTATTCGTTGCTTTGGAATCGACTTTTGAAAATGAGAGGGCGTAAAATTCCCCAAAAAAATTTGGCGACGATATCGAGCACATGCCTTCATAAAAGGGCTCTCCTGGCCAAATGGTTTAACTTTGGCAGGTCCCTGCTGTTCTGTTATGAAAGTAGACTTCGTGGGGCAGATTCTGGAAGTGATTGCGATCGCAAAGCTCTATTGGTTGCTTTGGAATCGGCTTTTGAAAAAAATTCTGTGAAAATCGCAAAAATTTTGGGTATCGAAATCGGGCAAAGTCTGCATAAAAGGGCTCTCCTGGCCAAATGGTTTAACTTTGGCAGGTCCCTGCTGTTCTGTTATGAAACTAGAATATCTTTTGCAGATTCTGGAAGTGATTGCGATCGCAAAGCTCTATTCGTTGCTTTGGAATCGACTTTTGAAAATGAGAGGGCGTAAAATTCCCCAAAAAAATTTGGCGACGATATCGAGCACATGCCTTCATAAAAGGGCTCTCCTGGCCAAATGGTTTAACTTTGGCAGGTCCCTGCTGTTCTGTTATGAAAGTAGACTTCGTGGGGCAGATTCTGGAAGTGATTGCGATCGCAAAGCTCTATTGGTTGCTTTGGAATCGGCTTTTGAAAAAAATTCTGTGAAAATCGCAAAAATTTTGGGTATCGAAATCGGGCAAAGTCTGCATAAAAGGGCTCTCCTGGCCAAATGGTTTAACTTTGGCAGGTCCCTGCTGTTCTGTTATGAAACTAGAATATCTTTTGCAGATTCTGGAAGTGATTGCGGTCGGAAAGCTCTATTCGTTGCTTTGGAATCGACTTTTGAAAATGAGAGGGCGTAAAATTCCCCAAAAAAATTTGGCGACGATATCGAGCACATGGCTTCATATAAGGGCTCTCCTGGCCAAATGGTTTAACTTTGGCAGGTCCCTGCTGTTCTGTTATGAAAGTAGACTTCGTGGGGCAGATTCTGGAAGTGATTGCGATCGCAAAGCTCTATTGGTTGCTTTGGAATCGGCTTTTGAAAAAAATTCTGTGAAAATCGCAAAAATTTTGGGTATCGAAATCGGGCAAAGTCTGCATAAAAGGGCTCTCCTGGCCAAATGGTTTAACTTTGGCAGGTCCCTGCTGTTCTGTTATGAAACTAGAATATCTTTTGCAGATTCTGGAAGTGATTGCGATCGCAAAGCTCTATTCGTTGCTTTGGAATCGACTTTTGAAAATGAGAGGGCGTAAAATTCCCCAAAAAAATTTGGCGACGATATCGAGCACATGCCTTCATAAAAGGGCTCTCCTGGCCAAATGGTTTAACTTTGGCAGGTCCCTGCTGTTCTGTTATGAAAGTAGACTTCGTGGGGCAGATTCTGGAAGTGATTGCGATCGCAAAGCTCTATTGGTTGCTTTGGAATCAGCTTTTGAAAAAAATTCTGTGAAAATCGCAAAAATTTTGGGTATCGAAATCGGGCAAAGTCTGCATAAAAGGGCTCTCCTGGCCAAATGGTTTAACTTTGGCAGGTCCCTGCTGTTCTGTTATGAAACTAGAATATCTTTTGCAGATTCTGGAAGTGATTGCGATCGCAAAGCTCTATTCGTTGCTTTGGAATCGACTTTTGAAAATGAGAGGGCGTAAAATTCCCCAAAAAAATTTGGCGACGATATCGAGCACATGCCTTCATAAAAGGGCTCTCCTGGCCAAATGGTTTAACTTTGGCAGGTCCCTGCTGTTCTGTTATGAAAGTAGACTTCGTGGGGCAGATTCTGGAAGTGATTGCGATCGCAAAGCTCTATTGGTTGCTTTGGAATCGGCTTTTGAAAAAAATTCTGTGAAAATCGCAAAAATTTTGGGTATCGAAATCGGGCAAAGTCTGCATAAAAGGGCTCTCCTGGCCAAATGGTTTAACTTTGGCAGGTCCCTGCTGTTCTGTTATGAAACTAGAATATCTTTTGCAGATTCTGGAAGTGATTGCGATCGCAAAGCTCTATTCGTTGCTTTGGAATCGACTTTTGAAAATGAGAGGGCGTAAAATTCCCCAAAAAAATTTGGCGACGATATCGAGCACATGCCTTCATAAAAGGGCTCTCCTGGCCAAATGGTTTAACTTTGGCAGGTCCCTGCTGTTCTGTTATGAAAGTAGACTTCGTGGGGCAGATTCTGGAAGTGATTGCGATCGCAAAGCTCTATTGGTTGCTTTGGAATCGGCTTTTGAAAAAAATTCTGTGAAAATCGCAAAAATTTTGGGTATCGAAATCGGGCAAAGTCTGCATAAAAGGGCTCTCCTGGCCAAATGGTTTAACTTTGGCAGGTCCCTGCTGTTCTGTTATGAAACTAGAATATCTTTTGCAGATTCTGGAAGTGATTGCGATCGCAAAGCTCTATTCGTTGCTTTGGAATCGACTTTTGAAAATGAGAGGGCGTAAAATTCCCCAAAAAAATTTGGCGACGATATCGAGCACATGCCTTCATAAAAGGGCTCTCCTGGCCAAATGGTTTAACTTTGGCAGGTCCCTGCTGTTCTGTTATGAAAGTAGACTTCGTGGGGCAGATTCTGGAAGTGATTGCGATCGCAAAGCTCTATTGGTTGCTTTGGAATCGGCTTTTGAAAAAAATACTGTGAAAATCGCAAAAATTTTGGGTATCGAAATCGGGCAAAGTCTGCATAAAAGGGCTCTCCTGGCCAAATGGTTTAACTTTGGCAGGTCCCTGCTGTTCTGTTATGAAACTAGAATATCTTTTGCAGATTCTGGAAGTGATTGCGATCGCAAAGCTCTATTCGTTGCTTTGGAATCGACTTTTGAAAATGAGAGGGCGTAAAATTCCCCAAAAAAATTTGGCGACGATATCGAGCACATGCCTTCATAAAAGGGCTCTCCTGGCCAAATGGTTTAACTTTGGCAGGTCCCTGCTGTTCTGTTATGAAAGTAGACTTCGTGGGGCAGATTCTGGAAGTGATTGCGATCGCAAAGCTCTATTGGTTGCTTTGGAATCGGCTTTTGAAAAAAATTCTGTGAAAATCGCAAAAATTTTGGGTATCGAAATCGGGCAAAGTCTGCATAAAAGGGCTCTCCTGGCCAAATGGTTTAACTTTGGCAGGTCCCTGCTGTTCTGTTATGAAACTAGAATATCTTTTGCAGATTCTGGAAGTGATTGCGATCGCAAAGCTCTATTCGTTGCTTTGGAATCGACTTTTGAAAATGAGAGGGCGTAAAATTCCCCAAAAAAATTTGGCGACGATATCGAGCACATGCCTTCATAAAAGGGCTCTCCTGGCCAAATGGTTTAACTTTGGCAGGTCCCTGCTGTTCTGTTATGAAAGTAGACTTCGTGGGGCAGATTCTGGAAGTGATTGCGATCGCAAAGCTCTATTGGTTGCTTTGGATTCGGCTTTTGAAAAAAATTCTGTGAAAATCGCAAAAATTTTGGGTATCGAAATCGGGCAAAGTCTGCATAAAAGGGCTCTCCTGGCCAAATGGTTTAACTTTGGCAGGTCCCTGCTGTTCTGTTATGAAACTAGAATATCTTTTGCAGATTCTGGAAGTGATTGCGGTCGGAAAGCTCTATTCGTTGCTTTGGAATCGACTTTTGAAAATGAGAGGGCGTAAAATTCCCCAAAAAAATTTGGCGACGATATCGAGCACATGGCTTCATATAAGGGCTCTCCTGGCCAAATGGTTTAACTTTGGCAGGTCCCTCCTGTTCTGTTATGAAAGTAGACTTCGTGGGGCAGATTCTGGAAGTGATTGCGATCGCAAAGCTCTATTGGTTGCTTTGGAATCGGCTTTTGAAAAAAATTCTGTGAAAATCGCAAAAATTTTGGGTATCGAAATCGGGCAAAGTCTGCATAAAAGGGCTCTCCTGGCCAAATGGTTTAACTTTGGCAGGTCCCTGCTGTTCTGTTATGAAACTAGAATATCTTTTGCAGATTCTGGAAGTGATTGCGATCGCAAAGCTCTATTCGTTGCTTTGGAATCGACTTTTGAAAATGAGAGGGCGTAAAATTCCCCAAAAAAATTTGGTGACGATATCGAGCACATGCCTTCATAAAAGGGCTCTCCTGGCCAAATGGTTTAACTTTGGCAGGTCCCTGCTGTTCTGTTATGAAAGTAGACTTCGTGGGGCAGATTCTGGAAGTGATTGCGGTCGCAAAGCTCTATTGGTTGCTTTGGAATCGGCTTTTGAAAAAAATTCTGTGAAAATCGCAAAAATTTTGGGTATCGAAATCGGGCAAAGTCTGCATAAAAGGGCTCTCCTGGCCAAATGGTTTAACTTTGGCAGGTCCCTGCTGTTCTGTTATGAAACTAGAATATCTTTTGCAGATTCTGGAAGTGATTGCGATCGCAAAGCTCTATTCGTTGCTTTGGAATCGACTTTTGAAAATGAGAGGGCGTAAAATTCCCCAAAAAAATTTGGCGACGATATCGAGCACATGCCTTCATAAAAGGGCTCTCCTGGCCAAATGGTTTAACTTTGGCAGGTCCCTGCTGTTCTGTTATGAAAGTAGACTTCGTGGGGCAGATTCTGGAAGTGATTGCGATCGCAAAGCTCTATTGGTTGCTTTGGAATCGGCTTTTGAAAAAAATTCTGTGAAAATCGCAAAAATTTTGGGTATCGAAATCGGGCAAAGTCTGCATAAAAGGGCTCTCCTGGCCAAATGGTTTTACTTTGGCAGGTCCCTGCTGTTCTGTTATGAAACTAGAATATCTTTTGCAGATTCTGGAAGTGATTGCGATCGCAAAGCTCTATTCGTTGCTTTGGAATCGACTTTTGAAAATGAGAGGGCGTAAAATTCCCCAAAAAAATTTGGCGACGATATCGAGCACATGCCTTCATAAAAGGGCTCTCCTGGCCAAATGGTTTAACTTTGGCAGGTCCCTGCTGTTCTGTTATGAAAGTAGACTTCGTGGGGCAGATTCTGGAAGTGATTGCGATCGCAAAGCTCTATTGGTTGCTTTGGAATCGGCTTTTGAAAAAAATTCTGTGAAAATCGCAAAAATTTTGGGTATGGAAATCGGGCAAAGTCTGCATAAAAGGGCTCTCCTGGCCAAATGGTTTAACTTTGGCAGGTCCCTGCTGTTCTGTTATGAAACTAGAATATCTTTTGCAGATTCTGGAAGTGATTGCGGTCGCAAAGCTCTATTCGTTGCTTTGGAATCGACTTTTGAAAATGAGAGGGCGTAAAATTCCCCAAAAAAATTTGGCGACGATATCGAGCACATGCCTTCATAAAAGGGCTCTCCTGGCCAAATGGTTTTACTTTGGCAGGTCCCTGCTGTTCTGTTATGAAAGTAGACTTCGTGGGGCAGATTCTGGAAGTGATTGCGATCGCAAAGCTCTATTGGTTGCTTTGGAATCGGCTTTTGAAAAAAATTCTGTGAAAATCGCAAAAATTTTGGGTATCGAAATCGGGCAAAGTCTGCATAAAAAGGCTCTCCTGGCCAAATGGTTTAACTTTGGCAGGTCCCTGCTGTTCTGTTATGAAACTAGAATATCTTTTGCAGATTCTGGAAGTGATTGCGATCGCAAAGCTCTATTCGTTGCTTTGGAATCGACTTTTGAAAATGAGAGGGCGTAAAATTCCCCAAAAAAATTTGGCGACGATATCGAGCACATGCCTTCATAAAAGGGCTCTCCTGGCCAAATGGTTTAACTTTGGCAGGTCCCTGCTGTTCTGTTATGAAAGTAGACTTCGTGGGGCAGATTCTGGAAGTGATTGCGATCGCAAAGCTCTATTGGTTGCTTTGGAATCGGCTTTTGAAAAAAATTCTGTGAAAATCGCAAAAATTTTGGGTATCGAAATCGGGCAAAGTCTGCATAAAAGGGCTCTCCTGGCCAAATGGTTTAACTTTGGCAGGTCCCTGCTGTTCTGTTATGAAACTAGAATATCTTTTGCAGATTCTGGAAGTGATTGCGATCGCAAAGCTCTATTCGTTGCTTTGGAATCGACTTTTGAAAATGAGAGGGCGTAAAATTCCCCAAAAAATTTGGCGACGATATCGAGCACATGCCTTCATAAAAGGGCTCTCCTGGCCAAATGGTTTAACTTTGGCAGGTCCCTGCTGTTCTGTTATGAAAGTAGACTTCGTGGGGCAGATTCTGGAAGTGATTGCGATCGCAAAGCTCTATTGGTTGCTTTGGAATCGGCTTTTGAAAAAAATTCTGTGAAAATCGCAAAAATTTTGGGTATCGAAATCGGGCAAAGTCTGCATAAAAGGGCTCTCCTGGCCAAATGGTTTAACTTTGGCAGGTCCCTGCTGTTCTGTTATGAAACTAGAATATCTTTTGCAGATTCTGGAAGTGATTGCGATCGCAAAGCTCTATTCGTTGCTTTGGAATCGACTTTTGAAAATGAGAGGGCGTAAAATTCCCCAAAAAAATTTGGCGACGATATCGAGCACATGCCTTCATAAAAGGGCTCTCCAGGCCAAATGGTTTAACTTTGGCAGGTCCCTGCTGTTCTGTTATGAAAGTAGACTTCGTGGGGCAGATTCTGGAAGTGATTGCGATCGCAAAGCTCTATTGGTTGCTTTGGAATCGGCTTTTGAAAAAAATTCTGTGAAAATCGCAAAAATTTTGGGTATCGAAATCGGGCAAAGTCTGCATAAAAGGGCTCTCCTGGCCAAATGGTTTAACTTTGGCAGGTCCCTGCTGTTCTGTTATGAAACTAGAATATCTTTTGCAGATTCTGGAAGTGATTGCGATCGCAAAGCTCTATTCGTTGCTTTGGAATCGACTTTTGAAAATGAGAGGGCGTAAAATTCCCCAAAAAAATTTGGCGACGATATCGAGCACATGCCTTCATAAAAGGGCTCTCCTGGCCAAATGGTTTAACTTTGGCAGGTCCCTGCTGTTCTGTTATGAAAGTAGACTTCGTGGGGCAGATTCTGGAAGTGATTGCGATCGCAAAGCTCTATTGGTTGCTTTGGAATCGGCTTTTGAAAAAAATTCTGTGAAAATCGCAAAAATTTTGGGTATCGAAATCGGGCAAAGTCTGCATAAAAGGGCTCTCCTGGCCAAATGGTTTAACTTTGGCAGGTCCCTGCTGTTCTGTTATGAAACTAGAATATCTTTTGCAGATTCTGGAAGTGATTGCGATCGCAAAGCTCTATTCGTTGCTTTGGAATCGACTTTTGAAAATGAGAGGGCGTAAAATTCCCCAAAAAAATTTGGCGACGATATCGAGCACATGCCTTCATAAAAGGGCTCTCCTGGCCAAATGGTTTAACTTTGGCAGGTCCCTGCTGTTCTGTTATGAAAGTAGACTTCGTGGGGCAGATTCTGGAAGTGATTGCGATCGCAAAGCTCTATTGGTTGCTTTGGAATCGGCTTTTGAAAAAAATTCTGTGAAAATCGCAAAAATTTTGGGTATCGAAATCGGGCAAAGTCTGCATAAAAGGGCTCTCCTGGCCAAATGGTTTAACTTTGGCAGGTCCCTGCTGTTCTGTTATGAAACTAGAATATCTTTTGCAGATTCTGGAAGTGATTGCGATCGCAAAGCTCTATTCGTTGCTTTGGAATCGACTTTTGAATATGAGAGGGCGTAAAATTCCCCAAAAAAATTTGGCGACGATATCGAGCACATGCCTTCATAAAAGGGCTCTCCTGGCCAAATGGTTTAACTTTGGCAGGTCCCTGCTGTTCTGTTATGAAAGTAGACTTCGTGGGGCAGATTCTGGAAGTGATTGCGATCGCAAAGCTCTATTGGTTGCTTTGGAATCGGCTTTTGAAAAAAATTCTGTGAAAATCGCAAAAATTTTGGGTATCGAAATCGGGCAAAGTCTGCATAAAAAGGCTCTCCTGGCCAAATGGTTTAACTTTGGCAGGTCCCTGCTGTTCTGTTATGAAACTAGAATATCTTTTGCAGATTCTGGAAGTGATTGCGATCGCAAAGCTCTATTCGTTGCTTTGGAATCGACTTTTGAAAATGAGAGGGCGTAAAATTCCCCAAAAAAATTTGGCGACGATATCGAGCACATGCCTTCATAAAAGGGCTCTCCTGGCCAAATTGTTTAACTTTGGCAGGTCCCTGCTGTTCTGTTATGAAAGTAGACTTCGTGGGGCAGATTCTGGAAGTGATTGCGATCGCAAAGCTCTATTGGTTGCTTTGGAATCGGCTTTTGAAAAAAATTCTGTGAAAATCGCAAAAATTTTGGGTATGGAAATCGGGCAAAGTCTGCATAAAAGGGCTCTCCTGGCCAAATGGTTTAACTTTGGCAGGTCCCTGCTGTTCTGTTATGAAACTAGAATATCTTTTGCAGATTCTGGAAGTGATTGCGGTCGCAAAGCTCTATTCGTTGCTTTGGAATCGACTTTTGAAAATGAGAGGGCGTAAAATTCCCCAAAAAAATTTGGCGACGATATCGAGCACATGCCTTCATAAAAGGGCTCTCCTGGCCAAATGGTTTTACTTTGGCAGGTCCCTGCTGTTCTGTTATGAAAGTAGACTTCGTGGGGCAGATTCTGGAAGTGATTGCGATCGCAAAGCTCTATTGGTTGCTTTGGAATCGGCTTTTGAAAAAAATTCTGTGAAAATCGCAAAAATTTTGGGTATCGAAATCGGGCAAAGTCTGCATAAAAAGGCTCTCCTGGCCAAATGGTTTAACTTTGGCAGGTCCCTGCTGTTCTGTTATGAAACTAGAATATCTTTTGCAGATTCTGGAAGTGATTGCGATCGCAAAGCTCTATTCGTTGCTTTGGAATCGACTTTTGAAAATGAGAGGGCGTAAAATTCCCCAAAAAAATTTGGCGACGATATCGAGCACATGCCTTCATAAAAGGGCTCTCCTGGCCAAATGGTTTAACTTTGGCAGGTCCCTGCTGTTCTGTTATGAAAGTAGACTTCGTGGGGCAGATTCTGGAAGTGATTGCGATCGCAAAGCTCTATTGGTTGCTTTGGAATCGGCTTTTGAAAAAAATTCTGTGAAAATCGCAAAAATTTTGGGTATCGAAATCGGGCAAAGTCTGCATAAAAGGGCTCTCCTGGCCAAATGGTTTAACTTTGGCAGGTCCCTGCTGTTCTGTTATGAAACTAGAATATCTTTTGCAGATTCTGGAAGTGATTGCGATCGCAAAGCTCTATTCGTTGCTTTGGAATCGACTTTTGAAAATGAGAGGGCGTAAAATTCCCCAAAAAATTTGGCGACGATATCGAGCACATGCCTTCATAAAAGGGCTCTCCTGGCCAAATGGTTTAACTTTGGCAGGTCCCTGCTGTTCTGTTATGAAAGTAGACTTCGTGGGGCAGATTCTGGAAGTGATTGCGATCGCAAAGCTCTATTGGTTGCTTTGGAATCGGCTTTTGAAAAAAATTCTGTGAAAATCGCAAAAATTTTGGGTATCGAAATCGGGCAAAGTCTGCATAAAAGGGCTCTCCTGGCCAAATGGTTTAACTTTGGCAGGTCCCTGCTGTTCTGTTATGAAACTAGAATATCTTTTGCAGATTCTGGAAGTGATTGCGATCGCAAAGCTCTATTCGTTGCTTTGGAATCGACTTTTGAAAATGAGAGGGCGTAAAATTCCCCAAAAAAATTTGGCGACGATATCGAGCACATGCCTTCATAAAAGGGCTCTCCAGGCCAAATGGTTTAACTTTGGCAGGTCCCTGCTGTTCTGTTATGAAAGTAGACTTCGTGGGGCAGATTCTGGAAGTGATTGCGATCGCAAAGCTCTATTGGTTGCTTTGGAATCGGCTTTTGAAAAAAATTCTGTGAAAATCGCAAAAATTTTGGGTATCGAAATCGGGCAAAGTCTGCATAAAAGGGCTCTCCTGGCCAAATGGTTTAACTTTGGCAGGTCCCTGCTGTTCTGTTATGAAATTAGAATATCTTTTGCAGATTCTGGAAGTGATTGCGATCGCAAAGCTCTATTCGTTGCTTTGGAATCGACTTTTGAAAATGAGAGGGCGTAAAATTCCCCAAAAAAATTTGGCGACGATATCGAGCACATGCCTTCATAAAAGGGCTCTCCTGGCCAAATGGTTTAACTTTGGCAGGTCCCTGCTGTTCTGTTATGAAAGTAGACTTCGTGGGGCAGATTCTGGAAGTGATTGCGATCGCAAAGCTCTATTGGTTGCTTTGGAATCGGCTTTTGAAAAAAATTCTGTGAAAATCGCAAAAATTTTGGGTATCGAAATCGGGCAAAGTCTGCATAAAAGGGCTCTCCTGGCCAAATGCTTTAACTTTGGCAGGTCCCTGCTGTTCTGTTATGAAACTAGAATATCTTTTGCAGATTCTGGAAGTGATTGCGATCGCAAAGCTCTATTCGTTGCTTTGGAATCGACTTTTGAAAATGAGAGGGCGTAAAATTCCCCAAAAAAATTTGGCGACGATATCGAGCACATGCCTTCATAAAAGGGCTCTCCTGGCCAAATGGTTTAACTTTGGCAGGTCCCTGCTGTTCTGTTATGAAAGTAGACTTCGTGGGGCAGATTCTGGAAGTGATTGCGATCGCAAAGCTCTATTGGTTGCTTTGGAATCGGCTTTTGAAAAAAATTCTGTGAAAATCGCAAAAATTTTGGGTATCGAAATCGGGCAAAGTCTGCATAAAAGGGCTCTCCTGGCCAAATGGTTTAACTTTGGCAGGTCCCTGCTGTTCTGTTATGAAACTAGAATATCTTTTGCAGATTCTGGAAGTGATTGCGATCGCAAAGCTCTATTCGTTGCTTTGGAATCGACTTTTGAAAATGAGAGGGCGTAAAATTCCCCAAAAAAATTTGGCGACGATATCGAGCACATGCCTTCATAAAAGGGCTCTCCTGGCCAAATGGTTTAACTTTGGCAGGTCCCTGCTGTTCTGTTATGAAAGTAGACTTCGTGGGGCAGATTCTGGAAGTGATTGCGATCGCAAAGCTCTATTGGTTGCTTTGGAATCGGCTTTTGAAAAAAATTCTGTGAAAACCGCAAAAATTTTGGGTATCGAAATCGGGCAAAGTCTGCATAAAAGGGCTCTCCTGGCCAAATGGTTTAACTTTGGCAGGTCCCTGCTGTTCTGTTATGAAACTAGAATATCTTTTGCAGATTCTGGAAGTGATTGCGATCGCAAAGCTCTATTCGTTGCTTTGGAATCGACTTTTGAAAATGAGAGGGCGTAAAATTCCCCAAAAAAATTTGGCGACGATATCGAGCACATGCCTTCATAAAAGGCTCTCCTGGCCAAATGGTTTAACTTTGGCAGGTCCCTGCTGTTCTGTTATGAAAGTAGACTTCGTGGGGCAGATTCTGGAAGTGATTGCGATCGCAAAGCTCTATTGGTTGCTTTGGAATCGGCTTTTGAAAAAAATTCTGTGAAAATCGCAAAAATTTTGGGTATTGAAATCGGGCAAAGTCTGCATAAAAGGGCTCTCCTGGCCAAATGGTTTAACTTTGGCAGGTCCCTGCTGTTCTGTTATGAAACTAGAATATCTTTTGCAGATTCTGGAAGTGATTGCGATCGCAAAGCTCTATTCGTTGCTTTGGAATCGACTTTTGAAAATGAGAGGGCGTAAAATTCCCAAAAAAAATTTGGCGACGATATCGAGCACATGCCTTCATAAAAGGGCTCTCCTGGCCAAATGGTTTAACTTTGGCAGGTCCCTGCTGTTCTGTTATGAAAGTAGACTTCGTGGGGCAGATTCTGGAAGTGATTGCGATCGCAAAGCTCTATTGGTTGCTTTGGAATCGGCTTTTGAAAAAAATTCTGTGAAAATCGCAAAAATTTTGGGTATCGAAATCGGGCAAAGTCTGCATAAAAGGGCTCTCCTGGCCAAATGGTTTAACTTTGGCAGGTCCCTGCTGTTCTGTTATGAAACTAGAATATCTTTTGCAGATTCTGGAAGTGATTGCGATCGCAAAGCTCTATTCGTTGCTTTGGAATCGACTTTTGAAAATGAGAGGGCGTAAAATTCCCCAAAAAAATTTGGCGACGATATCGAGCACATGCCTTCATAAAAGGGCTCTCCTGGCCAAATGGTTTAACTTTGGCAGGTCCCTGCTGTTCTGTTATGAAAGTAGACTTCGTGGGGCAGATTCTGGAAGTGATTGCGATCGCAAAGCTCTATTGGTTGCTTTGGAATCGGCTTTTGAAAAAAATTCTGTGAAAATCGCAAAAATTTTGGGTATCGAAATCGGGCAAAGTCTGCATAAAAGGGCTCTCCTGGCCAAATGGTTTAACTTTGGCAGGTCCCTGCTGTTCTGTTATGAAACTAGAATATCTTTTGCAGATTCTGGAAGTGATTGCGATCGCAAAGCTCTATTCGTTGCTTTGGAATCGACTTTTGAAAATGAGAGGGCGTAAAATTCCCCAAAAAAATTTGGCGACGATATCGAGCACATGCCTTCATAAAAGGGCTCTCCTGGCCAAATGGTTTAACTTTGGCAGGTCCCTGCTGTTCTGTTATGAAAGTAGACTTCGTGGGGCAGATTCTGGAAGTGATTGCGATCGCAAAGCTCTATTGGTTGCTTTGGAATCGGCTTTTGAAAAAAATTCTGTGAAAATCGCAAAAATTTTGGGTATCGAAATCGGGCAAAGTCTGCATAAAAGGGCTCTCCTGGCCAAATGGTTTAACTTTGGCAGGTCCCTGCTGTTCTGTTATGAAACTAGAATATCTTTTGCAGATTCTGGAAGTGATTGCGATCGCAAAGCTCTATTCGTTGCTTTGGAATCGACTTTTGAAAATGAGAGGGCGTAAAATTCCCCAAAAAAATTTGGCGACGATATCGAGCACATGCCTTCATAAAAGGGCTCTCCTGGCCAAATGGTTTAACTTTGGCAGGTCCCTGCTGTTCTGTTATGAAAGTAGACTTCGTGGGGCAGATTCTGGAAGTGATTGCGATCGCAAAGCTCTATTGGTTGCTTTGGAATCGGCTTTTGAAAAAAATTCTATGAAAATCGCAAAAATTTTGGGTATCGAAATCGGGCAAAGTCTGCATAAAAGGGCTCTCCTGGCCAAATGCTTTAACTTTGGCAGGTCCCTGCTGTTCTGTTATGAAACTAGAATATCTTTTGCAGATTCTGGAAGTGATTGCGATCGCAAAGCTCTATTCGTTGCTTTGGAATCGACTTTTGAAAATGAGAGGGCGTAAAATTCCCCAAAAAAATTTGGCGACGATATCGAGCACATGCCTTCATAAAAGGGCTCTCCTGGCCAAATGGTTTAACTTTGGCAGGTCCCTGCTGTCCTGTTATGAAAGTAGACTTCGTGGGGCAGATTCTGGAAGTGATTGCGATCGCAAAGCTCTATTGGTTGCTTTGGAATCGGCTTTTGAAAAAAATTCTGTGAAAATCGCAAAAATTTTGGGTATCGAAATCGGGCAAAGTCTGCATAAAAGGGCTCTCCTGGCCAAATGGTTTAACTTTGGCAGGTCCCTGCTGTTCTGTTATGAAACTAGAATATCTTTTGCAGATTCTGGAAGTGATTGCGATCGCAAAGCTCTATTCGTTGCTTTGGAATCGACTTTTGAAAATGAGAGGGCGTAAAATTCCCCAAAAAAATTTGGCGACGATATCGAGCACATGCCTTCATAAAAGGGCTCTCCTGGCCAAATGGTTTAACTTTGGCAGGTCCCTGCTGTTCTGTTATGAAAGTAGACTTCGTGGGGCAGATTCTGGAAGTGATTGCGATCGCAAAGCTCTATTGGTTGCTTTGGAATCGGCTTTTGAAAAAAATTCTGTGAAAATCGCAAAAATTTTGGGTATCGAAATCGGGCAAAGTCTGCATAAAAGGGCTCTCCTGGCCAAATGGTTTAACTTTGGCAGGTCCCTGCTGTTCTGTTATGAAACTAGAATATCTTTTGCAGATTCTGGAAGTGATTGCGATCGCAAAGCTCTATTCGTTGCTTTGGAATCGACTTTTGAAAATGAGAGGGCGTAAAATTCCCCAAAAAAATTTGGCGACGATATCGAGCACATGCCTTCATAAAAGGGCTCTCCTGGCCAAATGGTTTAACTTTGGCAGGTCCCTGCTGTTCTGTTATGAAAGTAGACTTCGTGGGGCAGATTCTGGAAGTGATTGCGATCGCAAAGCTCTATTGGTTGCTTTGGAATCGGCTTTTGAAAAAAATTCTGTGAAAATCGCAAAAATTTTGGGTATTGAAATCGGGCAAAGTCTGCATAAAAGGGCTCTCCTGGCCAAATGGTTTAACTTTGGCAGGTCCCTGCTGTTCTGTTATGAAACTAGAATATCTTTTGCAGATTCTGGAAGTGATTGCGATCGCAAAGCTCTATTCGTTGCTTTGGAATCGACTTTTGAAAATGAGAGGGCGTAAAATTCCCAAAAAAAATTTGGCGACGATATCGAGCACATGCCTTCATAAAAGGGCTCTCCTGGCCAAATGGTTTAACTTTGGCAGGTCCCTGCTGTTCTGTTATGAAAGTAGACTTCGTGGGGCAGATTCTGGAAGTGATTGCGATCGCAAAGCTCTATTGGTTGCTTTGGAATCGGCTTTTGAAAAAAATTCTGTGAAAATCGCAAAAATTTTGGGTATCGAAATCGGGCAAAGTCTGCATAAAAGGGCTCTCCTGGCCAAATGGTTTAACTTTGGCAGGTCCCTGCTGTTCTGTTATGAAACTAGAATATCTTTTGCAGATTCTGGAAGTGATTGCGATCGCAAAGCTCTATTCGTTGCTTTGGAATCGACTTTTGAAAATGCGAGGGCGTAAAATTCCCCAAAAAAATTTGGCGACGATATCGAGCACATGCCTTCATAAAAGGGCTCTCCTGGCCAAATGGTTTAACTTTGGCAGGTCCCTGCTGTTCTGTTATGAAAGTAGACTTCGTGGGGCAGATTCTGGAAGTGATTGCGATCGCAAAGCTCTATTGGTTGCTTTGGAATCGGCTTTTGAAAAAAATTCTGTGAAAATCGCAAAAATTTTGGGTATCGAATTCGGGCAAAGTCTGCATAAAAGGGCTCTCCTGGCCAAATGGTTTAACTTTGGCAGGTCCCTGCTGTTCTGTTATGAAACTAGAATATCTTTTGCAGATTCTGGAAGTGATTGCGATCGCAAAGCTCTATTCGTTGCTTTGGAATCGACTTTTGAAAATGAGAGGGCGTAAAATTCCCCAAAAAAATTTGGCGACGATATCGAGCACATGCCTTCATAAAAGGGCTCTCCTGGCCAAATGGTTTAACTTTGGCAGGTCCCTGCTGTTCTGTTATGAAAGTAGACTTCGTGGGGCAGATTCTGGAAGTGATTGCGATCGCAAAGCTCTATTGGTTGCTTTGGAATCGGCTTTTGAAAAAAATTCTGTGAAAATCGCAAAAATTTTGGGTATCGAAATCGGGCAAAGTCTGCATAAAAGGGCTCTCCTGGCCAAATGGTTTAACTTTGGCAGGTCCCTGCTGTTCTGTTATGAAACTAGAATATCTTTTGCAGATTCTGGAAGTGATTGCGATCGCAAAGCTCTATTCGTTGCTTTGGAATCGACTTTTGAAAATGAGAGGGCGTAAAATTCCCCAAAAAAATTTGGCGACGATATCGAGCACATGCCTTCATAAAAGGGCTCTCCTGGCCAAATGGTTTAACTTTGGCAGGTCCCTGCTGTTCTGTTATGAAAGTAGACTTCGTGGGGCAGATTCTGGAAGTGATTGCGATCGCAAAGCTCTATTGGTTGCTTTGGAATCGGCTTTTGAAAAAAATTCTGTGAAAATCGCAAAAATTTTGGGTATCGAAATCGGGCAAAGTCTGCATAAAAGGGCTCTCCTGGCCAAATGGTTTAACTTTGGCAGGTCCCTGCTGTTCTGTTATGAAACTAGAATATCTTTTGCAGATTCTGGAAGTGATTGCGATCGCAAAGCTCTATTCGTTGCTTTGGAATCGACTTTTGAAAATGAGAGGGCGTAAAATTCCCCAAAAAAATTTGGCGACGATATCGAGCACATGCCTTCATAAAAGGGCTCTCCTGGCCAAATGGTTTAACTTTGGCAGGTCCCTGCTGTTCTGTTATGAAAGTAGACTTCGTGGGGCAGATTCTGGAAGTGATTGCGATCGCAAAGCTCTATTGGTTGCTTTGGAATCGGCTTTTGAAAAAAATTCTGTGAAAATCGCAAAAATTTTGGGTATTGAAATCGGGCAAAGTCTGCATAAAAGGGCTCTCCTGGCCAAATGGTTTAACTTTGGCAGGTCCCTGCTGTTCTGTTATGAAACTAGAATATCTTTTGCAGATTCTGGAAGTGATTGCGATCGCAAAGCTCTATTCGTTGCTTTGGAATCGACTTTTGAAAATGAGAGGGCGTAAAATTCCCAAAAAAAATTTGGCGACGATATCGAGCACATGCCTTCATAAAAGGGCTCTCCTGGCCAAATGGTTTAACTTTGGCAGGTCCCTGCTGTTCTGTTATGAAAGTAGACTTCGTGGGGCAGATTCTGGAAGTGATTGCGATCGCAAAGCTCTATTGGTTGCTTTGGAATCGGCTTTTGAAAAAAATTCTGTGAAAATCGCAAAAATTTTGGGTATCGAAATCGGGCAAAGTCTGCATAAAAGGGCTCTCCTGGCCAAATGGTTTAACTTTGGCAGGTCCCTGCTGTTCTGTTATGAAACTAGAATATCTTTTGCAGATTCTGGAAGTGATTGCGATCGCAAAGCTCTATTCGTTGCTTTGGAATCGACATTTGAAAATGCGAGGGCGTAAAATTCCCCAAAAAAATTTGGCGACGATATCGAGCACATGCCTTCATAAAAGGGCTCTCCTGGCCAAATGGTTTAACTTTGGCAGGTCCCTGCTGTTCTGTTATGAAAGTAGACTTCGTGGGGCAGATTCTGGAAGTGATTGCGATCGCAAAGCTCTATTGGTTCCTTTGGAATCGGCTTTTGAAAAAAATTCTGTGAAAATCGCAAAAATTTTGGGTATCGAATTCGGGCAAAGTCTGCATAAAAGGGCTCTCCTGGCCAAATGGTTTAACTTTGGCAGGTCCCTGCTGTTCTGTTATGAAACTAGAATATCTTTTGCAGATTCTGGAAGTGATTGCGATCGCAAAGCTCTATTCGTTGCTTTGGAATCGACTTTTGAAAATGAGAGGGCGTAAAATTCCCCAAAAAAATTTGGCGACGATATCGAGCACATGCCTTCATAAAAGGGCTCTCCTGGCCAAATGGTTTAACTTTGGCAGGTCCCTGCTGTTCTGTTATGAAAGTAGACTTCGTGGGGCAGATTCTGGAAGTGATTGCGATCGAAAAGCTCTATTGGTTGCTTTGGAATCGGCTTTTGAAAAAAATTCTGTGAAAATCGCAAAAATTTTGGGTATCGAAATCGGGCAAAGTCTGCATAAAAGGGCTCTCCTGGCCAAATGGTTTAACTTTGGCAGGTCCCTGCTGTTCTGTTATGAAACTAGAATATCTTTTGCAGATTCTGGAAGTGATTGCGATCGCAAAGCTCTATTCGTTGCTTTGGAATCGACTTTTGAAAATGAGAGGGCGTAAAATTCCCCAAAAAAATTTGGCGACGATATCGAGCACATGCCTTCATAAAAGGGCTCTCCTGGCCAAATGGTTTAACTTTGGCAGGTCCCTGCTGTTCTGTTATGAAAGTAGACTTCGTGGGGCAGATTCTGGAAGTGATTGCGATCGCAAAGCTCTATTGGTTGCTTTGGAATCGGCTTTTGAAAAAAATTCTGTGAAAATCGCAAAAATTTTGGGTATCGAAATCGGGCAAAGTCTGCATAAAAGGGCTCTCCTGGCCAAATGGTTTAACTTTGGCAGGTCCCTGCTGTTCTGTTATGAAACTAGAATATCTTTTGCAGATTCTGGAAGTGATTGCGATCGCAAAGCTCTATTCGTTGCTTTGGAATCGAATTTTGAAAATGAGAGGGCGTAAAATTCCCCAAAAAAAATTTGGCGACGATATCGAGCACATATCTTCATAAAAGGGCTCTCCTGGCCAAATGGTTTAACTTTGGCAGGTCCCTGCTGTTCTGTTATGAAAGTAGACTTCGTGGGGCAGATTCTGGAAGTGATTGCGATCGCAAAGCTCTATTGGTTGCTTTGGAATCGGCTTTTGAAAAAAATTCTGTGAAAATCGCAAAAATTTTGGGTATCGAAATCGGGCAAAGTCTGCATAAAAGGGCTCTCCTGGCCAAATGGTTTAACTTTGGCAGGTCCCTGCTGTTCTGTTATGAAACTAGAATATCTTTTGCAGATTCTGGAAGTGATTGCGATCGCAAAGCTCTATTCGTTGCTTTGGAATCGACTTTTGAAAATGAGAGGGCGTAAAATTCCCCAAAAAAATTTGGCGACGATATCGAGCACATGCCTTCATAAAAGGGCTCTCCTGGCCAAATGATTTAACTTTGGCAGGTCCCTGCTGTTCTGTTATGAAAGTAGACTTCGTGGGGCAGATTCTGGAAGTGATTGCGATCGCAAAGCTCTATTGGTTGCTTTGGAATCGGCTTTTGAAAAAAATTCTGTGAAAATCGCAAAAATTTTGGGTATCGAAATCGGGCAAAGTCTGCATAAAAGGGCTCTCCTGGCCAAATGGTTTAACTTTGGCAGGTCCCTGCTGTTCTGTTATGAAACTAGAATATCTTTTGCAGATTCTGGAAGTGATTGCGATCGCAAAGCTCTATTCGTTGCTTTGGAATCGACTTTTGAAAATGAGAGGGCGTAAAATTCCCCAAAAAAATTTGGCGACGATATCGAGCACATGCCTTCATAAAAGGGCTCTCCTGGCCAAATGGTTTAACTTTGGCAGGTCCCTGCTGTTCTGTTATGAAAGTAGACTTCGTGGGGCAGATTCTGGAAGTGATTGCGATCGCAAAGCTCTATTGGTTGCTTTGGAATCGGCTTTTGAAAAAAATTCTGTGAAAATCGCAAAAATTTTGGGTATCGAAATCGGGCAAAGTCTGCATAAAAGGGCTCTCCTGGCCAAATGGTTTAACTTTGGCAGGTCCCTGCTGTTCTGTTATGAAACTAGAATATCTTTTGCAGATTCTGGAAGTGATTGCGATCGCAAAGCTCTATTCGTTGCTTTGGAATCGACTTTTGAAAATGAGAGGGCGTAAAATTCCCCAAAAAAATTTGGCGACGATATCGAGCACATGCCTTCATAAAAGGGCTCTCCTGGCCAAATGGTTTAACTTTGGCAGGTCCCTGCTGTTCTGTTATGAAAGTAGACTTCGTGGGGCAGATTCTGGAAGTGATTGCGATCGCAAAGCTCTATTGGTTGCTTTGGAATCGGCTTTTGAAAAAAATTCTGTGAAAATCGCAAAAATTTTGGGTATCGAAATCGGGCAAAGTCTGCATAAAAGGGCTCTCCTGGCCAAATGGTTTAACTTTGGCAGGTCCCTGCTGTTCTGTTATGAAACTAGAATATCTTTTGCAGATTATGGAAGTGATTGCGATCGCAAAGCTCTATTCGTTGCTTTGGAATCGACTTTTGAAAATGAGAGGGCGTAAAATTCCCCAAAAAAATTTGGCGACGATATCGAGCACATGCCTTCATAAAAGGGCTCTCCTGGCCAAATGGTTTAACTTTGGCAGGTCCCTGCTGTTCTGTTATGAAAGTAGACTTCGTGGGGCAGATTCTGGAAGTGATTGCGATCGCAAAGCTCTATTGGTTGCTTTGGAATCGGCTTTTGAAAAAAATTCTGTGAAAATCGCAAAAATTTTGGGTATCGAAATCGGGCAAAATCTGCATAAAATGGCTCTCCTGGCCAAATGGTTTAACTTTGGCAGGTCCCTGCTGTTCTGTTATGAAACTAGAATATCTTTTGCAGATTCTGGAAGTGATTGCGATCGCAAAGCTCTATTCGTTGCTTTGGAATCGACTTTTGAAAATGAGAGGGCGTAAAATTCCCCAAAAAAATTTGGCGACGATATCGAGCACATGCCATCATAAAAGGGCTCTCCTGGCCAAATGGTTTAACTTTGGCAGGTCCCTGCTGTTCTGTTATGAAAGTAGACTTCGTGGGGCAGATTCTGGAAGTGATTGCGATCGCAAAGCTCTATTGGTTGCTTTGGAATCGGCTTTTGAAAAAAATTCTGTGAAAATCGCAAAAATTTTGGGTATCGAAATCGGGCAAAGTCTGCATAAAAGGGCTCTCCTGGCCAAATGGTTTAACTTTGGCAGGTCCCTGCTGTTCTGTTATGAAACTAGAATATCTTTTGCAGATTCTGGAAGTGATTGCGATCGCAAAGCTCTATTCGTTGCTTTGGAATCGACTTTTGAAAATGAGAGAGCGTAAAATTCCCCAAAAAAATTTGGCGACGATATCGAGCACATGCCTTCATAAAAGGGCTCTCCTGGCCAAATGGTTTAACTTTGGCAGGTCCCTGCTGTTCTGTTATGAAAGTAGACTTCGTGGGGCAGATTCTGGAAGTGATTGCGATCGCAAAGCTCTATTGGTTGCTTTGGAATCGGCTTTTGAAAAAAATTCTGTGAAAATCGCAAAAATTTTGGGTATCGAAATCGGGCAAAGTCTGCATAAAAGGGCTCTCCTGGCCAAATGGTTTAACTTTGGCAGGTCCCTGCTGTTCTGTTATGAAACTAGAATATCTTTTGCAGATTCTGGAAGTGATTGCGGTCGGAAAGCTCTATTCGTTGCTTTGGAATCGACTTTTGAAAATGAGAGGGCGTAAAATTCCCCAAAAAAATTTGGCGACGATATCGAGCACATGGCTTCATATAAGGGCTCTCCTGGCCAAATGGTTTAACTTTGGCAGGTCCCTGCTGTTCTGTTATGAAAGTAGACTTCGTGGGGCAGATTCTGGAAGTGATTGCGATCGCAAAGCTCTATTGGTTGCTTTGGAATCGGCTTTTGAAAAAAATTCTGTGAAAATCGCAAAAATTTTGGGTATCGAAATCGGGCAAAGTCTGCATAAAAGGGCTCTCCTGGCCAAATGGTTTAACTTTGGCAGGTCCCTGCTGTTCTGTTATGAAACTAGAATATCTTTTGCAGATTCTGGAAGTGATTGCGATCGCAAAGCTCTATTCGTTGCTTTGGAATCGACTTTTGAAAATGAGAGGGCGTAAAATTCCCCAAAAAAATTTGGCGACGATATCGAGCACATGCCTTCATAAAAGGGCTCTCCTGGCCAAATGGTTTAACTTTGGCAGGTCCCTGCTGTTCTGTTATGAAAGTAGACTTCGTGGGGCAGATTCTGGAAGTGATTGCGATCGCAAAGCTCTATTGGTTGCTTTGGAATCGGCTTTTGAAAAAAATTCTGTGAAAATCGCAAAAATTTTGGGTATCGAAATCGGGCAAAGTCTGCATAAAAGGGCTCTCCTGGCCAAATGGTTTAACTTTGGCAGGTCCCTGCTGTTCTGTTATGAAACTAGAATATCTTTTGCAGATTCTGGAAGTGATTGCGATCGCAAAGCTCTATTCGTTGCTTTGGAATCGACTTTTGAAAATGAGAGGGCGTAAAATTCCCCAAAAAAATTTGGCGACGATATCGAGCACATGCCTTCATAAAAGGGCTCTCCTGGCCAAATGGTTTAACTTTGGCAGGTCCCTGCTGTTCTGTTATGAAAGTAGACTTCGTGGGGCAGATTCTGGAAGTGATTGCGATCGCAAAGCTCTATTGGTTGCTTTGGAATCGGCTTTTGAAAAAAATTCTGTGAAAATCGCAAAAATTTTGGGTATCGAAATCGGGCAAAGTCTGCATAAAAGGGCTCTCCTGGCCAAATGGTTTAACTTTGGCAGGTCCCTGCTGTTCTGTTATGAAACTAGAATATCTTTTGCAGATTCTGGAAGTGATTGCGATCGCAAAGCTCTATTCGTTGCTTTGGAATCGACTTTTGAAAATGAGAGGGCGTAAAATTCCCCAAAAAAATTTGGCGACGATATCGAGCACATGCCTTCATAAAAGGGCTCTCCTGGCCAAATGGTTTAACTTTGGCAGGTCCCTGCTGTTCTGTTATGAAAGTAGACTTCGTGGGGCAGATTCTGGAAGTGATTGCGATCGCAAAGCTCTATTGGTTGCTTTGGAATCGGCTTTTGAAAAAAATTCTGTGAAAATCGGAAAAATTTTGGGTATCGAAATCGGGCAAAGTCTGCATAAAAGGGCTCTCCTGGCCAAATGGTTTAACTTTGGCAGGTCCCTGCTGTTCTGTTATGAAACTAGAATATCTTTTGCAGATTCTGGAAGTGATTGCGATCGCAAAGCTCTATTCGTTGCTTTGGAATCGACTTTTGAAAATGAGAGGGCGTAAAATTCCCCAAAAAAATTTGGCGACGATATCGAGCACATGCCATCATAAAAGGGCTCTCCTGGCCAAATGGTTTAACTTTGGCAGGTCCCTGCTGTTCTGTTATGAAAGTAGACTTCGTGGGGCAGATTCTGCAAGTGATTGCGATCGCAAAGCTCTATTGGTTGCTTTGGAATCGGCTTTTGAAAAAAATTCTGTGAAAATCGCAAAAATTTTGGGTATCGAAATCGGGCAAAGTCTGCATAAAAGTGCTCTCCTGGCCAAATGGTTTAACTTTGGCAGGTCCCTGCTGTTCTGTTATGAAACTAGAATATCTTTTGCAGATTCTGGAAGTGATTGCGATCGCAAAGCTCTATTCGTTGCTTTGGAATCGACTTTTGAAAATGAGAGGGCGTAAAATTCCCCAAAAAAATTTGGCGACGATATCGAGCACATGCCTTCATAAAAGGGCTCTCCTGGCCAAATGGTTTAACTTTGGCAGGTCCCTGCTGTTCTGTTATGAAAGTAGACTTCGTGGGGCAGATTCTGGAAGTGATTGCGATCGCAAAGCTCTATTGGTTGCTTTGGAATCGGCTTTTGAAAAAAATTCTGTGAAAATCGCAAAAATTTTGGGTATCGAAATCGGGCAAAGTCTGCATAAAAGGGCTCTCCTGGCCAAATGGTTTAACTTTGGCAGGTCCCTGCTGTTCTGTTATGAAACTAGAATATCTTTTGCAGATTCTGGAAGTGATTGCGATCGCAAAGCTCTATTCGTTGCTTTGGAATCGACTTTTGAATATGAGAGGGCGTAAAATTCCCCAAAAAAATTTGGCGACGATATCGAGCACATGCCTTCATAAAAGGGCTCTCCTGGCCAAATGGTTTAACTTTGGCAGGTCCCTGCTGTTCTGTTATGAAAGTAGACTTCGTGGGGCAGATTCTGGAAGTGATTGCGATCGCAAAGCTCTATTGGTTGCTTTGGAATCGGCTTTTGAAAAAAATTCTGTGAAAATCGCAAAAATTTTGGGTATCGAAATCGGGCAAAGTCTGCATAAAAAGGCTCTCCTGGCCAAATGGTTTAACTTTGGCAGGTCCCTGCTGTTCTGTTATGAAACTAGAATATCTTTTGCTGATTCTGGAAGTGATTGCGATCGCAAAGCTCTATTCGTTGCTTTGGAATCGACTTTTGAAAATGAGAGGGCGTAAAATTCCCCAAAAAAATTTGGCGACGTTATCGAGCACATGCCTTCATAAAAGGGCTCTCCTGGCCAAATGGTTTAACTTTGGCAGGTCCCTGCTGTTCTGTTATGAAAGTAGACTTCGTGGGGCAGATTCTGGAAGTGATTGCGATCGCAAAGCTCTATTGGTTGCTTTGGAATCGGCTTTTGAAAAAAATTCTGTGAAAATCGCAAAAATTTTGGGTATCGAAATCGGGCAAAGTCTGCATAAAAGGGCTCTCCTGGCCAAATGGTTTAACTTTGGCAGGTCCCTGCTGTTCTGTAATGAAACTAGAATATCTTTTGCAGATTCTGGAAGTGATTGCGATCGCAAAGCTCTATTCGTTGCTTTGGAATCGACTTTTGAAAATGAGAGGGCGTAAAATTCCCCAAAAAAATTTGGCGACGATATCGAGCACATGCCTTCATAAAAGGGCTCTCCTGGCCAAATGGTTTAACTTTGGCAGGTCCCTGCTGTTCTGTTATGAAAGTAGACTTCGTGGGGCAGATTCTGGAAGTGATTGCGATCGCAAAGCTCTATTGGTTGCTTTGGAATCGGCTTTTGAAAAAAATTCTGTGAAAATCGCAAAAATTTTGGGTATCGAAATCGGGCAAAGTCTGCATAAAAGGGCTCTCCTGGCCAAATGGTTTAACTTTGGCAGGTCCCTGCTGTTCTGTTATGAAACTAGAATATCTTTTGCAGATTCTGGAAGTGATTGCGATCGCAAAGCTCTATTCGTTGCTTTGGAATCGACTTTTGAAAATGAGAGGGCGTAAAATTCCCCAAAAAAATTTGGCGACGATATCGAGCACATGCCTTCATAAAAGGGCTCTCCTGGCCAAATGGTTTAACTTTGGCAGGTCCCTGCTGTTCTGTTATGAAAGTAGACTTCGTGGGGCAGATTCTGGAAGTGATTGCGATCGCAAAGCTCTATTGGTTGCTTTGGAATCGGCTTTTGAAAAAAATTCTGTGAAAATCGCAAAAATTTTGGGTATCGAAATCGGGCAAAGTCTGCATAAAAGGGCTCTCCTGGCCAAATGGTTTAACTTTGGCAGGTCCCTGCTGTTCTGTTATGAAACTAGAATATCTTTTGCAGATTCTGGAAGTGATTGCGATCGCAAAGCTCTATTCGTTGCTTTGGAATCGACTTTTGAAAATGAGAGGGCGTAAAATTCCCCAAAAAAATTTGGCGACGATATCGAGCACATGCCATCATAAAAGGGCTCTCCTGGCCAAATGGTTTAACTTTGGCAGGTCCCTGCTGTTCTGTTATGAAAGTAGACTTCGTGGGGCAGATTCTGCAAGTGATTGCGATCGCAAAGCTCTATTGGTTGCTTTGGAATCGGCTTTTGAAAAAAATTCTGTGAAAATCGCAAAAATTTTGGGTATCGAAATCGGGCAAAGTCTGCATAAAAGTGCTCTCCTGGCCAAATGGTTTAACTTTGGCAGGTCCCTGCTGTTCTGTTATGAAACTAGAATATCTTTTGCAGATTCTGGAAGTGATTGCGATCGCAAAGCTCTATTCGTTGCTTTGGAATCGACTTTTGAAAATGAGAGGGCGTAAAATTCCCCAAAAAAATTTGGCGACGATATCGAGCACATGCCTTCATAAAAGGGCTCTCCTGGCCAAATGGTTTAACTTTGGCAGGTCCCTGCTGTTCTGTTATGAAAGTAGACTTCGTGGGGCAGATTCTGGAAGTGATTGCGATCGCAAAGCTCTATTGGTTGCTTTGGAATCGGCTTTTGAAAAAAATTCTGTGAAAATCGCAAAAATTTTGGGTATCGAAATCGGGCAAAGTCTGCATAAAAGGGCTCTCCTGGCCAAATGGTTTAACTTTGGCAGGTCCCTGCTGTTCTGTTATGAAACTAGAATATCTTTTGCAGATTCTGGAAGTGATTGCGATCGCAAAGCTCTATTCGTTGCTTTGGAATCGACTTTTGAATATGAGAGGGCGTAAAATTCCCCAAAAAAATTTGGCGACGATATCGAGCACATGCCTTCATAAAAGGGCTCTCCTGGCCAAATGGTTTAACTTTGGCAGGTCCCTGCTGTTCTGTTATGAAAGTAGACTTCGTGGGGCAGATTCTGGAAGTGATTGCGATCGCAAAGCTCTATTGGTTGCTTTGGAATCGGCTTTTGAAAAAAATTCTGTGAAAATCGCAAAAATTTTGGGTATCGAAATCGGGCAAAGTCTGCATAAAAAGGCTCTCCTGGCCAAATGGTTTAACTTTGGCAGGTCCCTGCT
This sequence comes from Salticus scenicus, assembly GCA_963930645.1. Taxonomy (NCBI): domain Eukaryota; kingdom Metazoa; phylum Arthropoda; class Arachnida; order Araneae; family Salticidae; genus Salticus; species Salticus scenicus. Next base: position 44,751 of record CAWVNO010002355.1, read on the forward strand.
GTTCTGTTATGAAACTAGAATATCTTTTGCTGATTCTGGAAGTGATTGCGATCGCAAAGCTCTATTCGTTGCTTTGGAATCGACTTTTGAAAATGAGAGGGCGTAAAATTCCCCAAAAAAATTTGGCGACGTTATCGAGCACATGCCTTCATAAAAGGGCTCTCCTGGCCAAATGGTTTAACTTTGGCAGGTCCCTGCTGTTCTGTTATGAAAGTAGACTTCGTGGGGCAGATTCTGGAAGTGATTGCGATCACAAAGCTCTATTGGTTGCTTTGGAATCGGCTTTTGAAAAAAATTCTGTGAAAATCGCAAAAATTTTGGGTATCGAAATCGGGCAAAGTCTGCATAAAAGGGCTCTCCTGGCCAAATGGTTTAACTTTGGCAGGTCCCTGCTGTTCTGTTATGAAACTAGAATATCTTTTGCAGATTCTGGAAGTGATTGCGATCGCAAAGCTCTATTCGTTGCTTTGGAATCGACTTTTGAAAATGAGAGGGCGTAAAATTCCCCAAAAAAATTTGGCGACGATATCGAGCACATGCCTTCATAAAAGGGCTCTCCTGGCCAAATGGTTTAACTTTGGCAGGTCCGTGCTGTTCTGTTATGAAAGTAGACTTCGTGGGGCAGATTCTGGAAGTGATTGCGATCGCAAAGCTCTATTGGTTGCTTTGGAATCGGCTTTTGAAAAAAATTCTGTGAAAATCGCAAAAATTTTGGGTATCGAAATCGGGCAAAGTCTGCATAAAAGGGCTCTCCTGGCCAAATGGTTTAACTTTGGCAGGTCCCTGCTGTTCTGTTATGAAACTAGAATATCTTTTGCAGATTCTGGAAGTGATTGCGATCGCAAAGCTCTATTCGTTGCTTTGGAATCGACTTTTGAAAATGAGAGGGCGTAAAATTCCCCAAAAAAATTTGGCGACGATATCGAGCACATGCCTTCATAAAAGGGCTCTCCTGGCCAAATGGTTTAACTTTGGCAGGTCCCTGCTGTTCTGTTATGAAAGTAGACTTCGTGGGGCAGATTCTGGAAGTGATTGCGATCGCAAAGCTCTATTGGTTGCTTTGGAATCGGCTTTTGAAAAAAATTCTGTGAAAATCGCAAAAATTTTGGGTATCGAAATCGGGCAAAGTCTGCATAAAAGGGCTCTCCTGGCCAAATGGTTTAACTTTGGCAGGTCCCTGCTGTTCTGTTATGAAACTAGAATATCTTTTGCAGATTCTGGAAGTGATTGCGATCGCAAAGCTCTATTCGTTGCTTTGGAATCGACTTTTGAAAATGAGAGGGCGTAAAATTCCCCAAAAAAATTTGGCGACGATATCGAGCACATGCCTTCATAAAAGGGCTCTCCTGGCCAAATGGTTTAACTTTGGCAGGTCCCTGCTGTTCTGTTATGAAAGTAGACTTCGTGGGGCAGATTCTGGAAGTGATTGCGATCGCAAAGCTCTATTGGTTGCTTTGGAATCGGCTTTTGAAAAAAATTCTGTGAAAATCGGAAAAATTTTGGGTATCGAAATCGGGCAAAGTCTGCATAAAAGGGCTCTCCTGGCCAAATGGTTTAACTTTGGCAGGTCCCTGCTGTTCTGTTATGAAACTAGAATATCTTTTGCAGATTCTGGAAGTGATTGCGATCGCAAAGCTCTATTCGTTGCTTTGGAATCGACTTTTGAAAATGAGAGGGCGTAAAATTCCCCAAAAAAATTTGGCGACGATATCGAGCACATGCCATCATAAAAGGGCTCTCCTGGCCAAATGGTTTAACTTTGGCAGGTCCCTGCTGTTCTGTTATGAAAGTAGACTTCGTGGGGCAGATTCTGCAAGTGATTGCGATCGCAAAGCTCTATTGGTTGCTTTGGAATCGGCTTTTGAAAAAAATTCTGTGAAAATCGCAAAAATTTTGGGTATCGAAATCGGGCAAAGTCTGCATAAAAGTGCTCTCCTGGCCAAATGGTTTAACTTTGGCAGGTCCCTGCTGTTCTGTTATGAAACTAGAATATCTTTTGCAGATTCTGGAAGTGATTGCGATCGCAAAGCTCTATTCGTTGCTTTGGAATCGACTTTTGAAAATGAGAGGGCGTAAAATTCCCCAAAAAAATTTGGCGACGATATCGAGCACATGCCTTCATAAAAGGGCTCTCCTGGCCAAATGGTTTAACTTTGGCAGGTCCCTGCTGTTCTGTTATGAAAGTAGACTTCGTGGGGCAGATTCTGGAAGTGATTGCGATCGCAAAGCTCTATTGGTTGCTTTGGAATCGGCTTTTGAAAAAAATTCTGTGAAAATCGCAAAAATTTTGGGTATCGAAATCGGGCAAAGTCTGCATAAAAGGGCTCTCCTGGCCAAATGGTTTAACTTTGGCAGGTCCCTGCTGTTCTGTTATGAAACTAGAATATCTTTTGCAGATTCTGGAAGTGATTGCGATCGCAAAGCTCTATTCGTTGCTTTGGAATCGACTTTTGAATATGAGAGGGCGTAAAATTCCCCAAAAAAATTTGGCGACGATATCGAGCACATGCCTTCATAAAAGGGCTCTCCTGGCCAAATGGTTTAACTTTGGCAGGTCCCTGCTGTTCTGTTATGAAAGTAGACTTCGTGGGGCAGATTCTGGAAGTGATTGCGATCGCAAAGCTCTATTGGTTGCTTTGGAATCGGCTTTTGAAAAAAATTCTGTGAAAATCGCAAAAATTTTGGGTATCGAAATCGGGCAAAGTCTGCATAAAAAGGCTCTCCTGGCCAAATGGTTTAACTTTGGCAGGTCCCTGCTGTTCTGTTATGAAACTAGAATATCTTTTGCTGATTCTGGAAGTGATTGCGATCGCAAAGCTCTATTCGTTGCTTTGGAATCGACTTTTGAAAATGAGAGGGCGTAAAATTCCCCAAAAAAATTTGGCGACGTTATCGAGCACATGCCTTCATAAAAGGGCTCTCCTGGCCAAATGGTTTAACTTTGGCAGGTCCCTGCTGTTCTGTTATGAAAGTAGACTTCGTGGGGCAGATTCTGGAAGTGATTGCGATCGCAAAGCTCTATTGGTTGCTTTGGAATCGGCTTTTGAAAAAAATTCTGTGAAAATCGCAAAAATTTTGGGTATCGAAATCGGGCAAAGTCTGCATAAAAGGGCTCTCCTGGCCAAATGGTTTAACTTTGGCAGGTCCCTGCTGTTCTGTAATGAAACTAGAATATCTTTTGCAGATTCTGGAAGTGATTGCGATCGCAAAGCTCTATTCGTTGCTTTGGAATCGACTTTTGAAAATGAGAGGGCGTAAAATTCCCCAAAAAAATTTGGCGACGATATCGAGCACATGCCTTCATAAAAGGGCTCTCCTGGCCAAATGGTTTAACTTTGGCAGGTCCCTGCTGTTCTGTTATGAAAGTAGACTTCGTGGGGCAGATTCTGGAAGTGATTGCGATCGCGAAGCTCTATTGGTTGCTTTGGAATCGGCTTTTGAAAAAAATTCTGTGAAAATCGCAAAAATTTTGGGTATCGAAATCGGGCAAAGTCTGCATAAAAGGGCTCTCCTGGCCAAATGGTTTAACTTTGGCAGGTCCCTGCTGTTCTGTTATGAAACTAGAATATCTTTTGCAGATTCTGGAAGTGATTGCGATCGCAAAGCTCTATTCGTTGCTTTGGAATCGACTTTTGAAAATGAGAGGGCGTAAAATTCCCCAAAAAAATTTGGCGACGATATCGAGCACATGCCTTCATAAAAGGGCTCTCCTGGCCAAATGGTTTAACTTTGGCAGGTCCCTGCTGTTCTGTTATGAAAGTAGACTTCGTGGGGCAGATTCTGGAAGTGATTGCGATCGCAAAGCTCTATTGGTTGCTTTGGAATCGGCTTTTGAAAAAAATTCTGTGAAAATCGCAAAAATTTTGGGTATCGAAATCGGGCAAAGTCTGCATAAAAGGGCTCTCCTGGCCAAATGGTTTAACTTTGGCAGGTCCCTGCTGTTCTGTTATGAAACTAGAATATCTTTTGCAGATTCTGGAAGTGATTGCGATCGCAAAGCTCTATTCGTTGCTTTGGAATCGACTTTTGAAAATGAGAGGGCGTAAAATTCCCCAAAAAAATTTGGCGACGATATCGAGCACATGCCTTCATAAAAGGGCTCTCCTGGCCAAATGGTTTAACTTTGGCAGGTCCCTGCTGTTCTGTTATGAAAGTAGACTTCGTGGGGCAGATTCTGGAAGTGATTGCGATCGCAAAGCTCTATTGGTTGCTTTGGAATCGGCTTTTGAAAAAAATTCTGTGAAAATCGCAAAAATTTTGGGTATCGAAATCGGGCAAAGTCTGCATAAAAGGGCTCTCCTGGCCAAATGGTTTAACTTTGGCAGGTCCCTGCTGTTCTGTTATGAAACTAGAATATCTTTTCCAGATTCTGGAAGTGATTGCGATCGCAAAGCTCTATTCGTTGCTTTGGAATCGACTTTTGAAAATGAGAGGGCGTAAAATTCCCCAAAAAAATTTGGCGACGATATCGAGCACATGCCTTCATAAAAGGGCTCTCCTGGCCAAATGGTTTAACTTTGGCAGGTCCCTGCTGTTCTGTTATGAAAGTAGACTTCGTGGGGCAGATTCTGGAAGTGATTGCGATCGCAAAGCTCTATTGGTTGCTTTGGAATCGGCTTTTGAAAAAAATTCTGTGAAAATCGCAAAAATTTTGGGTATCGAAATCGGGCAAAGTCTGCATAAAAGGGCTCTCCTGGCCAAATGGTTTAACTTTGGCAGGTCCCTGCTGTTCTGTTATGAAACTAGAATATCTTTTGCAGATTCTGGAAGTGATTGCGATCGCAAAGCTCTATTCGTTGCTTTGGAATCGACTTTTGAAAATGAGAGGGCGTAAAATTCCCCAAAAAAATTTGGCGACGATATCGAGCACATGCCTTCATAAAAGGACTCTCCTGGCCAAATGGTTTAACTTTGGCAGGTCCCTGCTGTTCTGTTATGAAAGTAGACTTCGTGGGGCAGATTCTGGAAGTGATTGCGATTGCAAAGCTCTATTGGTTGCTTTGGAATCGGCTTTTGAAAAAAATTCTGTGAAAATCGCAAAAATTTTGGGTATCGAAATCGGGCAAAGTCTGCATAAAAGGGCTCTCCTGGCCAAATGGTTTAACTTTGGCAGGTCCCTGCTGTTCTGTTATGAAACTAGAATATCTTTTGCAGATTCTGGAAGTGATTGCGATCGCAAAGCTCTATTCGTTGCTTTGGAATCGACTTTTGAAAATGAGAGGGCGTAAAATTCCCCAAAAAAATTTGGCGACGATATCGAGCACATGCCTTCATAAAAGGGCTCTCCTGGCCAAATGGTTTAACTTTGGCAGGTCCCTGCTGTTCTGTTATGAAAGTAGACTTCGTGGGGCAGATTCTGGAAGTGATTGCGATCGCAAAGCTCTATTGGTTGCTTTGGAATCGGCTTTTGAAAAAAATTCTGTGAAAATCGCAAAAATTTTGGGTATCGAAATCGGGCAAAGTCTGCATAAAAGGGCTCTCCTGGCCAAATGGTTTAACTTTGGCAGGTCCCTGCTGTTCTGTTATGAAACTAGAATATCTTTTGCAGATTCTGGAAGTGATTGCGATCGCAAAGCTCTATTCGTTGCTTTGGAATCGACTTTTGAAAATGAGAGGGCGTAAAATTCCCCAAAAAAATTTGGCGACGATATCGAGCACATGCCTTCATAAAAGGGCTCTCCTGGCCAAATGGTTTAACTTTGGCAGGTCCCTGCTGTTCTGTTATGAAAGTAGACTTCGTGGGGCAGATTCTGGAAGTGATTGCGATCGCAAAGCTCTATTGGTTGCTTTGGAATCGGCTTTTGAAAAAAATTCTGTGAAAATCGCAAAAATTTTGGGTATCGAAATCGGGCAAAGTCTGCATAAAAGGGCTCTCCTGGCCAAATGGTTTAACTTTGGCAGGTCCCTGCTGTTCTGTTATGAAACTAGAATATCTTTTGCAGATTCTGGAAGTGATTGCGATCGCAAAGCTCTATTCGTTGCTTTGGAATCGACTTTTGAAAATGAGAGGGCGTAAAATTCCCCAAAAAAATTTGGCGACGATATCGAGCACATGCCTTCATAAAAGGGCTCTCCTGGCCAAATGGTTTAACTTTGGCAGGTCCCTGCTGTTCTGTTATGAAAGTAGACTTCGTGGGGCAGATTCTGGAAGTGATTGCGATCGCAAAGCTCTATTGGTTGCTTTGGAATCGGCTTTTGAAAAAAATTCTGTGAAAATCGCAAAAATTTTGGGTATCGAAATCGGGCAAAGTCTGCATAAAAGGGCTCTCCTGGCCAAATGGTTTAACTTTGGCAGGTCCCTGCTGTTCTGTTATGAAACTAGAATATCTTTTGCAGATTCTGGAAGTGATTGCGGTCGGAAAGCTCTATTCGTTGCTTTGGAATCGACTTTTGAAAATGAGAGGGCGTAAAATTCCCCAAAAAAATTTGGCGACGATATCGAGCACATGGCTTCATATAAGGGCTCTCCTGGCCAAATGGTTTAACTTTGGCAGGTCCCTGCTGTTCTGTTATGAAAGTAGACTTCGTGGGGCAGATTCTGGAAGTGATTGCGATCGCAAAGCTCTATTCGTTGCTTTGGAATCGACTTTTGAAAATGAGAGGGCGTAAAATTCCCCAAAAAAATTTGGCGACGATATCGAGCACATGCCTTCATAAAAGGGCTCTCCTGGCCAAATGGTTTAACTTTGGCAGGTCCCTGCTGTTCTGTTATGAAAGTAGACTTCGTGGGGCAGATTCTGGAAGTGATTGCGATCGCAAAGCTCTATTGGTTGCTTTGGAATCGGCTTTTGAAAAAAATTCTGTGAAAATCGCAAAAATTTTGGGTATCGAAATCGGGCAGTCTGCATAAAAGGGCTCTCCTGGCCAAATGGTTTAACTTTGGCAGGTCCCTGCTGTTCTGTTATGAAACTAGAATATCTTTTGCAGATTCTGGAAGTGATTGCGATCGCAAAGCTCTATTCGTTGCTTTGGAATCGACTTTTGAAAATGAGAGGGCGTAAAATTCCCCAAAAAAATTTGGCGACGATATCGAGCACATGCCTTCATAAAAGGGCTCTCCTGGCCAAATGGTTTAACTTTGGCAGGTCCCTGCTGTTCTGTTATGAAAGTAGACTTCGTGGGGCAGATTCTGGAAGTGATTGCGATCGCAAAGCTCTATTGGTTGCTTTGGAATCGGCTTTTGAAAAAAATTCTGTGAAAATCGCAAAAATTTTGGGTATCGAAATCGGGCAAAGTCTGCATAAAATGGCTCTCCTGGCCAAATGGTTTAACTTTGGCAGGTCCCTGCTGTTCTGTTATGAAACTAGAATATCTTTTGCAGATTCTGGAAGTGATTGCGATCGCAAAGCTCTATTCGTTGCTTTGGAATCGACTTTTGAAAATGAGAGGGCGTAAAATTCCCCAAAAAAATTTGGCGACGATATCGAGCACATGCCATCATAAAAGGGCTCTCCTGGCCAAATGGTTTAACTTTGGCAGGTCCCTGCTGTTCTGTTATGAAAGTAGACTTCGTGGGGCAGATTCTGGAAGTGATTGCGATCGCAAAGCTCTATTGGTTGCTTTGGAATCGGCTTTTGAAAAAAATTCTGTGAAAATCGCAAAAATTTTGGGTATCGAAATCGGGCAAAGTCTTCATAAAAGGGCTCTCCTGGCCAAATGGTTTAACTTTGGCAGGTCCCTGCTGTTCTGTTATGAAACTAGAATATCTTTTGCAGATTCTGGAAGTGATTGCGATCGCAAAGCTCTATTCGTTGCTTTGGAATCGACTTTTGAAAATGAGAGGGCGTAAAATTCCCCAAAAAAATTTGGCGACGATATCGAGCACATGCCTTCATAAAAGGGCTCTCCTGGCCAAATGGTTTAACTTTGGCAGGTCCCTGCTGTTCTGTTATGAAAGTAGACTTCGTGGGGCAGATTCTGGAAGTGATTGCGATCGCAAAGCTCTATTGGTTGCTTTGGAATCGGCTTTTGAAAAAAATTCTGTGAAAATCGCAAAAATTTTGGGTATCGAAATCGGGCAAAGTCTGCATAAAAGGGCTCTCCTGGCCAAATGGTTTAACTTTGGCAGGTCCCTGCTGTTCTGTTATGAAACTAGAATATCTTTTGCAGATTCTGGAAGTGATTGCGGTCGGAAAGCTCTATTCGTTGCTTTGGAATCGACTTTTGAAAATGAGAGGGCGTAAAATTCCCCAAAAAAATTTGGCGACGATATCGAGCACATGGCTTCATATAAGGGCTCTCCTGGCCAAATGGTTTAACTTTGGCAGGTCCCTGCTGTTCTGTTATGAAAGTAGACTTCGTGGGGCAGATTCTGGAAGTGATTGCGATCGCAAAGCTCTATTCGTTGCTTTGGAATCGACTTTTGAAAATGAGAGGGCGTAAAATTCCCCAAAAAAATTTGGCGACGATATCGAGCACATGCCTTCATAAAAGGGCTCTCCTGGCCAAATGGTTTAACTTTGGCAGGTCCCTGCTGTTCTGTTATGAAAGTAGACTTCGTGGGGCAGATTCTGGAAGTGATTGCGATCGCAAAGCTCTATTGGTTGCTTTGGAATCGGCTTTTGAAAAAAATTCTGTGAAAATCGCAAAAATTTTGGGTATCGAAATCGGGCAGTCTGCATAAAAGGGCTCTCCTGGCCAAATGGTTTAACTTTGGCAGGTCCCTGCTGTTCTGTTATGAAACTAGAATATCTTTTGCAGATTCTGGAAGTGATTGCGATCGCAAAGCTCTATTCGTTGCTTTGGAATCGACTTTTGAAAATGAGAGGGCGTAAAATTCCCCAAAAAAATTTGGCGACGATATCGAGCACATGCCTTCATAAAAGGGCTCTCCTGGCCAAATGGTTTAACTTTGGCAGGTCCCTGCTGTTCTGTTATGAAAGTAGACTTCGTGGGGCAGATTCTGGAAGTGATTGCGATCGCAAAGCTCTATTGGTTGCTTTGGAATCGGCTTTTGAAAAAAATTCTGTGAAAATCGCAAAAATTTTGGGTATCGAAATCGGGCAAAGTCTGCATAAAAGGGCTCTCCTGGCCAAATGGTTTAACATTGGCAGGTCCCTGCTGTTCTGTTATGAAACTAGAATATCTTTTGCAGATTCTGGAAGTGATTGCGATCGCAAAGCTCTATTCGTTGCTTTGGAATCGACTTTTGAAAATGAGAGGGCGTAAAATTCCCCAAAAAAATTTGGCGACGATATCGAGCACATGCCTTCATAAAAGGGCTCTCCTGGCCAAATGGTTTAACTTTGGCAGGTCCCTGCTGTTCTGTTATGAAAGTAGACTTCGTGGGGCAGATTCTGGAAGTGATTGCGATCGCAAAGCTCTATTGGTTGCTTTGGAATCGGCTTTTGAAAAAAATTCTGTGAAAATCGCAAAAATTTTGGGTATCGAAATCGGGCAGTCTGCATAAAAGGGCTCTCCTGGCCAAATGGTTTAACTTTGGCAGGTCCCTGCTGTTCTGTTATGAAACTAGAATATCTTTTGCAGATTCTGGAAGTGATTGCGATCGCAAAGCTCTATTCGTTGCTTTGGAATCGACTTTTGAAAATGAGAGGGCGTAAAATTCCCCAAAAAAATTTGGCGACGATATCGAGCACATGCCTTCATAAAAGGGCTCTCCTGGCCAAATGGTTTAACTTTGGCAGGTCCCTGCTGTTCTGTTATGAAAGTAGACTTCGTGGGGCAGATTCTGGAAGTGATTGCGATCGCAAAGCTCTATTGGTTGCTTTGGAATCGGCTTTTGAAAAAAATTCTGTGAAAATCGCAAAAATTTTGGGTATCGAAATCGGGCAAAGTCTGCATAAAAGGGCTCTCCTGGCCAAATGGTTTAACTTTGGCAGGTCCCTGCTGTTCTGTTATGAAACTAGAATATCTTTTGCAGATTCTGGAAGTGATTGCGATCGCAAAGCTCTATTCGTTGCTTTGGAATCGACTTTTGAAAATGAGAGGGCGTAAAATTCCCCAAAAAAATTTGGCGACGATATCGAGCACATGCCTTCATAAAAGGGCTCTCCTGGCCAAATGGTTTAACTTTGGCAGGTCCCTGCTGTTCTGTTATGAAAGTAGACTTCGTGGGGCAGATTCTGGAAGTGATTGCGATCGCAAAGCTCTATTGGTTGCTTTGGAATCGGCTTTTGAAAAAAATTCTGTGAAAATCGCAAAAATTTTGGGTATCGAAATCGGGCAAAGTCTGCATAAAATGGCTCTCCTGGCCAAATGGTTTAACTTTGGCAGGTCCCTGCTGTTCTGTTATGAAACTAGAATATCTTTTGCAGATTCTGGAAGTGATTGCGATCGCAAAGCTCTATTCGTTGCTTTGGAATCGACTTTTGAAAATGAGAGGGCGTAAAATTCCCCAAAAAAATTTGGCGACGATATCGAGCACATGCCATCATAAAAGGGCTCTCCTGGCCAAATGGTTTAACTTTGGCAGGTCCCTGCTGTTCTGTTATGAAAGTAGACTTCGTGGGGCAGATTCTGGAAGTGATTGCGATCGCAAAGCTCTATTGGTTGCTTTGGAATCGGCTTTTGAAAAAAATTCTGTGAAAATCGCAAAAATTTTGGGTATCGAAATCGGGCAAAGTCTGCATAAAAGGGCTCTCCTGGCCAAATGGTTTAACTTTGGCAGGTCCCTGCTGTTCTGTTATGAAACTAGAATATCTTTTGCAGATTCTGGAAGTGATTGCGATCGCAAAGCTCTATTCGTTGCTTTGGAATCGACTTTTGAAAATGAGAGGGCGTAAAATTCCCCAAAAAAATTTGGCGAAGATATCGAGCACATGCCTTCATAAAAGGGCTCTCCTGGCCAAATGGTTTAACTTTGGCAGGTCCCTGCTGTTCTGTTATGAAAGTAGACTTCGTGGGGCAGATTCTGGAAGTGATTGCGATCGCAAAGCTCTATTGGTTGCTTTGGAATCGGCTTTTGAAAAAAATTCTGTGAAAATCGCAAAAATTTTGGGTATCGAAATCGGGCAAAGTCTGCATAAAAGGGCTCTCCTGGCCAAATGGTTTAACTTTGGCAGGTCCCTGCTGTTCTGTTATGAAACTAGAATATCTTTTGCAGATTCTGGAAGTGATTGCGATCGCAAAGCTCTATTCGTTGCTTTGGAATCGACTTTTGAAAATGAGAGGGCGTAAAATTCCCCAAAAAAATTTGGCGACGATATCGAGCACATGCCTTCATAAAAGGGCTCTCCTGGCCAAATGTTTTAACTTTGGCAGGTCCCTGCTGTTCTGTTATGAAAGTAGACTTCGTGGGGCAGATTCTGGAAGTGATTGCGATCGCAAAGCTCTATTGGTTGCTTTGGAATCGGCTTTTGAAAAAAATTCTGTGAAAATCGCAAAAATTTTGGGTATCGAAATCGGGCAAAGTCTGCATAAAAGGGCTCTCCTGGCCAAATGGTTTAACTTTGGCAGGTCCCTGCTGTTCTGTTATGAAACTAGAATATCTTTTGCAGATTCTGGAAGTGATTGCGATCGCAAAGCTCTATTCGTTGCTTTGGAATCGACTTTTGAAAATGAGAGGGCGTAAAATTCCCCAAAAAAATTTGGCGAAGATATCGAGCACATGCCTTCATAAAAGGGCTCTCCTGGCCAAATGGTTTAACTTTGGCAGGTCCCTGCTGTTTGGTTATGAAAGTAGACTTCGTGGGGCAGATTCTGGAAGTGATTGCGATCGCAAAGCTCTATTGGTTGCTTTGGAATCGGCTTTTGAAAAAAATTCTGTGAAAATCGCAAAAATTTTGGGTATCGAAATCGGGCAAAGTCTGCATAAAAGGGCTCTCCTGGCCAAATGGTTTAACTTTGGCAGGTCCCTGCTGTTCTGTTATGAAACTAGAATATCTTTTGCAGATTCTGGAAGTGATTGCGATCGCAAAGCTCTATTCGTTGCTTTGGAATCGACTTTTGAAAATGAGAGGGCGTAAAATTCCCCAAAAAAATTTGGCGACGATATCGAGCACATGCCTTCATAAAAGGGCTCTCCTGGCCAAATGGTTTAACTTTGGCAGGTCCCTGCTGTTCTGTTATGAAAGTAGACTTCGTGGGGCAGATTCTGGAAGTGATTGCGATCGCAAAGCTCTATTGGTTGCTTTGGAATCGGCTTTTGAAAAAAATTCTGTGAAAATCGCAAAAATTTTGGGTATCGAAATCGGGCAAAGTCTGCATAAAAGGGCTCTCCTGGCCAAATGGTTTAACTTTGGCAGGTCCCTGCTGTTCTGTTATGAAACTAGAATATCTTTTGCAGATTCTGGAAGTGATTGCGATCGCAAAGCTCTATTCGTTACTTTGGAATCGACTTTTGAAAATGAGAGGGCGTAAAATTCCCCAAAAAAATTTGGCGACGATATCGAGCACATGCCTTCATAAAAGGGCTCTCCTGGCCAAATGGTTTAACTTTGGCAGGTCCCTGCTGTTTGGTTATGAAAGTAGACTTCGTGGGGCAGATTCTGGAAGTGATTGCGATCGCAAAGCTCTATTGGTTGCTTTGGAATCGGCTTTTGAAAAAAATTCTGTGAAAATCGCAAAAATTTTGGGTATCGAAATCGGGCAAAGTCTGCATAAAAGGGCTCTCCTGGCCAAATGGTTTAACATTGGCAGGTCCCTGCTGTTCTGTTATGAAACTAGAATATCTTTTGCAGATTCTGGAAGTGATTGCGGTCGGAAAGCTCTATTCGTTGCTTTGGAATCGACTTTTGAAAATGAGAGGGCGTAAAATTCCCCAAAAAAATTTGGCGACGATATCGAGCACATGGCTTCATATAAGGGCTCTCCTGGCCAAATGGTTTAACTTTGGCAGGTCCCTGCTGTTCTGTTATGAAAGTAGACTTCGTGGGGCAGATTCTGGAAGTGATTGCGATCGCAAAGCTCTATTGGTTGCTTTGGAATCGGCTTTTGAAAAAAATTCTGTGAAAATCGCAAAAATTTTGGGTATCGAAATCGGGCAAAGTCTGCATAAAAGGGCTCTCCTGGCCAAATGGTTTAACTTTGGCAGGTCCCTGCTGTTCTGTTATGAAACTAGAATATCTTTTGCAGATTCTGGAAGTGATTGCGATCGCAAAGCTCTATTCGTTGCTTTGGAATCGACTTTTGAAAATGAGAGGGCGTAAAATTCCCCAAAAAAATTTGGCGACGATATCGAGCACATGCCTTCATAAAAGGGCTCTCCTGGCCAAATGGTTTAACTTTGGCAGGTCCCTGCTGTTCTGTTATGAAAGTAGACTTCGTGGGGCAGATTCTGGAAGTGATTGCGATCGCAAAGCTCTATTGGTTGCTTTGGAATCGGCTTTTGAAAAAAATTCTGTGAAAATCGCAAAAATTTTGGGTATCGAAATCGGGCAAAGTCTGCATAAAAGGGCTCTCCTGGCCAAATGGTTTAACTTTGGCAGGTCCCTGCTGTTCTGTTATGAAACTAGAATATCTTTTGCAGATTCTGGAAGTGATTGCGATCGGAAAGCTCTATTCGTTGCTTTGGAATCGACTTTTGAAAATGAGAGGGCGTAAAATTCCCCAAAAAAATTTGGCGACGATATCGAGCACATGCCTTCATAAAAGGGCTCTCCTGGCCAAATGGTTTAACTTTGGCAGGTCCCTGCTGTTCTGTTATGAAAGTAGACTTCGTGGGGCAGATTCTGGAAGTGATTGCGATCGCAAAGCTCTATTGGTTGCTTTGGAATCGGCTTTTGAAAAAAATTCTGTGAAAATCGCAAAAATTTTGGGTATCGAAATCGGGCAGTCTGCATAAAAGGGCTCTCCTGGCCAAATGGTTTAACTTTGGCAGGTCCCTGCTGTTCTGTTATGAAACTAGAATATCTTTTGCAGATTCTGGAAGTGATTGCGATCGCAAAGCTCTATTCGTTGCTTTGGAATCGACTTTTGAAAATGAGAGGGCGTAAAATTCCCCAAAAAAATTTGGCGACGATATCGAGCACATGCCTTCATAAAAGGGCTCTCCTGGCCAAATGGTTTAACTTTGGCAGGTCCCTGCCGTTCTGTTATGAAAGTAGACTTCGTGGGGCAGATTCTGGAAGTGATTGCGATCGCAAAGCTCTATTGGTTGCTTTGGAATCGGCTTTTGAAAAAAATTCTGTGAAAATCGCAAAAATTTTGGGTATCGAAATCGGGCAAAGTCTGCATAAAAGGGCTCTCCTGGCCAAATGGTTTAACTTTGGCAGGTCCCTGCTGTTCTGTTATGAAACTAGAATATCTTTTGCAGATTCTGGAAGTGATTGCGATCGCAAAGCTCTATTCGTTGCTTTGGAATCGACTTTTGAAAATGAGAGGGAGTAAAATTCCCCAAAAAAATTTGGCGACGATATCCAGCACATGCCTTCATAAAAGGGCTCTCCTGGCCAAATGGTTTAACTTTGGCAGGTCCCTGCTGTTCTGTTATGAAAGTAGACTTCGTGGGGCAGATTCTGGAAGTGATTGCGATCGCAAAGCTCTATTGGTTGCTTTGGAATCGGCTTTTGAAAAAAATTCTGTGAAAATCGCAAAAATTTTGGGTATCGAAATCGGGCAAAGTCTGCATAAAAGGGCTCTCCTGGCCAAATGGTTTAACTTTGGCAGGTCCCTGCTGTTCTGTTATGAAACTAGAATATCTTTTGCAGATTCTGGAAGTGATTGCGGTCGCAAAGCTCTATTCGTTGCTTTGGAATCGACTTTTGAAAATGAGAGGGCGTAAAATTCCCCAAAAAAATTTGGCGACGATATCGAGCACATGCCATCATAAAAGGGCTCTCCTGGCCAAATGGTTTAACTTTGGCAGGTCCCTGCTGTTCTGTTATGAAAGTAGACTTCGTGGGGCAGATTCTGGAAGTGATTGCGATCGCAAAGCTCTATTGGTTGCTTTGGAATCGGCTTTTGAAAAAAATTCTGTGAAAATCGCAAAAATTTTGGGTATCGAAATCGGGCAGTCTGCATAAAAGGGCTCTCCTGGCCAAATGGTTTAACTTTGGCAGGTCCCTGCTGTTCTGTTATGAAACTAGAATATCTTTTGCAGATTCTGGAAGTGATTGCGATCGCAAAGCTCTATTCGTTGCTTTGGAATCGACTTTTGAAAATGAGAGGGCGTAAAATTCCCCAAAAAAATTTGGCGACGATATCGAGCACATGCCTTCATAAAAGGGCTCTCCTGGCCAAATGGTTTAACTTTGGCAGGTCCCTGCTGTTCTGTTATGAAAGTAGACTTCGTGGGGCAGATTCTGGAAGTGATTGCGATCGCAAAGCTCTATTGGTTGCTTTGGAATCGGCTTTTGAAAAAAATTCTGTGAAAATCGCAAAAATTTTGGGTATCGAAATCGGGCAAAGTCTGCATAAAAGGGCTCTCCTGGCCAAATGGTTTAACATTGGCAGGTCCCTGCTGTTCTGTTATGAAACTAGAATATCTTTTGCAGATTCTGGAAGTGATTGCGATCGCAAAGCTCTATTCGTTGCTTTGGAATCGACTTTTGAAAATGAGAGGGCGTAAAATTCCCCAAAAAAATTTGGCGACGATATCGAGCACATGCCTTCATAAAAGGGCTCTCCTGGCCAAATGGTTTAACTTTGGCAGGTCCCTGCTGTTCTGTTATGAAAGTAGACTTCGTGGGGCAGATTCTGGAAGTGATTGCGATCGCAAAGCTCTATTGGTTGCTTTGGAATCGGCTTTTGAAAAAAATTCTGTGAAAATCGCAAAAATTTTGGGTATCGAAATCGGGCAGTCTGCATAAAAGGGCTCTCCTGGCCAAATGGTTTAACTTTGGCAGGTCCCTGCTGTTCTGTTATGAAACTAGAATATCTTTTGCAGATTCTGGAAGTGATTGCGATCGCAAAGCTCTATTCGTTGCTTTGGAATCGACTTTTGAAAATGAGAGGGCGTAAAATTCCCCAAAAAAATTTGGCGACGATATCGAGCACATGCCTTCATAAAAGGGCTCTCCTGGCCAAATGGTTTAACTTTGGCAGGTCCCTGCTGTTCTGTTATGAAAGTAGACTTCGTGGGGCAGATTCTGGAAGTGATTGCGATCGCAAAGCTCTATTGGTTGCTTTGGAATCGGCTTTTGAAAAAAATTCTGTGAAAATCGCAAAAATTTTGGGTATCGAAATCGGGCAAAGTCTGCATAAAAGGGCTCTCCTGGCCAAATGGTTTAACTTTGGCAGGTCCCTGCTGTTCTGTTATGAAACTAGAATATCTTTTGCAGATTCTGGAAGTGATTGCGATCGCAAAGCTCTATTCGTTGCTTTGGAATCGACTTTTGAAAATGAGAGGGCGTAAAATTCCCCAAAAAAATTTGGCGACGATATCGAGCACATGCCTTCATAAAAGGGCTCTCCTGGCCAAATGGTTTAACTTTGGCAGGTCCCTGCTGTTCTGTTATGAAAGTAGACTTCGTGGGGCAGATTCTGGAAGTGATTGCGATCGCAAAGCTCTATTGGTTGCTTTGGAATCGGCTTTTGAAAAAAATTCTGTGAAAATCGCAAAAATTTTGGGTATCGAAATCGGGCAAAGTCTGCATAAAATGGCTCTCCTGGCCAAATGGTTTAACTTTGGCAGGTCCCTGCTGTTCTGTTATGAAACTAGAATATCTTTTGCAGATTCTGGAAGTGATTGCGATCGCAAAGCTCTATTCGTTGCTTTGGAATCGACTTTTGAAAATGAGAGGGCGTAAAATTCCCCAAAAAAATTTGGCGACGATATCGAGCACATGCCATCATAAAAGGGCTCTCCTGGCCAAATGGTTTAACTTTGGCAGGTCCCTGCTGTTCTGTTATGAAAGTAGACTTCGTGGGGCAGATTCTGGAAGTGATTGCGATCGCAAAGCTCTATTGGTTGCTTTGGAATCGGCTTTTGAAAAAAATTCTGTGAAAATCGCAAAAATTTTGGGTATCGAAATCGGGCAAAGTCTGCATAAAAGGGCTCTCCTGGCCAAATGGTTTAACTTTGGCAGGTCCCTGCTGTTCTGTTATGAAACTAGAATATCTTTTGCAGATTCTGGAAGTGATTGCGATCGCAAAGCTCTATTCGTTGCTTTGGAATCGACTTTTGAAAATGAGAGGGCGTAAAATTCCCCAAAAAAATTTGGCGACGATATCGAGCACATGCCTTCATAAAAGGGCTCTCCTGGCCAAATGGTTTAACTTTGGCAGGTCCCTGCTGTTCTGTTATGAAAGTAGACTTCGTGGGGCAGATTCTGGAAGTGATTGCGATCGCAAAGCTCTATTGGTTGCTTTGGAATCGGCTTTTGAAAAAAATTCTGTGAAAATCGCAAAAATTTTGGGTATCGAAATCGGGCAAAGTCTGCATAAAAGGGCTCTCCTGGCCAAATGGTTTAACTTTGGCAGGTCCCTGCTGTTCTGTTATGAAACTAGAATATCTTTTGCAGATTCTGGAAGTGATTGCGATCGCAAAGCTCTATTCGTTGCTTTGGAATCGACTTTTGAAAATGAGAGGGCGTAAAATTCCCCAAAAAAATTTGGCGAAGATATCGAGCACATGCCTTCATAAAAGGGCTCTCCTGGCCAAATGGTTTAACTTTGGCAGGTCCCTGCTGTTTGGTTATGAAAGTAGACTTCGTGGGGCAGATTCTGGAAGTGATTGCGATCGCAAAGCTCTATTGGTTGCTTTGGAATCGGCTTTTGAAAAAAATTCTGTGAAAATCGCAAAAATTTTGGGTATCGAAATCGGGCAAAGTCTGCATAAAAGGGCTCTCCTGGCCAAATGGTTTAACTTTGGCAGGTCCCTGCTGTTCTGTTATGAAACTAGAATATCTTTTGCAGATTCTGGAAGTGATTGCGATCGCAAAGCTCTATTCGTTGCTTTGGAATCGACTTTTGAAAATGAGAGGGCGTAAAATTCCCCAAAAAAATTTGGCGACGATATCGAGCACATGCCTTCATAAAAGGGCTCTCCTGGCCAAATGGTTTAACTTTGGCAGGTCCCTGCTGTTCTGTTATGAAAGTAGACTTCGTGGGGCAGATTCTGGAAGTGATTGCGATCGCAAAGCTCTATTGGTTGCTTTGGAATCGGCTTTTGAAAAAAATTCTGTGAAAATCGCAAAAATTTTGGGTATCGAAATCGGGCAAAGTCTGCATAAAAGGGCTCTCCTGGCCAAATGGTTTAACTTTGGCAGGTCCCTGCTGTTCTGTTATGAAACTAGAATATCTTTTGCAGATTCTGGAAGTGATTGCGGTCGCAAAGCTCTATTCGTTGCTTTGGAATCGACTTTTGAAAATGAGAGGGCGTAAAATTCCCCAAAAAAATTTGGCGACGATATCGAGCACATGCCTTCATAAAAGGGCTCTCCTGGCCAAATTGTTTAACTTTGGCAGGTCCCTGCAGTTCTGTTATGAAAGTAGACTTCGTGGGGCAGATTCTGGAAGTGATTGCGATCGCAAAGCTCTATTGGTTGCTTTGGAATCGGCTTTTGAAAAAAATTCTGTGAAAATCGCAAAAATTTTGGGTATCGAAATCGGGCAAAGTCTGCATAAAAGGGCTCTCCTGGCCAAATGGTTTAACTTTGGCAGGTCCCTGCTGTTCTGTTATGAAACTAGAATATCTTTTGCAGATTCTGGAAGTGATTGCGATCGCAAAGCTCTATTCGTTACTTTGGAATCGACTTTTGAAAATGAGAGGGCGTAAAATTCCCCAAAAAAATTTGGCGACGATATCGAGCACATGCCTTCATAAAAGGGCTCTCCTGGCCAAATGGTTTAACTTTGGCAGGTCCCTGCTGTTTGGTTATGAAAGTAGACTTCGTGGGGCAGATTCTGGAAGTGATTGCGATCGCAAAGCTCTATTGGTTGCTTTGGAATCGGCTTTTGAAAAAAATTCTGTGAAAATCGCAAAAATTTTGGGTATCGAAATCGGGCAAAGTCTGCATAAAAGGGCTCTCCTGGCCAAATGGTTTAACATTGGCAGGTCCCTGCTGTTCTGTTATGAAACTAGAATATCTTTTGCAGATTCTGGAAGTGATTGCGGTCGGAAAGCTCTATTCGTTGCTTTGGAATCGACTTTTGAAAAAGAGAGGGCGTAAAATTCCCCAAAAAAATTTGGCGACGATATCGAGCACATGGCTTCATATAAGGGCTCTCCTGGCCAAATGGTTTAACTTTGGCAGGTCCCTGCTGTTCTGTTATGAAAGTAGACTTCGTGGGGCAGATTCTGGAAGTGATTGCGATCGCAAAGCTCTATTGGTTGCTTTGGAATCGGCTTTTGAAAAAAATTCTGTGAAAATCGCAAAAATTTTGGGTATCGAAATCGGGCAAAGTCTGCATAAAAGGGCTCTCCTGGCCAAATGGTTTAACTTTGGCAGGTCCCTGCTGTTCTGTTATGAAACTAGAATATCTTTTGCAGATTCTGGAAGTGATTGCGATCGCAAAGCTCTATTCGTTGCTTTGGAATCGACTTTTGAAAATGAGAGGGCGTAAAATTCCCCAAAAAAATTTGGCGACGATATCGAGCACATGCCTTCATAAAAGGGCTCTCCTGGCCAAATGGTTTAACTTTGGCAGGTCCCTGCTGTTCTGTTATGAAAGTAGACTTCGTGGGGCAGATTCTGGAAGTGATTGCGATCGCAAAGCTCTATTGGTTGCTTTGGAATCGGCTTTTGAAAAAAATTCTGTGAAAATCGCAAAAATTTTGGGTATCGAAATCGGGCAAAGTCTGCATAAAAGGGCTCTCCTGGCCAAATGGTTTAACTTTGGCAGGTCCCTGCTGTTCTGTTATGAAACTAGAATATCTTTTGCAGATTCTGGAAGTGATTGCGATCGGAAAGCTCTATTCGTTGCTTTGGAATCGACTTTTGAAAATGAGAGGGCGTAAAATTCCCCAAAAAAATTTGGCGACGATATCGAGCACATGCCTTCATAAAAGGGCTCTCCTGGCCAAATGGTTTAACTTTGGCAGGTCCCTGCTGTTCTGTTATGAAAGTAGACTTCGTGGGGCAGATTCTGGAAGTGATTGCGATCGCAAAGCTCTATTGGTTGCTTTGGAATCGGCTTTTGAAAAAAATTCTGTGAAAATCGCAAAAATTTTGGGTATCGAAATCGGGCAGTCTGCATAAAAGGGCTCTCCTGGCCAAATGGTTTAACTTTGGCAGGTCCCTGCTGTTCTGTTATGAAACTAGAATATCTTTTGCAGATTCTGGAAGTGATTGCGATCGCAAAGCTCTATTCGTTGCTTTGGAATCGACTTTTGAAAATGAGAGGGCGTAAAATTCCCCAAAAAAATTTGGCGACGATATCGAGCACATGCCTTCATAAAAGGGCTCTCCTGGCCAAATGGTTTAACTTTGGCAGGTCCCTGCCGTTCTGTTATGAAAGTAGACTTCGTGGGGCAGATTCTGGAAGTGATTGCGATCGCAAAGCTCTATTGGTTGCTTTGGAATCGGCTTTTGAAAAAAATTCTGTGAAAATCGCAAAAATTTTGGGTATCGAAATCGGGCAAAGTCTGCATAAAAGGGCTCTCCTGGCCAAATGGTTTAACTTTGGCAGGTCCCTGCTGTTCTGTTATGAAACTAGAATATCTTTTGCAGATTCTGGAAGTGATTGCGATCGCAAAGCTCTATTCGTTGCTTTGGAATCGACTTTTGAAAATGAGAGGGCGTAAAATTCCCCAAAAAAATTTGGCGACGATATCCAGCACATGCCTTCATAAAAGGGCTCTCCTGGCCAAATGGTTTAACTTTGGCAGGTCCCTGCTGTTCTGTTATGAAAGTAGACTTCGTGGGGCAGATTCTGGAAGTGATTGCGATCGCAAAGCTCTATTGGTTGCTTTGGAATCGGCTTCTGAAAAAAATTCTGTGAAAATCGCAAAAATTTTGGGTATCGAAATCGGGCAAAGTCTGCATAAAAGGGCTCTCCTGGCCAAATGGTTTAACTTTGGCAGGTCCCTGCTGTTCTGTTATGAAACTAGAATATCTTTTGCAGATTCTGGAAGTGATTGCGGTCGCAAAGCTCTATTCGTTGCTTTGGAATCGACTTTTGAAAATGAGAGGGCGTAAAATTCCCCAAAAAAATTTGGCGACGATATCGAGCACATGCCATCATAAAAGGGCTCTCCTGGCCAAATGGTTTAACTTTGGCAGGTCCCTGCTGTTCTGTTATGAAAGTAGACTTCGTGGGGCAGATTCTGGAAGTGATTGCGATCGCAAAGCTCTATTGGTTGCTTTGGAATCGGCTTTTGAAAAAAATTCTGTGAAAATCGCAAAAATTTTGGGTATCGAAATCGGGCAAAGTCTGCATAAAAGGGCTCTCCTGGCCAAATGGTTTAACTTTGGCAGGTCCCTGCTGTTCTGTTATGAAACTAGAATATCTTTTGCAGATTCTGGAAGTGATTGCGATCGCAAAGCTCTATTCGTTGCTTTGGAATCGACTTTTGAAAATGAGAGGGCGTAAAATTCCCCAAAAAAATTTGGCGACGATATCGAGCACATGCCTTCATAAAAGGGCTCTCCTGGCCAAATGGTTTAACTTTGGCAGGTCCCTGCTGTTCTGTTATGAAAGTAGACTTCGTGGGGCAGATTCTGGAAGTGATTGCGATCGCAAAGCTCTATTGGTTGCTTTGGAATCGGCTTTTGAAAAAAATTCTGTGAAAATCGCAAAAATTTTGGGTATCGAAATCGGGCAAAGTCTGCATAAAAGGGCTCTCCTGGCCAAATGGTTTAACTTTGGCAGGTCCCTGCTGTTCTGTTATGAAACTAGAATATCTTTTGCAGATTCTGGAAGTGATTGCGATCGCAAAGCTCTATTCGTTGCTTTGGAATCGACTTTTGAAAATGAGAGGGCGTAAAATTCCCCAAAAAAATTTGGCGACGATATCGAGCACATGCCTTCATAAAAGGGCTCTCCTGGCCAAATGGTTTAACTTTGGCAGGTCCCTGCTGTTCTGTTATGAAAGTAGACTTCGTGGGGCAGATTCTGGAAGTGATTGCGATCGCAAAGCTCTATTGGTTGCTTTGGAATCGGCTTTTGAAAAAAATTCTGTGAAAATCGCAAAAATTTTGGGTATCGAAATCGGGCAAAGTCTGCATAAAAGGGCTCTCCTGGCCAAATGGTTTAACTTTGGCAGGTCCCTGCTGTTCTGTTATGAAACTAGAATATCTTTTCCAGATTCTGGAAGTGATTGCGATCGCAAAGCTCTATTCGTTGCTTTGGAATCGACTTTTGAAAATGAGAGGGCGTAAAATTCCCCAAAAAAATTTGGCGACGATATCGAGCACATGCCTTCATAAAAGGGCTCTCCTGGCCAAATGGTTTAACTTTGGCAGGTCCCTGCTGTTCTGTTATGAAAGTAGACTTCGTGGGGCAGATTCTGGAAGTGATTGCGATCGCAAAGCTCTATTGGTTGCTTTGGAATCGGCTTTTGAAAAAAATTCTGTGAAAATCGCAAAAATTTTGGGTATCGAAATCGGGCAAAGTCTGCATAAAATGGCTCTCCTGGCCAAATGGTTTAACTTTGGCAGGTCCCTGCTGTTCTGTTATGAAACTAGAATATCTTTTGCAGATTCTGGAAGTGATTGCGATCGCAAAACTCTATTCGTTGCTTTGGAATCGACTTTTGAAAATGAGAGGGAGTAAAATTCCCCAAAAAAATTTGGCGACGATATCGAGCACATGCCATCATAAAAGGGCTCTCCTGGCCAAATGGTTTAACTTTGGCAGGTCCCTGCTGTTCTGTTATGAAAGTAGACTTCGTGGGGCAGATTCTGGAAGTGATTGCGATCGCAAAGCTCTATTGGTTGCTTTGGAATCGGCTTTTGAAAAAAATTCTGTGAAAATCGCAAAAATTTTGGGTATCGAAATCGGGCAAAGTCTGCATAAAAGGGCTCTCCTGGCCAAATGGTTTAACTTTGGCAGGTCCCTGCTGTTCTGTTATGAAACTAGAATATCTTTTGCAGATTCTGGAAGTGATTGCGATCGCAAAGCTCTATTCGTTGCTTTGGAATCGACTTTTGAAAATGAGAGGGCGTAAAATTCCCCAAAAAAATTTGGCGACGATATCGAGCACATGCCTTCATAAAAGGGCTCTCCTGGCCAAATGGTTTAACTTTGGCAGGTCCCTGCTGTTCTGTTATGAAAGTAGACTTCGTGGGGCAGATTCTGGAAGTGATTGCGATCGCAAAGCTCTATTGGTTGGTTTGGAATCGGCTTTTGAAAAAAATTCTGTGAAAATCGCAAAAATTTTGGGTATCGAAATCGGGCAAAGTCTGCATAAAAGGGCTCTCCTGGCCAAATGGTTTAACTTTGGCAGGTCCCTGCTGTTCTGTTATGAAACTAGAATATCTTTTGCAGATTCTGGAAGTGATTGCGATCGCAAAGCTCTATTCGTTGCTTTGGAATCGACTTTTGAAAATGAGAGGGCGTAAAATTCCCCAAAAAAATTTGGCGACGATATCGAGCACATGCCTTCATAAAAGGGCTCTCCTGGCCAAATGGTTTAACTTTGGCAGGTCCCTGCTGTTCTGTTATGAAAGTAGACTTCGTGGGGCAGATTCTGGAAGTGATTGCGATCGCAAAGCTCTATTGGTTGCTTTGGAATCGGCTTTTGAAAAAAATTCTGTGAAAATCGCAAAAATTTTGGGTATCGAAATCGGGCAAAGTCTGCATAAAAGGGCTCTCCTGGCCAAATGGTTTAACTTTGGCAGGTCCCTGCTGTTCTGTTATGAAACTAGAATATCTTTTGCAGATTCTGGAAGTGATTGCGGTCGGAAAGCTCTATTCGTTGCTTTGGAATCGACTTTTGAAAATGAGAGGGCGTAAAATTCCCCAAAAAAATTTGGCGACGATATCGAGCACATGGCTTCATAAAAGGGCTCTCCTGGCCAAATGGTTTAACTTTGGCAGGTCCCTGCTGTTCTGTTATGAAAGTAGACTTCGTGGGGCAGATTCTGGAAGTGATTGCGATCGCAAAGCTCTATTGGTTGCTTTGGAATCGGCTTTTGAAAAAAATTCTGTGAAAATCGCAAAAATTTTGGGTATCGAAATCGGGCAAAGTCTGCATAAAAGGGCTCTCCTGGCCAAATGGTTTAACTTTGGCAGGTCCCTGCTGTTCTGTTATGAAACTAGAATATCTTTTGCAGATTCTGGAAGTGATTGCGGTCGGAAAGCTCTATTCGTTGCTTTGGAATCGACTTTTGAAAATGAGAGGGCGTAAAATTCCCCAAAAAAATTTGGCGACGATATCGAGCACATGGCTTCATATAAGGGCTCTCCTGGCCAAATGGTTTAACTTTGGCAGGTCCCTGCTGTTCTGTTATGAAAGTAGACTTCGTGGGGCAGATTCTGGAAGTGATTGCGATCGCAAAGCTCTATTGGTTGCTTTGGAATCGGCTTTTGAAAAAAATTCTGTGAAAATCGCAAAAATTTTGGGTATCGAAATCGGGCAAAGTCTGCATAAAAGGGCTCTCCTGGCCAAATGGTTTAACTTTGGCAGGTCCCTGCTGTTCTGTTATGAAACTAGAATATCTTTTGCAGATTCTGGAAGTGATTGCGATCGCAAAGCTCTATTCGTTGCTTTGGAATCGACTTTTGAAAATGAGAGGGCGTAAAATTCCCCAAAAAAATTTGGCGACGATATCGAGCACATGCCTTCATAAAAGGGCTCTCCTGGCCAAATGGTTTAACTTTGGCAGGTCCCTGCTGTTCTGTTATGAAAGTAGACTTCGTGGGGCAGATTCTGGAAGTGATTGCGATCGCAAAGCTCTATTGGTTGCTTTGGAATCGGCTTTTGAAAAAAATTCTGTGAAAATCGCAAAAATTTTGGGTATCGAAATCGGGCAAAGTCTGCATAAAAGGGCTCTCCTGGCCAAATGGTTTAACTTTGGCAGGTCCCTGCTGTTCTGTTATGAAACTAGAATATCTTTTGCAGATTCTGGAAGTGATTGCGATCGCAAAGCTCTATTCGTTGCTTTGGAATCGACTTTTGAAAATGAGAGGGCGTAAAATTCCCCAAAAAAATTTGGCGACGATATCGAGCACATGCCTTCATAAAAGGGCTCTCCTGGCCAAATGGTTTAACTTTGGCAGGTCCCTGCTGTTCTGTTATGAAAGTAGACTTCGTGGGGCAGATTCTGGAAGTGATTGCGATCGCAAAGCTCTATTGGTTGCTTTGGAATCGGCTTTTGAAAAAAATTCTGTGAAAATCGCAAAAATTTTGGGTATCGAAATCGGGCAAAGTCTGCATAAAATGGCTCTCCTGGCCAAATGGTTTAACTTTGGCAGGTCCCTGCTGTTCTGTTATGAAACTAGAATATCTTTTGCAGATTCTGGAAGTGATTGCGATCGCAAAGCTCTATTCGTTGCTTTGGAATCGACTTTTGAAAATGAGAGGGCGTAAAATTCCCCAAAAAAATTTGGCGACGATATCGAGCACATGCCATCATAAAAGGGCTCTCCTGGCCAAATGGTTTAACTTTGGCAGGTCCCTGCTGTTCTGTTATGAAAGTAGACTTCGTGGGGCAGATTCTGGAAGTGATTGCGATCGCAAAGCTCTATTGGTTGCTTTGGAATCGGCTTTTGAAAAAAATTCTGTGAAAATCGCAAAAATTTTGGGTATCGAAATCGGGCAAAGTCTGCATAAAAGGGCTCTCCTGGCCAAATGGTTTAACTTTGGCAGGTCCCTGCTGTTCTGTTATGAAACTAGAATATTTTTTGCAGATTCTGGAAGTGATTGCGATAGCAAAGCTCTATTCGTTGCTTTGGAATCGACTTTTGAAAATGAGAGGGCGTAAAATTCCCCAAAAAAATTTGGCGACGATATCGAGCACATGCCTTCATAAAAGGGCTCTCCTGGCCAAATGGTTTAACTTTGGCAGGTCCCTGCTGTTCTGTTATGAAAGTAGACTTCGTGGGGCAGATTCTGGAAGTGATTGCGATCGCAAAGCTCTATTGGTTGCTTTGGAATCGGCTTTTGAAAAAAATTCTGTGAAAATCGCAAAAATTTTGGGTATCGAAATCGGGCAAAGTCTGCATAAAAGGGGTCTCCTGGCCAAATGGTTTAACTTTGGCAGGTCCCTGCTGTTCTGTTATGAAACTAGAATATCTTTTGCAGATTCTGGAAGTGATTGCGATCGCAAAGCTCTATTCGTTGCTTTGGAATCGACTTTTGAAAATGAGAGGGCGTAAAATTCCCCAAAAAAATTTGGCGACGATATCCAGCACATGCCTTCATAAAAGGGCTCTCCTGGCCAAATGGTTTAACTTTGGCAGGTCCCTGCTGTTCTGTTATGAAAGTAGACTTTGTGGGGCAGATTCTGGAAGTGATTGCGATCGCAAAGCTCTATTGGTTGCTTTGGAATCGGCTTTTGAAAAAAAATCTGTGAAAATCGCAAAAATTTTGGGTATCGAAATCGGGCAAAGTCTGCATAAAAGGGCTCTCCTGGCCAAATGGTTTAACTTTGGCAGGTCCCTGCTGTTCTGTTATGAAACTAGAATATCTTTTGCAGATTCTGGAAGTGATTGCGATCGCAAAGCTCTATTCGTTGCTTTGGAATCGACTTTTGAAAATGAGAGGGCGTAAAATTCCCCAAAAAATTTCGCGACGATATCGAGCACATGCCTTCATAAAAGGGCTCTCCTGGCCAAATGGTTTAACTTTGGCAGGTCCCTGCTGTTCTGTTATGAAAGTAGACTTCGTGGGGCAGATTCTGGAAGTGATTGCGATCGCAAAGCTCTATTGGTTGCTTTGGAATCGGCTTTTGAAAAAAATTCTGTGAAAATCGCAAAAATTTTGGGTATCGAAATCGGGCAAAGTCTGCATAAAAGGGCTCTCCTGGCCAAATGGTTTAACTTTGGCAGGTCCCTGCTGTTCTGTTATGAAACTAGAATATCTTTTGCAGATTCTGGAAGTGATTGCGATCGCAAAGCTCTATTCGTTGCTTTGGAATCGACTTTTGAAAATGAGAGGGCGTAAAATTCCCCAAAAAAATTTGGCGACGATATCGAGCACATGCCTTCATAAAAGGGCTCTCCTGGCCAAATGGTTTAACTTTGGCAGGTCCCTGCTGTTCTGTTATGAAAGTAGACTTCGTGGGGCAGATTCTGGAAGTGATTGCGATCGCAAAGCTCTATTGGTTGCTTTGGAATCGGCTTTTGAAAAAAATTCTGTGAAAATCGCAAAAATTTTGGGTATCGAAATCGGGCAAAGTCTGCATAAAAGGGCTCTCCTGGCCAAATGGTTTAACTTTGGCAGGTCCCTGCTGTTCTGTTATGAAACTAGAATATCTTTTGCAGATTCTGGAAGTGATTGCGATCGCAAAGCTCTATTCGTTGCTTTGGAATCGACTTTTGAAAATGAGAGGGCGTAAAATTCCCCAAAAAAATTTGGCGACGATATCGAGCACATGCCTTCATAAAAGGGCTCTCCTGGCCAAATGGTTTAACTTTGGCAGGTCCCTGCTGTTCTGTTATGAAAGTAGACTTCGTGGGGCAGATTCTGGAAGTGATTGCGATCGCAAAGCTCTATTGGTTGCTTTGGAATCGGCTTTTGAAAAAAATTCTGTGAAAATCGCAAAAATTTTGGGTATCGAAATCGGGCAAAGTCTGCATAAAAGGGCTCTCCTGGCCAAATGGTTTAACTTTGGCAGGTCCCTGCTGTTCTGTTATGAAACTAGAATATCTTTTGCAGATTCTGGAAGTGATTGCGATCGCAAAGCTCTATTCGTTGCTTTGGAATCGACTTTTGAAAATGAGAGGGCGTAAAATTCCCCAAAAAAATTTGGCGACGAAATCGAGCACATGCCTTCATAAAAGGGCTCTCCTGGCCAAATGGTTTAACTTTGGCAGGTCCCTGCTGTTCTGTTATGAAAGTAGACTTCGTGGGGCAGATTCTGGAAGTGATTGCGATCGCAAAGCTCTATTGGTTGCTTTGGAATCGGCTTTTGAAAAAAATTCTGTGAAAATCGCAAAAATTTTGGGTATCGAAATCGGGCAAAGTCTGCATAAAAGGGCTCTCCTGGCCAAATGGTTTAACTTTGGCAGGTCCCTGCTGTTCTGTTATGAAACTAGAATATCTTTTGCAGATTCTGGAAGTGATTGCGATCGCAAAGCTCTATTCGTTGCTTTGGAATCGACTTTTGAAAATGAGAGGGCGTAAAATTCCCCAAAAAAATTTGGCGACGATATCGAGCACATGCCTTCATAAAAGGGCTCTCCTGGCCAAATGGTTTAACTTTGGCAGGTCCCTGCTGTTCTGTTATGAAAGTAGACTTCGTGGGGCAGATTCTGGAAGTGATTGCGATCGCAAAGCTCTATTGGTTGCTTTGGAATCGGCTTTTGAAAAAAATTCTGTGAAAATCGCAAAAATTTTGGGTATCGAAATCGGGCAAAGTCTGCATAAAAGGGCTCTCCTGGCCAAATGGTTTAACTTTGGCAGGTCCCTGCTGTTCTGTTATGAAACTAGAATATCTTTTGCAGATTCTGGAAGTGATTGCGATCGCAAAGCTCTATTCGTTGCTTTGGAATCGACTTTTGAAAATGAGAGGGCGTAAAATTCCCCAAAAAAATTTGGCGACGATATCGAGCACATGCCTTCATAAAAGGGCTCTCCTGGCCAAATGGTTTAACTTTGGCAGGTCCCTGCTGTTCTGTTATGAAAGTAGACTTCGTGGGGCAGATTCTGCAAGTGATTGCGATCGCAAAGCTCTATTGGTTGCTTTGGAATCGGCTTTTGAAAAAAATTCTGTGAAAATCGCAAAAATTTTGGGTATCGAAATCGGGCAAAGTCTGCAT
This sequence comes from Salticus scenicus, assembly GCA_963930645.1. Lineage (NCBI taxonomy): Eukaryota > Metazoa > Arthropoda > Arachnida > Araneae > Salticidae > Salticus > Salticus scenicus. Next base: position 73,455 of record CAWVNO010002355.1, read on the forward strand.
AAAAGGGCTCTCCTGGCCAAATGGTTTAACTTTGGCAGGTCCCTGCTGTTCTGTTATGAAACTAGAATATCTTTTGCAGATTCTGGAAGTGATTGCGATCGCAAAGCTCTATTCGTTGCTTTGGAATCGACACTTGAAAATGAGAGTGCGTAAAATTCCCCAAAAAAATTTGGCGACGATATCGAGCACATGCCTTCATAAAAGGGCTCTCCTGGCCAAATGGTTTAACTTTGGCAGGTCCCTGCTGTTCTGTTATGAAAGTAGACTTCGTGGGGCAGATTCTGGAAGTGATTGCGATCGCAAAGCTCTATTGGTTGCTTTGGAATCGGCTTTTGAAAAAAATTCTGTGAAAATCGCAAAAATTTTGGGTATCGAAATCGGGCAAAGTCTGCATAAAAGGGCTCTCCTGGCCAAATGGTTTAACTTTGGCAGGTCCCTGCTGTTCTGTTATGAAACTAGAATATCTTTTGCAGATTCTGGAAGTGATTGCGATCGCAAAGCTCTATTCGTTGCTTTGGAATCGACTTTTGAAAATGAGAGGGCGTAAAATTCCCCGAAAAAATTTGGCGACGATATCGAGCACATGCCTTCATAAAAGGGCTCTCCTGGCCAAATGGTTTAACTTTGGCAGGTCCCTGCTGTTCTGTTATGAAAGTAGACTTCGTGGGGCAGATTCTGGAAGTGATTGCGATCGCAAAGCTCTATTGGTTGCTTTGGAATCGGCTTTTGAAAAAAATTCTGTGAAAATCGCAAAAATTTTGGGTATCGAAATCGGGCAAAGTCTGCATAAAAGGGCTCTCCTGGCCAAATGGTTTAACTTTGGCAGGTCCCTGCTGTTCTGTTATGAAACTAGAATATCTTTTGCAGATTCTGGAAGTGATTGCGATCGCAAAGCTCTATTCGTTGCTTTGGAATCGACTTTTGAAAATGAGAGGGCGTAAAATTCCCCAAAAAAATTTGGCGACGATATCGAGCACATGCCTTCATAAAAGGGCTCTCCTGGCCAAATGGTTTAACTTTGGCAGGTCCCTGCTGTTCTGTTATGAAAGTAGACTTCGTGGGGCAGATTCTGGAAGTGATTGCGATCGCAAAGCTCTATTGGTTGCTTTGGAATCGGCTTTTGAAAAAAATTCTGTGAAAATCGCAAAAATTTTGGGTATCGAAATCGGGCAAAGTCTGCATAAAAGGGCTCTCCTGGCCAAATGGTTTAACTTTGGCAGGTCCCTGCTGTTCTGTTATGAAACTAGAATATCTTTTGCAGATTCTGGAAGTGATTGCGATCGCAAAGCTCTATTCGTTGCTTTGGAATCGACACTTGAAAATGAGAGTGCGTAAAATTCCCCAAAAAAATTTGGCGACGATATCGAGCACATGCCTTCATAAAAGGGCTCTCCTGGCCAAATGGTTTAACTTTGGCAGGTCCCTGCTGTTCTGTTATGAAAGTAGACTTCGTGGGGCAGATTCTGGAAGTGATTGCGATCGCAAAGCTCTATTGGTTGCTTTGGAATCGGCTTTTGAAAAAAATTCTGTGAAAATCGCAAAAATTTTGGGTATCGAAATCGGGCAAAGTCTGCATAAAAGGGCTCTCCTGGCCAAATGGTTTAACTTTGGCAGGTCCCTGCTGTTCTGTTATGAAACTAGAATATCTTTTGCAGATTCTGGAAGTGATTGCGATCGCAAAGCTCTATTCGTTGCTTTGGAATCGACTTTTGAAAATGAGAGGGCGTAAAATTCCCCGAAAAAATTTGGCGACGATATCGAGCACATGCCTTCATAAAAGGGCTCTCCTGGCCAAATGGTTTAACTTTGGCAGGTCCCTGCTGTTCTGTTATGAAAGTAGACTTCGTGGGGCAGATTCTGGAAGTGATTGCGATCGCAAAGCTCTATTGGTTGCTTTGGAATCGGCTTTTGAAAAAAATTCTGTGAAAATCGCAAAAATTTTGGGTATCGAAATCGGGCAAAGTCTGCATAAAAGGGCTCTCCTGGCCAAATGGTTTAACTTTGGCAGGTCCCTGCTGTTCTGTTATGAAACTAGAATATCTTTTGCAGATTCTGGAAGTGATTGCGATCGCAAAGCTCTATTCGTTGCTTTGGAATCGACACTTGAAAATGAGAGTGCGTAAAATTCCCCAAAAAAATTTGGCGACGATATCGAGCACATGCCTTCATAAAAGGGCTCTCCTGGCCAAATGGTTTAACTTTGGCAGGTCCCTGCTGTTCTGTTATGAAAGTAGACTTCGTGGGGCAGATTCTGGAAGTGATTGCGATCGCAAAGCTCTATTGGTTGCTTTGGAATCGGCTTTTGAAAAAAATTCTGTGAAAATCGCAAAAATTTTGGGTATCGAAATCGGGCAAAGTCTGCATAAAAGGGCTCTCCTGGCCAAATGGTTTAACTTTGGCAGGTCCCTGCTGTTCTGTTATGAAACTAGAATATCTTTTGCAGATTCTGGAAGTGATTGCGATCGCAAAGCTCTATTCGTTGCTTTGGAATCGACTTTTGAAAATGAGAGGGCGTAAAATTCCCCGAAAAAATTTGGCGACGATATCGAGCACATGCCTTCATAAAAGGGCTCTCCTGGCCAAATGGTTTAACTTTGGCAGGTCCCTGCTGTTCTGTTATGAAAGTAGACTTCGTGGGGCAGATTCTGGAAGTGATTGCGATCGCAAAGCTCTATTGGTTGCTTTGGAATCGGCTTTTGAAAAAAATTCTGTGAAAATCGCAAAAATTTTGGGTATCGAAATCGGGCAAAGTCTGCATAAAAGGGCTCTCCTGGCCAAATGGTTTAACTTTGGCAGGTCCCTGCTGTTCTGTTATGAAACTAGAATATCTTTTGCAGATTCTGGAAGTGATTGCGATCGCAAAGCTCTATTCGTTGCTTTGGAATCGACTTTTGAAAATGAGAGGGCGTAAAATTCCCCAAAAAAATTTGGCGACGATATCGAGCACATGCCTTCATAAAAGGGCTCTCCTGGCCAAATGGTTTAACTTTGGCAGGTCCCTGCTGTTCTGTTATGAAAGTAGACTTCGTGGGGCAGATTCTGGAAGTGATTGCGATCGCAAAGCTCTATTGGTTGCTTTGGAATCGGCTTTTGAAAAAAATTCTGTGAAAATCGCAAAAATTTTGGGTATCGAAATCGGGCAAAGTCTGCATAAAAGGGCTCTCCTGGCCAAATGGTTTAACTTTGGCAGGTCCCTGCTGTTCTGTTATGAAACTAGAATATCTTTTGCAGATTCTGGAAGTGATTGCGATCGCAAAGCTCTATTCGTTGCTTTGGAATCGACACTTGAAAATGAGAGTGCGTAAAATTCCCCAAAAAAATTTGGCGACGATATCGAGCACATGCCTTCATAAAAGGGCTCTCCTGGCCAAATGGTTTAACTTTGGCAGGTCCCTGCTGTTCTGTTATGAAAGTAGACTTCGTGGGGCAGATTCTGGAAGTGATTGCGATCGCAAAGCTCTATTGGTTGCTTTGGAATCGGCTTTTGAAAAAAATTCTGTGAAAATCGCAAAAATTTTGGGTATCGAAATCGGGCAAAGTCTGCATAAAAGGGCTCTCCTGGCCAAATGGTTTAACTTTGGCAGGTCCCTGCTGTTCTGTTATGAAACTAGAATATCTTTTGCAGATTCTGGAAGTGATTGCGATCGCAAAGCTCTATTCGTTGCTTTGGAATCGACTTTTGAAAATGAGAGGGCGTAAAATTCCCCGAAAAAATTTGGCGACGATATCGAGCACATGCCTTCATAAAAGGGCTCTCCTGGCCAAATGGTTTAACTTTGGCAGGTCCCTGCTGTTCTGTTATGAAAGTAGACTTCGTGGGGCAGATTCTGGAAGTGATTGCGATCGCAAAGCTCTATTGGTTGCTTTGGAATCGGCTTTTGAAAAAAATTCTGTGAAAATCGCAAAAATTTTGGGTATCGAAATCGGGCAAAGTCTGCATAAAAGGGCTCTCCTGGCCAAATGGTTTAACTTTGGCAGGTCCCTGCTGTTCTGTTATGAAACTAGAATATCTTTTGCAGATTCTGGAAGTGATTGCGATCGCAAAGCTCTATTCGTTGCTTTGGAATCGACTTTTGAAAATGAGAGCGCGTAAAATTCCCCAAAAAAATTTGGCGACGATATCGAGCACATGCCTTCATAAAAGGGCTCTCCTGGCCAAATGGTTTAACTTTGGCAGGTCCCTGCTGTTCTGTTATGAAAGTAGACTTCGTGGGGCAGATTCTGGAAGTGATTGCGATCGCAAAGCTCTATTGGTTGCTTTGGAATCGGCTTTTGAAAAAAATTCTGTGAAAATCGCAAAAATTTTCGGTATCGAAATCGGGCAAAGTCTGCATAAAAGGGCTCTCCTGGCCAAATGGTTTAACTTTGGCAGGTCCCTGCTGTTCTGTTATGAAACTAGAATATCTTTTGCAGATTCTGGAAGTGATTGCGATCGCAAAGCTCTATTCGTTGCTTTGGAATCGACTTTTGAAAATGAGAGGGCGTAAAATTCCCCAAAAAAATTTGGCGACGATATCGAGCACATGCCTTCATAAAAGGGCTCTCCTGGCCAAATGGTTTAACTTTGGCAGGTCCCTGCTGTTCTGTTATGAAAGTAGACTTCGTGGGGCAGATTCTGGAAGTGATTGCGATCGCAAAGCTCTATTGGTTGCTTTGGAATCGGCTTTTGAAAAAAATTCTGTGAAAATCGCAAAAATTTTGGGTATCGAAATCGGGCAAAGTCTGCATAAAAGGGCTCTCCTGGCCAAATGGTTTAACTTTGGCAGGTCCCTGCTGTTCTGTTATGAAACTAGAATATCTTTTGCAGATTCTGGAAGTGATTGCGATCGCAAAGCTCTATTCGTTGCTTTGGAATCGACTTTTGAAAATGAGAGGGCGTAAAATTCCCCAAAAAAATTTGGCGACGATATCGAGCACATGCCTTCATAAAAGGGCTCTCCTGGCCAAATGGTTTAACTTTGGCAGGTCCCTGCTGTTCTGTTATGAAAGTAGACTTCGTGGGGCAGATTCTGGAAGTGATTGCGATCGCAAAGCTCTATTGGTTGCTTTGGAATCGGCTTTTGAAAAAAATTCTGTGAAAATCGCAAAAATTTTCGGTATCGAAATCGGGCAAAGTCTGCATAAAAGGGCTCTCCTGGCCAAATGGTTTAACTTTGGCAGGTCCCTGCTGTTCTGTTATGAAACTAGAATATCTTTTGCAGATTCTGGAAGTGATTGCGATCGCAAAGCTCTATTCGTTGCTTTGGAATCGACTTTTGAAAATGAGAGGGCGTAAAATTCCCCAAAAAAATTTGGCGACGATATCGAGCACATGCCTTCATAAAAGGGCTCTCCTGGCCAAATGGTTTAACTTTGGCAGGTCCCTGCTGTTCTGTTATGAAAGTAGACTTCGTGGGGCAGATTCTGGAAGTGATTGCGATCGCAAAGCTCTATTGGTTGCTTTGGAATCGGCTTTTGAAAAAAATTCTGTGAAAATCGCAAAAATTTTGGGTATCGAAATCGGGCAAAGTCTGCATAAAAGGGCTCTCCTGGCCAAATGGTTTAACTTTGGCAGGTCCCTGCTGTTCTGTTATGAAACTAGAATATCTTTTGCAGATTCTGGAAGTGATTGCGATCGCAAAGCTCTATTCGTTGCTTCGGAATCGACTTTTGAAAATGAGAGGGCGTAAAATTCCCCAAAAAAATTTGGCGACGATATCGAGCACATGCCTTCATAAAAGGGCTCTCCTGGCCAAATGGTTTAACTTTGGCAGGTACCTGCTGTTCTGTTATGAAAGTAGACTTCGTGGGGCAGATTCTGGAAGTGATTGCGATCGCAAAGCTCTATTGGTTGCTTTGGAATCGGCTTTTGAAAAAAATTCTGTGAAAATCGCAAAAATTTTGGGTATCGAAATCGGGCAAAGTCTGCATAAAAGGGCTCTCCTGGCCAAATGGTTTAACTTTGGCAGGTCCCTGCTGTTCTGTTATGAAACTAGAATATCTTTTGCAGATTCTGGAAGTGATTGCGATCGCAAAGCTCTATTCGTTGCTTTGGAATCGACTTTTGAAAATGAGAGTGCGTAAAATTCCCCAAAAAAATTTGGCGACGATATCGAGCACATGCCTTCATAAAAGGGCTCTCCTGGCCAAATGGTTTAACTTTGGCAGGTCCCTGCGGTTCTGTTATGAAAGTAGACTTCGTGGGGCAGATTCTGGAAGTGATTGCGATCGCAAAGCTCTATTGGTTGCTTTGGAATCGGCTTTTGAAAAAAATTCTGTGAAAATCGCAAAAATTTTGGGTATCGAAATCGGGCAAAGTCTGCATAAAAGGGCTCTCCTGGCCAAATGGTTTAACTTTGGCAGGTCCCTGCTGTTCTGTTATGAAACTAGAATATCTTTTGCAGATTCTGGAAGTGATTGCGATCGCAAAGCTCTATTCGTTGCTTTGGAATCGACTTTTGAAAATGAGAGGGCGTAAAATTCCCCAAAAAAATTTGGCGACGATATCGAGCACATGCCTTCATAAAAGGGCTCTCCTGGCCAAATGGTTTAACTTTGGCAGGTCCCTGCTGTTCTGTTATGAAAGTAGACTTCGTGGGGCAGATTCTGGAAGTGATTGCGATCGCAAAGCTCTATTGGTTGCTTTGGAATCGGCTTTTGAAAAAAATTCTGTGAAAATCGCAAAAATTTTGGGTATCGAAATCGGGCAAAGTCTTCATAAAAGGGCTCTCCTGGCCAAATGGTTTAACTTTGGCAGGTCCCTGCTGTTCTGTTATGAAACTAGAATATCTTTTGCAGATTCTGGAAGTGATTGCGATCGCAAAGCTCTATTCGTTGCTTTGGAATCGACTTTTGAAAATGAGAGGGCGTAAAATTCCCCGAAAAAATTTGGCGACGATATCGAGCACATGCCTTCATAAAAGGGCTCTCCTGGCCAAATGGTTTAACTTTGGCAGGTCCCTGCGGTTCTGTTATGAAAGTAGACTTCGTGGGGCAGATTCTGGAAGTGATTGCGATCGCAAAGCTCTATTGGTTGCTTTGGAATCGGCTTTTGAAAAAAATTCTGTGAAAATCGCAAAAATTTTGGGTATCGAAATCGGGCAAAGTCTGCATAAAAGGGCTCTCCTGGCCAAATGGTTTAACTTTGGCAGGTCCCTGCTGTTCTGTTATGAAACTAGAATATCTTTTGCAGATTCTGGAAGTGATTGCGATCGCAAAGCTCTATTCGTTGCTTTGGAATCGACTTTTGAAAATGAGAGGGCGTAAAATTCCCCGAAAAAATTTGGCGACGATATCGAGCACATGCCTTCATAAAAGGGCTCTCCTGGCCAAATGGTTTAACTTTGGCAGGTCCCTGCTGTTCTGTTATGAAAGTAGACTTCGTGGGGCAGATTCTGGAAGTGATTGCGATCGCAAAGCTCTATTGGTTGCTTTGGAATCGGCTTTTGAAAAAAATTCTGTGAAAATCGCAAAAATTTTGGGTATCGAAATCGGGCAAAGTCTGCATAAAAGGGCTCTCCTGGCCAAATGGTTTAACTTTGGCAGGTCCCTGCTGTTCTGTTATGAAACTAGAATATCTTTTGCAGATTCTGGAAGTGATTGCGATCGCAAAGCTCTATTCGTTGCTTCGGAATCGACTTTTGAAAATGAGAGGGCGTAAAATTCCCCAAAAAAATTTGGCGACGATATCGAGCACATGCCTTCATAAAAGGGCTCTCCTGGCCAAATGGTTTAACTTTGGCAGGTACCTGCTGTTCTGTTATGAAAGTAGACTTCGTGGGGCAGATTCTGGAAGTGATTGCGATCGCAAAGCTCTATTGGTTGCTTTGGAATCGGCTTTTGAAAAAAATTCTGTGAAAATCGCAAAAATTTTGGGTATCGAAATCGGGCAAAGTCTGCATAAAAGGGCTCTCCTGGCCAAATGGTTTAACTTTGGCAGGTCCCTGCTGTTCTGTTATGAAACTAGAATATCTTTTGCAGATTCTGGAAGTGATTGCGATCGCAAAGCTCTATTCGTTGCTTTGGAATCGACTTTTGAAAATGAGAGTGCGTAAAATTCCCCAAAAAAATTTGGCGACGATATCGAGCACATGCCTTCATAAAAGGGCTCTCCTGGCCAAATGGTTTAACTTTGGCAGGTCCCTGCGGTTCTGTTATGAAAGTAGACTTCGTGGGGCAGATTCTGGAAGTGATTGCGATCGCAAAGCTCTATTGGTTGCTTTGGAATCGGCTTTTGAAAAAAATTCTGTGAAAATCGCAAAAATTTTGGGTATCGAATTCGGGCAAAGTCTGCATAAAAGGGCTCTCCTGGCCAAATGGTTTAACTTTGGCAGGTCCCTGCTGTTCTGTTATGAAACTAGAATATCTTTTGCAGATTCTGGAAGTGATTGCGATCGCAAAGCTCTATTCGTTGCTTTGGAATCGACTTTTGAAAATGAGAGGGCGTAAAATTCCCGAAAAAAATTTGGCGACGATATCGAGCACATGCCTTCATAAAAGGGCTCTCCTGGCCAAATGGTTTAACTTTGGCAGGTCCCTGCTGTTCTGTTATGAAAGTAGACTTCGTGGGGCAGATTCTGGAAGTGATTGCGATCGCAAAGCTCTATTGGTTGCTTTGGAATCGGCTTTTGAAAAAAATTCTGTGAAAATCGCAAAAATTTTGGGTATCGAAATCGGGCAAAGTCTGCATAAAAGGGCTCTCCTGGCCAAATGGTTTAACTTTGGCAGGTCCCTGCTGTTCTGTTATGAAACTAGAATATCTTTTGCAGATTCTGGAAGTGATTGCGATCGCAAAGCTCTATTCGTTGCTTTGGAATCGACTTTTGAAAATGAGAGGGCGTAAAATTCCCCAAAAAAATTTGGCGACGATATCGAGCACATGCCTTCATAAAAGGGCTCTCCTGGCCAAATGGTTTAACTTTGGCAGGTCCCTGCTGTTCTGTTATGAAAGTAGACTTAGTGGGGCAGATTCTGGAAGTGATTGCGATCGCAAAGCTCTATTGGTTGCTTTGGAATCGGCTTTTGAAAAAAATTCTGTGAAAATCGCAAAAATTTTGGGTATCGAAATCGGGCAAAGTCTGCATAAAAGGGCTCTCCTGGCCAAATGGTTTAACTTTGGCAGGTCCCTGCTGTTCTGTTATGAAACTAGAATATCTTTTGCAGATTCTGGAAGTGATTGCGATCGCAAAGCTCTATTCGTTGCTTTGGAATCGACTTTTGAAAATGAGAGGGCGTAAAATTCCCCAAAAAAATTTGGCGACGATATCGAGCACATGCCTTCATAAAAGGGCTCTCCTGGCCAAATGGTTTAACTTTGGCAGGTCCCTGCTGTTCTGTTATGAAAGTAGACTTCGTGGGGCAGATTCTGGAAGTGATTGCGATCGCAAAGCTCTATTGGTTGCTTTGGAATCGGCTTTTGAAAAAAATTCTGTGAAAATCGCAAAAATTTTGGGTATCGAAATCGGGCAAAGTCTGCATAAAAGGGCTCTCCTGGCCAAATGGTTTAACTTTGGCAGGTCCCTGCTGTTCTGTTATGAAACTAGAATATCTTTTGCAGATTCTGGAAGTGATTGCGATCGCAAAGCTCTATTCGTTGCTTTGGAATCGACTTTTGAAAATGAGAGGGCGTAAAATTCCCCAAAAAAATTTGGCGACGATATCGAGCACATGCCTTCATAAAAGGGCTCTCCTGGCCAAATGGTTTAACTTTGGCAGGTCCCTGCTGTTCTGTTATGAAAGTAGACTTCGTGGGGCAGATTCTGGAAGTGATTGCGATCGCAAAGCTCTATTGGTTGCTTTGGAATCGGCTTTTGAAAAAAATTCTGTGAAAATCGCAAAAATTTTGGGTATCGAAATCGGGCAAAGTCTGCATAAAAGGGCTCTCCTGGCCAAATGGTTTAACTTTGGCAGTTCCCTGCTGTTCTGTTATGAAACTAGAATATCTTTTACAGATTCTGGAAGTGATTGCGATCGCAAAGCTCTATTCGTTGCTTTGGAATCGACTTTTGAAAATGAGAGGGCGTAAAATTCCCCAAAAAAATTTGGCGACGATATCGAGCACATGCCTTCATAAAAGGGCTCTCCTGGCCAAATGGTTTAACTTTGGCAGGTCCCTGCTGTTCTGTTATGAAAGTAGACTTCGTGGGGCAGATTCTGGAAGTGATTGCGATCGCAAAGCTCTATTGGTTGCTTTGGAATCGGCTTTTGAAAAAAATTCTGTGAAAATCGCAAAAATTTTGGGTATCGAAATCGGGCAAAGTCTGCATAAAAGGGCTCTCCTGGCCAAATGGTTTAACTTTGGCAGTTCCCTGCTGTTCTGTTATGAAACTAGAATATCTTTTACAGATTCTGGAAGTGATTGCGATCGCAAAGCTCTATTCGTTGCTTTGGAATCGACTTTTGAAAATGAGAGGGCGTAAAATTCCCCAAAAAAATTTGGCGACGATATCGAGCACATGCCTTCATAAAAGGGCTCTCCTGGCCAAATGGTTTAACTTTGGCAGGTCCCTGCTGTTCTGTTATGAAAGTAGACTTCGTGGGGCAGATTCTGGAAGTGATTCCGATCGCAAAGCTCTATTGGTTGCTTTGGAATCGGCTTTTGAAAAAAATTCTGTGAAAATCGCAAAAATTTTGGGTATCGAAATCGGGCAAAGTCTGCATAAAAGGGCTCTCCTGGCCAAATGGTTTAACTTTGGCAGGTCCCTGCTGTTCTGTTATGAAACTAGAATATCTTTTGCAGATTCTGGAAGTGATTGCGATCGCAAAGCTCTATTCGTTGCTTTGGAATCGACTTTTGAAAATGAGAGGGCGTAAAATTCCCCAAAAAAATTTGGCGACGATATCGAGCACATGCCTTCATAAAAGGGCTCTCCTGGCCAAATGGTTTAACTTTGGCAGGTCTCTGCTGTTCTGTTATGAAAGTAGACTTCGTGGGGCAGATTCTGGAAGTGATTGCGATCGCAAAGCTCTATTGGTTGCTTTGGAATCGGCTTTTGAAAAAAATTCTGTGAAAATCGCAAAAATTTTGGGTATCGAAATCGGGCAAAGTCTGCATAAAAGGGCTCTCCTGGCCAAATGGTTTAACTTTGGCAGGTCCCTGCTGTTCTGTTATGAAACTAGAATATCTTTTGCAGATTCTGGAAGTGATTGCGATCGCAAAGCTCTATTCGTTGCTTTGGAATCGACTTTTGAAAATGAGAGGGCGTAAAATTCCCCAAAAAAATTTGGCGACGATATCGAGCACATGCCTTCATAAAAGGGCTCTCCTGGCCAAATGGTTTAACTTTGGCAGGTCCCTGCTGTTCTGTTATGAAAGTAGACTTCGTGGGGCAGATTCTGGAAGTGATTGCGATCGCAAAGCTCTATTGGTTGCTTTGGAATCGGCTTTTGAAAAAAATTCTGTGAAAATCGCAAAAATTTTGGGTATCGAAATCGGGCAAAGTCTGCATAAAAGGGCTCTCCTGGCCAAATGGTTTAACTTTGGCAGGTCCCTGCTGTTCTGTTATGAAACTAGAATATCTTTTGCAGATTCTGGAAGTGATTGCGATCGCAAAGCTCTATTCGTTGCTTTGGAATCGACTTTTGAAAATGAGAGGGCGTAAAATTCCCCAAAAAAATTTGGCGACGATATCGAGCACATGCCTTCATAAAAGGGCTCTCCTGGCCAAATGGTTTAACTTTGGCAGGTCCCTGCTGTTCTGTTATGAAAGTAGACTTCGTGGGGCAGATTCTGGAAGTGATTGCGATCGCAAAGCTCTATTGGTTGCTTTGGAATCGGCTTTTGAAAAAAATTCTGTGAAAATCGCAAAAATTTTGGGTATCGAAATCGGGCAAAGTCTGCATAAAAGGGCTCTCCTGGCCAAATGGTTTAACTTTGGCAGGTCCCTGCTGTTCTGTTATGAAACTAGAATATCTTTTGCAGATTCTGGAAGTGATTGCGATCGCAAAGCTCTATTCGTTGCTTTGGAATCGACTTTTGAAAATGAGAGTGCGTAAAATTCCCCAAAAAAATTTGGCGACGATATCGAGCACATGCCTTCATAAAAGGGCTCTCCTGGCCAAATGGTTTAACTTTGGCAGGTCCCTGCGGTTCTGTTATGAAAGTAGACTTCGTGGGGCAGATTCTGGAAGTGATTGCGATCGCAAAGCTCTATTGGTTGCTTTGGAATCGGCTTTTGAAAAAAATTCTGTGAAAATCGCAAAAATTTTCGGTATCGAAATCGGGCAAAGTCTGCATAAAAGGGCTCTCCTGGCCAAATGGTTTAACTTTGGCAGGTCCCTGCTGTTCTGTTATGAAACTAGAATATCTTTTGCAGATTCTGGAAGTGATTGCGATCGCAAAGCTCTATTCGTTGCTTTGGAATCGACTTTTGAAAATGAGAGGGCGTAAAATTCCCCAAAAAAATTTGGCGACGATATCGAGCACATGCCTTCATAAAAGGGCTCTCCTGGCCAAATGGTTTAACTTTGGCAGGTCCCTGCTGTTCCGTTATGAAAGTAGACTTCGTGGGGCAGATTCTGGAAGTGATTGCGATCGCAAAGCTCTATTGGTTGCTTTGGAATCGGCTTTTGAAAAAAATTCTGTGAAAATCGCAAAAATTTTGGGTATCGAAATCGGGCAAAGTCTGCATAAAAGGGCTCTCCTGGCCAAATGGTTTAACTTTGGCAGGTCCCTGCTGTTCTGTTATGAAACTAGAATATCTTTTGCAGATTCTAGAAGTGATTGCGATCGCAAAGCTCTATTCGTTGCTTTGGAATCGACTTTTGAAAATGAGAGGGCGTAAAATTCCCCAAAAAAATTTGGCGACGATATCGAGCACATGCCTTCATAAAAGGGCTCTCCTGGCCAAATGGTTTAACTTTGGCAGGTCCCTGCTGTTCTGTTATGAAAGTAGACTTCGTGGGGCAGATTCTGGAAGTGATTGCGATCGCAAAGCTCTATTGGTTGCTTTGGAATCGGCTTTTGAAAAAAATTCTGTGAAAATCGCAAAAATTTTGGGTATCGAAATCGGGCAAAGTCTGCATAAAAGGGCTCTCCTGGCCAAATGGTTTAACTTTGGCAGGTCCCTGCTGTTCTGTTATGAAACTAGAATATCGTTTGCAGATTCTGGAAGTGATTGCGATCGCAAAGCTCTATTCGTTGCTTTGGAATCGACTTTTGAAAATGAGAGGGCGTAAAATTCCCCAAAAAAATTTGGCGACGATATCGAGCACATGCCTTCATAAAAGGGCTCTCCTGGCCAAATGGTTTAACTTTGGCAGGTCCCTGCTGTTCTGTTATGAAAGTAGACTTCGTGGGGCAGATTCTGGAAGTGATTGCGATCGCAAAGCTCTATTGGTTGCTTTGGAATCGGCTTTTGAAAAAAATTCTGTGAAAATCGCAAAAATTTTGGGTATCGAAATCGGGCAAAGTCTGCATAAAAGGGCTCTCCTGGCCAAATGGTTTAACTTTGGCAGGTCCCTGCTGTTCTGTTATGAAACTAGAATATATTTTGCAGATTCTGGAAGTGATTGCGATCGCAAAGCTCTATTCGTTGCTTCGGAATCGACTTTTGAAAATGAGAGGGCGTAAAATTCCCCAAAAAAATTTGGCGACGATATCGAGCACATGCCTTCATAAAAGGGCTCTCCTGGCCAAATGGTTTAACTTTGGTAGGTCCCTGCTGTTCTGTTATGAAAGTAGACTTCGTGGGGCAGATTCTGGAAGTGATTGCGATCGCAAAGCTCTATTGGTTGCTTTGGAATCGGCTTTTGAAAAAAATTCTGTGAAAATCGCAAAAATTTTGGGTATCGAAATCGGGCAAAGTCTGCATAAAAGGGCTCTCCTGGCCAAATGGTTTAACTTTGGCAGGTCCCTGCTGTTCTGTTATGAAACTAGAATATCTTTTGCAGATTCTGGAAGTGATTGCGATCGCAAAGCTCTATTCGTTGCTTTGGAATCGACTTTTGAAAATGAGAGGGCGTAAAATTCCCCAAAAAAATTTGGCGACGATATCGAGCACATGCCTTCATAAAAGGGCTCTCCTGGCCAAATGGTTTAACTTTGGCAGGTCCCTGCTGTTCTGTTATGAAAGTAGACTTCGTGGGGCAGATTCTGGAAGTGATTGCGATCGCAAAGCTCTATTGGTTGCTTTGGAATCGGCTTTTGAAAAAAATTCTGTGAAAATCGCAAAAATTTTGGGTATCGAAATCGGGCAAAGTCTGCATAAAAGGGCTCTCCTGGCCAAATGGTTTAACTTTGGCAGGTCCCTGCTGTTCTGTTATGAAACTAGAATATATTTTGCAGATTCTGGAAGTGATTGCGATCGCAAAGCTCTATTCGTTGCTTCGGAATCGACTTTTGAAAATGAGAGGGCGTAAAATTCCCCAAAAAAATTTGGCGACGATATCGAGCACATGCCTTCATAAAAGGGCTCTCCTGGCCAAATGGTTTAACTTTGGCAGGTCCCTGCTGTTCTGTTATGAAAGTAGACTTCGTGGGGCAGATTCTGGAAGTGATTGCGATCGCAAAGCTCTATTGGTTGCTTTGGAATCGGCTTTTGAAAAAAATTCTGTGAAAATCGCAAAAATTTTGGGTATCGAAATCGGGCAAAGTCTGCATAAAAGGGCTCTCCTGGCCAAATGGTTTAACTTTGGCAGGTCCCTGCTGTTCTGTTATGAAACTAGAATATCTTTTGCAGATTCTGGAAGTGATTGCGATCGCAAAGCTCTATTCGTTGCTTTGGAATCGACTTTTGAAAATGAGAGGGCGTAAAATTCCCCAAAAAAATTTGGCGACGATATCGAGCACATGCCTTCATAAAAGGGCTCTCCTGGCCAAATGGTTTAACTTTGGCAGGTCCCTGCTGTTCTGTTATGAAAGTAGACTTCGTGGGGCAGATTCTGGAAGTGATTGCGATCGCAAAGCTCTATTGGTTGCTTTGGAATCGGCTTTTGAAAAAAATTCTGTGAAAATCGCAAAAATTTTGGGTATCGAAATCGGGCAAAGTCTGCATAAAAGGGCTCTCCTGGCCAAATGGTTTAACTTTGGCAGGTCCCTGCTGTTCTGTTATGAAACTAGAATATCTTTTGCAGATTCTGGAAGTGATTGCGATCGCAAAGCTCTATTCGTTGCTTTGGAATCGACTTTTGAAAATGAGAGGGCGTAAAATTCCCCAAAAAAATTTGGCGACGATATCGAGCACATGCCTTCATAAAAGGGCTCTCCTGGCCAAATGGTTTAACTTTGGCAGGTCCCTGCTGTTCTGTTATGAAAGTAGACTTCGTGGGGCAGATTCTGGAAGTGATTGCGATCGCAAAGCTCTATTGGTTGCTTTGGAATAGGCTTTTGAAAAAAATTCTGTGAAAATCGCAAAAATTTTGGGTATCGAAATCGGGCAAAGTCTGCCTAAAAGGGCTCTCCTGGCCAAATGGTTTAACTTTGGCAGGTCCCTGCTGTTCTGTTATGAAACTAGAATATCTTTTGCAGATTCTGGAAGTGATTGCGATCGCAAAGCTCTATTCGTTGCTTTGGAATCGACTTTTGAAAATGAGAGGGCGTAAAATTCCCCAAAAAAATTTGGCGACGATATCGAGCACATGCCTTCATAAAAGGGCTCTCCTGGCCAAATGGTTTAACTTTGGCAGGTCCCTGCTGTTCTGTTATGAAAGTAGACTTCGTGGGGCAGATTCTGGAAGTGATTGCGATCGCAAAGCTCTATTGGTTGCTTTGGAATCGGCTTTTGAAAAAAATTCTGTGAAAATCGCAAAAATTTTGGGTATCGAAATCGGGCAAAGTCTGCATAAAAGGGCTCTCCTGGCCAAATGGTTTAACTTTGGCAGGTCCCTGCTGTTCTGTTATGAAACTAGAATATCTTTTGCAGATTCTGGAAGTGATTGCGATCGCAAAGCTCTATTCGTTGCTTTGGAATCGACTTTTGAAAATGAGAGGGCGTAAAATTCCCCAAAAAAATTTGGCGACGATATCGAGCACATGCCTTCATAAAAGGGCTCTCCTGGCCAAATGGTTTAACTTTGGCAGGTCCCTGCTGTTCTGTTATGAAAGTAGACTTCGTGGGGCAGATTCTGGAAGTGATTGCGATCGCAAAGCTCTATTGGTTGCTTTGGAATCGGCTTTTGAAAAAAATTCTGTGAAAATCGCAAAAATTTTGGGTATCGAAATCGGGCAAAGTCTGCATAAAAGGGCTCTCCTGGCCAAATGGTTTAACTTTGGCAGGTCCCTGCTGTTCTGTTATGAAACTAGAATATCTTTTGCAGATTCTGGAAGTGATTGCGATCGCAAAGCTCTATTCGTTGCTTTGGAATCGACTTTTGGAAATGAGAGGGCGTAAAATTCCCCAAAAAAATTTGGCGACGATATCGAGCACATGCCTTCATAAAAGGGCTCTCCTGGCCAAATGGTTTAACTTTGGCAGGTCCCTGCTGTTCTGTTATGAAAGTAGACTTCGTGGGGCAGATTCTGGAAGTGATTGCGATCGCAAAGCTCTATTGGTTGCTTTGGAATCGGCTTTTGAAAAAAATTCTGTGAAAATCGCAAAAATTTTGGGTATCGAAATCGGGCAAAGTCTGCATAAAAGGGCTCTCCTGGCCAAATGGTTTAACTTTGGCAGGTCCCTGCTGTTCTGTTATGAAACTAGAATATCTTTTGCAGATTCTGGAAGTGATTGCGATCGCAAAGCTCTATTCGTTGCTTTGGAATCGACTTTTGAAAATGAGAGGGCGTAAAATTCCCCAAAAAAATTTGGCGACGATATCGAGCACATGCCTTCATAAAAGGGCTCTCCTGGCCAAATGGTTTAACTTTGGCAGGTCCCTGCTGTTCTGCTATGAAAGTAGACTTCGTGGGGCAGATTCTGGAAGTGATTGCGATCGCAAAGCTCTATTGGTTGCTTTGGAATCGGCTTTTGAAAAAAATTCTGTGAAAATCGCAAAAATTTTGGGTATCGAAATCGGGCAAAGTCTGCATAAAAGGGCTCTCCTGGCCAAATGGTTTAACTTTGGCAGGTCCCTGCTGTTCTGTTATGAAACTAGAATATCTTTTGCAGATTCTGGAAGTGATTGCGATCGCAAAGCTCTATTCGTTGCTTTGGAATCGACTTTTGAAAATGAGAGGGCGTAAAATTCCCCAAAAAAATTTGGCGACGATATCGAGCACATGCCTTCATAAAAGGGCTCTCCTGGCCAAATGGTTTAACTTTGGCAGGTCCCTGCTGTTCTGTTATGAAAGTAGACTTCGTGGGGCAGATTCTGGAAGTGATTGCGATCGCAAAGCTCTATTGGTTGCTTTGGAATCGGCTTTTGAAAAAAATTCTGTGAAAATCGCAAAAATTTTGGGTATCGAAATCGGGCAAACTCTGCATAAAAGGGCTCTCCTGGCCAAATGGTTTAACTTTGGCAGGTCCCTGCTGTTCTGTTATGAAACTAGAATATCGTTTGCAGATTCTGGAAGTGATTGCGATCGCAAAGCTCTATTCGTTGCTTTGGAATCGACTTTTGAAAATGAGAGGGCGTAAAATTCCCCAAAAAAATTTGGCGACGATATCGAGCACATGCCTTCATAAAAGGGCTCTCCTGGCCAAATGGTTTAACTTTGGCAGGTCCCTGCTGTTCTGTTATGAAAGTAGACTTCGTGGGGCAGATTCTGGAAGTGATTGCGATCGCAAAGCTCTATTGGTTGCTTTGGAATCGGCTTTTGAAAAAAATTCTGTGAAAATCGCAAAAATTTTTGGTATCGAAATCGGGCAAAGTCTGCATAAAAGGGCTCTCCTGGCCAAATGGTTTAACTTTGGCAGGTCCCTGCTGTTCTGTTATGAAACTAGAATATATTTTGCAGATTCTGGAAGTGATTGCGATCGCAAAGCTCTATTCGTTGCTTCGGAATCGACTTTTGAAAATGAGAGGGCGTAAAATTCCCCAAAAAAATTTGGCGACGATATCGAGCACATGCCTTCATAAAAGGGCTCTCCTGGCCAAATGGTTTAACTTTGGCAGGTCCCTGCTGTTCTGTTATGAAAGTAGACTTCGTGGGGCAGATTCTGGAAGTGATTGCGATCGCAAAGCTCTATTGGTTGCTTTGGAATCGGCTTTTGAAAAAAATTCTGTGAAAATCGCAAAAATTTTGGGTATCGAAATCGGGCAAAGTCTGCATAAAAGGGCTCTCCTGGCCAAATGGTTTAACTTTGGCAGGTCCCTGCTGTTCTGTTATGAAACTAGAATATCTTTTGCAGATTCTGGAAGTGATTGCGATCGCAAAGCTCTATTCGTTGCTTTGGAATCGACTTTTGAAAATGAGAGGGCGTAAAATTCCCCAAAAAAATTTGGCGACGATATCGAGCACATGCCTTCATAAAAGGGCTCTCCTGGCCAAATGGTTTAACTTTGGCAGGTCCCTGCTGTTCTGTTATGAAAGTAGACTTCGTGGGGCAGATTCTGGAAGTGATTGCGATCGCAAAGCTCTATTGGTTGCTTTGGAATCGGCTTTTGAAAAAAATTCTGTGAAAATCGCAAAAATTTTGGGTATCGAAATCGGGCAAAGTCTGCATAAAAGGGCTCTCCTGGCCAAATGGTTTAACTTTGGCAGGTCCCTGCTGTTCTGTTATGAAACTAGAATATATTTTGCAGATTCTGGAAGTGATTGCGATCGCAAAGCTCTATTCGTTGCTTTGGAATCGACTTTTGAAAATGAGAGGGCGTAAAATTCCCCAAAAAAATTTGGCGACGATATCGAGCACATGCCTTCATAAAAGGGCTCTCCTGGCCAAATGGTTTAACTTTGGCAGGTCCCTGCTGTTCTGTTATGAAAGTAGACTTCGTGGGGCAGATTCTGGAAGTGATTGCGATCGCAAAGCTCTATTGGTTGCTTTGGAATCGGCTTTTGAAAAAAATTCTGTGAAAATCGCAAAAATTTTGGGTATCGAAATCGGGCAAAGTCTGCATAAAAGGGCTCTCCTGGCCAAATGGTTTAACTTTGGCAGGTCCCTGCTGTTCTGTTATGAAACTAGAATATCTTTTGCAGATTCTGGAAGTGATTGCGATCGCAAAGCTCTATTCGTTGCTTTGGAATCGACTTTTGAAAATGAGAGGGCGTAAAATTCCCCAAAAAAATTTGGCGACGATATCGAGCACATGCCTTCATAAAAGGGCTCTCCTGGCCAAATGGTTTAACTTTGGCAGGTCCCTGCTGTTCTGTTATGAAAGTAGACTTCGTGGGGCAGATTCTGGAAGTGATTGCGATCGCAAAGCTCTATTGGTTGCTTTGGAATCGGCTTTTGAAAAAAATTCTGTGAAAATCGCAAAAATTTTGGGTATCGAAATCGGGCAAAGTCTGCATAAAAGGGCTCTCCTGGCCAAATGGTTTAACTTTGGCAGGTCCCTGCTGTTCTGTTATGAAACTAGAATATCTTTTGCAGATTCTGGAAGTGATTGCGATCGCAAAGCTCTATTCGTTGCTTTGGAATCGACTTTTGAAAATGAGAGTGCGTAAAATTCCCCAAAAAAATTTGGCGACGATATCGAGCACATGCCTTCATAAAAGGGCTCTCCTGGCCAAATGGTTTAACTTTGGCAGGTCCCTGCGGTTCTGTTATGAAAGTAGACTTCGTGGGGCAGATTCTGGAAGTGATTGCGATCGCAAAGCTCTATTGGTTGCTTTGGAATCGGCTTTTGAAAAAAATTCTGTGAAAATCGCAAAAATTTTGGGTATCGAAATCGGGCAAAGTCTGCATAAAAGGGCTCTCCTGGCCAAATGGTTTAACTTTGGCAGGTCCCTGCTGTTCTGTTATGAAACTAGAATATCTTTTGCAGATTCTGGAAGTGATTGCGATCGCAAAGCTCTATTCGTTGCTTTGGAATCGACTTTTGAAAATGAGAGGGCGTAAAATTCCCCAAAAAAATTTGGCGACGATATCGAGCACATGCCTTCATAAAAGGGCTCTCCTGGCCAAATGGTTTAACTTTGGCAGGTCCCTGCTGTTCTGTTATGAAAGTAGACTTCGTGGGGCAGATTCTGGAAGTGATTGCGATCGCAAAGCTCTATTGGTTGCTTTGGAATCGGCTTTTGAAAAAAATTCTGTGAAAATCGCAAAAATTTTGGGTATCGAAATCGGGCAAAGTCTGCATAAAAGGGCTCTCCTGGCCAAATGGTTTAACTTTGGCAGGTCCCTGCTGTTCTGTTATGAAACTAGAATATCTTTTGCAGATTCTGGAAGTGATTGCGATCGCAAAGCTCTATTCGTTGCTTTGGAATCGACTTTTGGAAATGAGAGGGCGTAAAATTCCCCAAAAAAATTTGGCGACGATATCGAGCACATGCCTTCATAAAAGGGCTCTCCTGGCCAAATGGTTTAACTTTGGCAGGTCCCTGCTGTTCTGTTATGAAAGTAGACTTCGTGGGGCAGATTCTGGAAGTGATTGCGATCGCAAAGCTCTATTGGTTGCTTTGGAATCGGCTTTTGAAAAAAATTCTGTGAAAATCGCAAAAATTTTGGGTATCGAAATCGGGCAAAGTCTGCATAAAAGGGCTCTCCTGGCCAAATGGTTTAACTTTGGCAGGTCCCTGCTGTTCTGTTATGAAACTAGAATATCTTTTGCAGATTCTGGAAGTGATTGCGATCGCAAAGCTCTATTCGTTGCTTTGGAATCGACTTTTGAAAATGAGAGGGCGTAAAATTCCCCAAAAAAATTTGGCGACGATATCGAGCACATGCCTTCATAAAAGGGCTCTCCTGGCCAAATGGTTTAACTTTGGCAGGTCTCTGCTGTTCTGTTATGAAAGTAGACTTCGTGGGGCAGATTCTGGAAGTGATTGCGATCGCAAAGCTCTATTGGTTGCTTTGGAATCGGCTTTTGAAAAAAATTCTGTGAAAATCGCAAAAATTTTGGGTATCGAAATCGGGCAAAGTCTGCATAAAAGGGCTCTCCTGGCCAAATGGTTTAACTTTGGCAGGTCCCTGCTGTTCTGTTATGAAACTAGAATATCTTTTGCAGATTCTGGAAGTGATTGCGATCGCAAAGCTCTATTCGTTGCTTTGGAATCGACTTTTGAAAATGAGAGGGCGTAAAATTCCCCAAAAAAATTTGGCGACGATATCGAGCACATGCCTTCATAAAAGGGCTCTCCTGGCCAAATGGTTTAACTTTGGCAGGTCCCTGCTGTTCTGTTATGAAAGTAGACTTCGTGGGGCAGATTCTGGAAGTGATTGCGATCGCAAAGCTCTATTGGTTGCTTTGGAATCGGCTTTTGAAAAAAATTCTGTGAAAATCGCAAAAATTTTGGGTATCGAAATCGGGCAAAGTCTGCATAAAAGGGCTCTCCTGGCCAAATGGTTTAACTTTGGCAGGTCCCTGCTGTTCTGTTATGAAACTAGAATATCTTTTGCAGATTCTGGATGTGATTGCGATCGCAAAGCTCTATTCGTTGCTTTGGAATCGACTTTTGAAAATGAGAGGGCGTAAAATTCCCCAAAAAAATTTGGCGACGATATCGAGCACATGCCTTCATAAAAGGGCTCTCCTGGCCAAATGGTTTAACTTTGGCAGGTCCCTGCTGTTCTGTTATGAAAGTAGACTTCGTGGGGCAGATTCTGGAAGTGATTGCGATCGCAAAGCTCTATTGGTTGCTTTGGAATCGGCTTTTGAAAAAAATTCTGTGAAAATCGCAAAAATTTTGGGTATCGAAATCGGGCAAAGTCTGCATAAAAGGGCTCTCCTGGCCAAATGGTTTAACTTTGGCAGGTCCCTGCTGTTCTGTTATGAAACTAGAATATCTTTTGCAGATTCTGGAAGTGATTGCGATCGCAAAGCTCTATTCGTTGCTTTGGAATCGACTTTTGAAAATGAGAGGGCGTAAAATTCCCCAAAAAAATTTGGCGACGATATCGAGCACATGCCTTCATAAAAGGGCTCTCCTGGCCAAATGGTTTAACTTTGGCAGGTCCCTGCTGTTCTGTTATGAAAGTAGACTTCGTGGGGCAGATTCTGGAAGTGATTGCGATCGCAAAGCTCTATTGGTTGCTTTGGAATCGGCTTTTGAAAAAAATTCTGTGAAAATCGCAAAAATTTTGGGTATCGAAATCGGGCAAAGTCTGCATAAAAGGGCTCTCCTGGCCAAATGGTTTAACTTTGGCAGGTCCCTGCTGTTCTGTTATGAAACTAGAATATCTTTTGCAGATTCTGGAAGTGATTGCGATCGCAAAGCTCTATTCGTTGCTTTGGAATCGACTTTTGAAAATGAGAGGGCGTAAAATTCGACCAAAAAGTTTGGCGACGATATCGAGCACATGCCTTCATAAAAGGGCTCTCCTGGCCAAATGGTTTAACTTTGGCAGGTCCCTGCTGTTCTGTTATGAAAGTAGACTTCGTGGGGCAGATTCTGGAAGTGATTGCGATCGCAAAGCTCTATTAGTTGCTTTGGAATCGGCTTTTGAAAAAAATTCTGTGAAAATCGCAAAAATTTTGGGTATCGAAATCGGGCAAAGTCTGCATAAAAGGGCTCTCCTGGCCAAATGGTTTAACTTTGGCAGGTCCCTGCTGTTCTGTTATGAAACTAGAATATCTTTTGCAGATTCTGGATGTGATTGCGATCGCAAAGCTCTATTCGTTGCTTTGGAATCGACTTTTGAAAATGAGAGGGCGTAAAATTCCCCAAAAAAATTTGGCGACGATATCGAGCACATGCCTTCATAAAAGGGCTCTCCTGGCCAAATGGTTTAACTTTGGCAGGTCCCTGCTGTTCTGTTATGAAAGTAGACTTCGTGGGGCAGATTCTGGAAGTGATTGCGATCGCAAAGCTCTATTGGTTGCTTTGGAATCGGCTTTTGAAAAAAATTCTGTGAAAATCGCAAAAATTTTGGGTATCGAAATCGGGCAAAGTCTGCATAAAAGGGCTCTCCTGGCCAAATGGTTTAACTTTGGCAGGTCCCTGCTGTTCTGTTATGAAACTAGAATATCTTTTGCAGATTCTGGAAGTGATTGCGATCGCAAAGCTCTATTCGTTGCTTTGGAATCGACTTTTGAAAATGAGAGGGCGTAAAATTCCCCAAAAAAATTTGGCGACGATATCGAGCACATGCCTTCATAAAAGGGCTCTCCTGGCCAAATGGTTTAACTTTGGCAGGTCCCTGCTGTTCTGTTATGAAAGTAGACTTCGTGGGGCAGATTCTGGAAGTGATTGCGATCGCAAAGCTCTATTGGTTGCTTTGGAATCGGCTTTTGAAAAAAATTCTGTGAAAATCGCAAAAATTTTGGGTATCGAAATCGGGCAAAGTCTGCATAAAAGGGCTCTCCTGGCCAAATGGTTTAACTTTGGCAGGTCCCTGCTGTTCTGTTATGAAACTAGAATATCTTTTGCAGATTCTGGAAGTGATTGCGATCGCAAAGCTCTATTCGTTGCTTTGGAATCGACTTTTGAAAATGAGAGGGCGTAAAATTCCCCAAAAAAATTTGGCGACGATATCGAGCACATGCCTTCATAAAAGGGCTCTCCTGGCCAAATGGTTTAACTTTGGCAGGTCCCTGCTGTTCTGTTATGAAAGTAGACTTCGTGGGGCAGATTCTGGAAGTGATTGCGATCGCAAAGCTCTATTGGTTGCTTTGGAATCGGCTTTTGAAAAAAATTCTGTGAAAATCGCAAAAATTTTGGGTATCGAAATCGGGCAAAGTCTGCATAAAAGGGCTCTCCTGGCCAAATGGTTTAACTTTGGCAGGTCCCTGCTGTTCTGTTATGAAACTAGAATATCTTTTGCAGATTCTGGAAGTGATTGCGATCGCAAAGCTCTATTCGTTGCTTTGGAATCGACTTTTGAAAATGAGAGTGCGTAAAATTCCCCAAAAAAATTTGGCGACGATATCGAGCACATGCCTTCATAAAAGGGCTCTCCTGGCCAAATGGTTTAACTTTGGCAGGTCCCTGCGGTTCTGTTATGAAAGTAGACTTCGTGGGGCAGATTCTGGAAGTGATTGCGATCGCAAAGCTCTATTGGTTGCTTTGGAATCGGCTTTTGAAAAAAATTCTGTGAAAATCGCAAAAATTTTCGGTATCGAAATCGGGCAAAGTCTGCATAAAAGGGCTCTCCTGGCCAAATGGTTTAACTTTGGCAGGTCCCTGCTGTTCTGTTATGAAACTAGAATATCTTTTGCAGATTCTGGAAGTGATTGCGATCGCAAAGCTCTATTCGTTGCTTTGGAATCGACTTTTGAAAATGAGAGGGCGTAAAATTCCCCAAAAAAATTTGGCGACGATATCGAGCACATGCCTTCATAAAAGGGCTCTCCTGGCCAAATGGTTTAACTTTGGCAGGTCCCTGCTGTTCTGTTATGAAAGTAGACTTCGTGGGGCAGATTCTGGAAGTGATTGCGATCGCAAAGCTCTATTGGTTGCTTTGGAATCGGCTTTTGAAAAAAATTCTGTGAAAATCGCAAAAATTTTGGGTATCGAAATCGGGCAAAGTCTGCATAAAAGGGCTCTCGTGGCCAAATGGTTTAATTTTGGCAGGTCCCTGCTGTTCTGTTATGAAACTAGAATATCTTTTGCAGATTCTGGAAGTGATTGCGATCGCAAAGCTCTATTCGTTGCTTTGGAATCGACTTTTGAAAATGAGAGGGCGTAAAATTCCCCAAAAAAATTTGGCGACGATATCGAGCACATGCCTTCATAAAAGGGCTCTCCTGGCCAAATGGTTTAACTTTGGCAGGTCCCTGCTGTTCTGTTATGAAAGTAGACTTCGTGGGGCAGATTCTGGAAGTGATTGCGATCGCAAAGCTCTATTGGTTGCTTTGGAATCGGCTTTTGAAAAAAATTCTGTGAAAATCGCAAAAATTTTGGGTATCGAAATCGGGCAAAGTCTGCATAAAAGGGCTCTCCTGGCCAAATGGTTTAACTTTGGCAGGTCCCTGCTGTTCTGTTATGAAACTAGAATATCTTTTGCAGATTCTGGAAGTGATTGCGATCGCAAAGCTCTATTCGTTGCTTTGGAATCGACTTTTGAAAATGAGAGTGCGTAAAATTCCCCAAAAAAATTTGGCGACGATATCGAGCACATGCCTTCATAAAAGGGCTCTCCTGGCCAAATGGTTTAACTTTGGCAGGTCCCTGCTGTTCTGTTATGAAAGTAGACTTCGTGGGGCAGATTCTGGAAGTGATTGCGATCGCAAAGCTCTATTGGTTGCTTTGGAATCGGCTTTTGAAAAAAATTCTGTGAAAATCGCAAAAATTTTGGGTATCGAAATCGGGCAAAGTCTGCATAAAAGGGCTCTCCTGGCCAAATGGTTTAACTTTGGCAGGTCCCTGCTGTTCTGTTATGAAACTAGAATATCTTTTGCAGATTCTGGAAGTGATTGCGATCGCAAAGCTCTATTCGTTGCTTTGGAATCGACTTTTGAAAATGAGAGGGCGTAAAATTCCCCAAAAAAATTTGGCGACGATATCGAGCACATGCCTTCATAAAAGGGCTCTCCTGGCCAAATGGTTTAACTTTGGCAGGTCCCTGCTCTTCTGTTATGAAAGTAGACTTCGTGGGGCAGATTCTGGAATTATTGCGATCGCAAAGCTCTATTGGTTGCTTTGGAATCGGCTTTTGAAAAAAATTCTGTGAAAATCGCAAAAATTTTGGGTATCGAAATCGGGCAAAGTCTGCATAAAAGGGCTCTCCTGGCCAAATGGTTTAACTTTGGCAGGTCCCTGCTGTTCTGTTATGAAACTAGAATATCTTTTGCAGATTCTGGAAGTGATTGCGATCGCAAAGCTCTATTCGTTGCTTTGGAATCGACTTTTGAAAATGAGAGGGCGTAAAATTCCCCAAAAAAATTTGGCGACGATATCGAGCACATGCCTTCATAAAAGGGCTCTCCTGGCCAAATGGTTTAACTTTGGCAGGTCCCTGCTGTTCTGTTATGAAAGTAGACTTCGTGGGGCAGATTCTGGAAGTGATTGCGATCGCAAAGCTCTATTGGTTGCTTTGGAATCGGCTTTTGAAAAAAATTCTGTGAAAATCGCAAAAATTTTGGGTATCGAAATCGGGCAAAGTCTGCATAAAAGGGCTCTCCTGGCCAAATGGTTTAACTTTGGCAGGTCCCTGCTGTTCTGTTATGAAACTAGAATATCTTTTGCAGATTCTGGAAGTGATTGCGATCGCAAAGCTCTATTCGTTGCTTTGGAATCGACTTTTGAAAATGAGAGTGCGTAAAATTCCCCAAAAAAATTTGGCGACGATATCGAGCACATGCCTTCATAAAAGGGCTCTCCTGGCCAAATGGTTTAACTTTGGCAGGTCCCTGCTGTTCTGTTATGAAAGTAGACTTCGTGGGGCAGATTCTGGAAGTGATTGCGATCGCAAAGCTCTATTGGTTGCTTTGGAATCGGCTTTTGAAAAAAATTCTGTGAAAATCGCAAAAATTTTGGGTATCGAAATCGGGCAAAGTCTGCATAAAAGGGCTCTCCTGGCCAAATGGTTTAACTTTGGCAGGTCCCTGCTGTTCTGTTATGAAACTAGAATATCTTTTGCAGATTCTGGAAGTGATTGCGATCGCAAAGCTCTATTCGTTGCTTTGGAATCGACTTTGAAAATGAGAGGGCGTAAAATTCCCCAAAAAAATTTGGCGACGATATCGAGCACATGCCTTCATAAAAGGGGTCTCCTGGCCAAATGGTTTAACTTTGGCAGGTCCCTGCTGTTCTGTTATGAAAGTAGACTTCGTGGGGCAGATTCTGGAAGTGATTGCGATCGCAAAGCTCTATTGGTTGCTTTGGAATCGGCTTTTGAAAAAAATTCTGTGAAAATCGCAAAAATTTTGGGTATCGAAATCGGGCAAAGTCTGCATAAAAGGGCTCTCCTGGGCAAATGGTTTAACTTTGGCAGGTCCCTGCTGTACTGTTATGAAACTAGAATATCTTTTGCAGATTCTGGAAGTGATTGCGATCGCAAAGCTCTATTCGTTGCTTTGGAATCGACTTTTGAAAATGAGAGGGCGTAAAATTCCCCAAAAAAATTTGGCGACGATATCGAGCACATGCCTTCATAAAAGGGCTCTCCTGGCCAAATGGTTTAACTTTGGCAGGTCCCTGCTGTTCTGTTATGAAAGTAGACTTCGTGGGGCAGATTCTGGAAGTGATTGCGATCGCAAAGCTCTATTGGTTGCTTTGGAATCGGCTTTTGAAAAAAATTCTGTGAAAATCGCAAAAATTTTGGGTATCGAAATCGGGCAAAGTCTGCATAAAAGGGCTCTCCTGGCCAAATGGTTTAACTTTGGCAGGTCCCTGCTGTTCTGTTATGAAACTAGAATATCTTTTGCAGATTCTGGAAGTGATTGCGATCGCAAAGCTCTATTCGTTGCTTTGGAATCGACTTTTGAAAATGAGAGGGCGTAAAATTCCCCAAAAAAATTTGGCGACGATATCGAGCACATGCCTTCATAAAAGGGCTCTCCTGGCCAAATGGTTTAACTTTGGCAGGTCCCTGCTGTTCTGTTATGAAAGTAGACTTCGTGGGGCAGATTCTGGAAGTGATTGCGATCGCAAAGCTCTATTGGTTGCTTTGGAATCGGCTTTTGAAAAAAATTCTGTGAAAATCGCAAAAATTTTGGGTATCGAAATCGGGCAAAGTCTGCATAAAAGGGCTCTCCTGGCCAAATGGTTTAAGTTTGGCAGGTCCCTGCTGTTCTGTTATGAAACTAGAATATCTTTTGCAGATTCTGGAAGTGATTGCGATCGCAAAGCTCTATTCGTTGCTTTGGAATCGACTTTTGAAAATGAGAGTGCGTAAAATTCCCCAAAAAAATTTGGCGACGATATCGAGCACATGCCTTCATAAAAGGGCTCTCCTGGCCAAATGGTTTAACTTTGGCAGGTCCCTGCGGTTCTGTTATGAAAGTAGACTTCGTGGGGCAGATTCTGGAAGTGATTGCGATCGCAAAGCTCTATTGGTTGCTTTGGAATCGGCTTTTGAAAAAAATTCTGTGAAAATCGCAAAAATTTTCGGTATCGAAATCGGGCAAAGTCTGCATAAAAGGGCTCTCCTGGCCAAATGGTTTAACTTTGGCAGGTCCCTGCTGTTCTGTTATGAAACTAGAATATCTTTTGCAGATTCTGGAAGTGATTGCGATCGCAAAGCTCTATTCGTTGCTTTGGAATCGACTTTTGAAAATGAGAGGGCGTAAAATTCCCCAAAAAAATTTGGCGACGATATCGAGCACATGCCTTCATAAAAGGGCTCTCCTGGCCAAATGGTTTAACTTTGGCAGGTCCCTGCTGTTCTGTTATGAAAGTAGACTTCGTGGGGCAGATTCTGGAAGTGATTGCGATCGCAAAGCTCTATTGGTTGCTTTGGAATCGGCTTTTGAAAAAAATTCTGTGAAAATCGCAAAAATTTTGGGTATCGAAATCGGGCAAAGTCTGCATAAAAGGGCTCTCCTGGCCAAATGGTTTAACTTTGGCAGGTCCCTGCTGTTCTGTTATGAAACTAGAATATCTTTTGCAGATTCTGGAAGTGATTGCGATCGCAAAGCTCTATTCGTTGCTTTGGAATCGACTTTTGAAAATGAGAGGGCGTAAAATTCCCCAAAAAAATTTGGCGACGATATCGAGCACATGCCTTCATAAAAGGGCTCTCCTGGCCAAATGGTTTAACTTTGGCAGGTCCCTGCTGTTCTGTTATGAAAGTAGACTTCGTGGGGCAGATTCTGGAAGTGATTGCGATCGCAAAGCTCTATTGGTTGCTTTGGAATCGGCTTTTGAAAAAAATTCTGTGAAAATCGCAAAAATTTTGGGTATCGAAATCGGGCAAAGTCTGCATAAAAGGGCTCTCCTGGCCAAATGGTTTAACTTTGGCAGGTCCCTGCTGTTCTGTTATGAAACTAGAATATCTTTTGCAGATTCTGGAAGTGATTGCGATCGCAAAGCTCTATTCGTTGCTTTGGAATCGACTTTTGAAAATGAGAGTGCGTAAAATTCCCCAAAAAAATTTGGCGACGATATCGAGCACATGCCTTCATAAAAGGGCTCTCCTGGCCAAATGGTTTAACTTTGGCAGGTCCCTGCTGTTCTGTTATGAAAGTAGACTTTGTGGGGCAGATTCTGGAAGTGATTGCGATCGCAAAGCTCTATTGGTTGCTTTGGAATCGGCTTTTGAAAAAAATTCTGTGAAAATCGCAAAAATTTTGGGTATCGAAATCGGGCAAAGTCTGCATAAAAGGGCTCTCCTGGCCAAATGGTTTAACTTTGGCAGGTCCCTGCTGTTCTGTTATGAAACTAGAATATCTTTTGCAGATTCTGGAAGTGATTGCGATCGCAAAGCTCTATTCGTTGCTTTGGAATCGACTTTTGGAAATGAGAGGGCGTAAAATTCCCCAAAAAAATTTGGCGACGATATCGAGCACATGCCTTCATAAAAGGGCTCTCCTGGCCAAATGGTTTAACTTTGGCAGGTCCCTGCTGTTCTGTTATGAAAGTAGACTTCGTGGGGCAGATTCTGGAAGTGATTGCGATCGCAAAGCTCTATTGGTTGCTTTGGAATCGGCTTTTGAAAAAAATTCTGTGAAAATCGCAAAAATTTTGGGTATCGAAATCGGGCAAAGTCTGCATAAAAGGGCTCTCCTGGCCAAATGGTTTAACTTTGGCAGGTCCCTGCTGTTCTGTTATGAAACTAGAATATCTTTTGCAGATTCTGGAAGTGATTGCGATCGCAAAGCTCTATTCGTTGCTGTGGAATCGACTTTTGAAAATGAGAGGGCGTAAAATTCCCCAAAAAAATTTGGCGACGATATCGAGCACATGGCTTCATAAAAGGGCTCTCCTGGCCAAATGGTTTAACTTTGGCAGGTCCCTGCTGTTCTGTTATGAAACTTGAATATCTTTTGCAGATTCTGGAAGTGATTGCGATCGCAAAGCTCTATTCGTTGCTTTGGAATCGACTTTTGAAAATGAGAGGGCGTAAAATTCCCCAAAAAAATTTGGCGACGATATCGAGCACATGCCTTCATAAAAGGGCTCTCCTGGCCAAATGGTTTAACTTTGGCAGGTCCCTGCTGTTCTGTTATGAAAGTAGACTTCGTGGGGCAGATTCTGGAAGTGATTGCGATCGCAAAGCTCTATTGGTTGCTTTGGAATCGGCTTTTGAAAAAAATTCTGTGAAAATCGCAAAAATTTTGGGTATCGAAATCGGGCAAAGTCTGCATAAAAGGCCAAATGGTTTAACTTTGGCAGGTCCCTGCTGTTCTGTTATGAAACTAGAATATCTTTTGCAGATTCTGGAAGTGATTGCGATCGCAAAGCTCTATTCGTTGCTTTGGAATCGACTTTTGAAAATGAGAGGGCGTAAAATTCCCCAAAAAAATTTGGCGACAATATCGAGCACATGCCTTCATAAAAGGGCTCTCCTGGCCAAATGGTTTAACTTTGGCAGGTCCCTGCTGTTCTGTTATGAAAGTAGACTTCGTGGGGCAGATTCTGGAAGTGATTGCGATCGCAAAGCTCTATTGGTTGCTTTGGAATCGGCTTTTGAAAAAAATTCTGTGAAAATCGCAAAAATTTTGGGTATCGAAATCGGGCAAAGTCTGCATAAAAGGGCTCTCCTGGCCAAATGGTTTAACTTTGGCAGGTCCCTGCTGTTCTGTTATGAAACTAGAATATCGTTTGCAGATTCTGGAAGTGATTGCGATCGCAAAGCTCTATTCGTTGCTTTGGAATCGACTTTTGAAAATGAGAGGGCGTAAAATTCCCCAAAAAAATTTGGCGACGATATCGAGCACATGCCTTCATAAAAGGGCTCTCCTGGCCAAATGGTTTAACTTTGGCAGGTCCCTGCTGTTCTGTTATGAAAGTAGACTTCGTGGGGCAGATTCTGGAAGTGATTGCGATCGCAAAGCTCTATTGGTTGCTTTGGAATCGGCTTTTGAAAAAAATTCTGTGAAAATCGCAAAAATTTTGGGTATCGAAATCGGGCAAAGTCTGCATAAAAGGGCTCTCCTGGCCAAATGGTTTAACTTTGGCAGGTCCCTGCTGTTCTGTTATGAAACTAGAATATCTTTTGCAGATTCTGGAAGTGATTGCGATCGCAAAGCTCTATTCGTTGCTTTGGAATCGACTTTTGAAAATGAGAGGGCGTAAAATTCCCCAAAAAAATTTGGCGACGATATCGAGCACATGCCTTCATAAAAGGGCTCTCCTGGCCAAATGGTTTAACTTTGGCAGGTCCCTGCTGTTCTGTTATGAAAGTAGACTTCGTGGGGCAGATTCTGGAAGTGATTGCGATCGCAAAGCTCTATTGGTTGCTTTGGAATCGGCTTTTGAAAAAAATTCTGTGAAAATTGCAAAAATTTTGGGTATCGAAATCGGGCAAAGTCTGCATAAAAGGGCTCTCCTGGCCAAATGGTTTAACTTTGGCAGGTCCCTGCTGTTCT
Organism: Salticus scenicus; assembly: GCA_963930645.1. Classification (NCBI taxonomy): domain Eukaryota; kingdom Metazoa; phylum Arthropoda; class Arachnida; order Araneae; family Salticidae; genus Salticus; species Salticus scenicus. The sequence goes on from CAWVNO010002355.1 coordinate 104,820, forward strand.
GTTATGAAACTAGAATATATTTTGCAGATTCTGGAAGTGATTGCGATCGCAAAGCTCTATTCGTTGCTTTGGAATCGACTTTTGAAAATGAGAGGGCGTAAAATTCCCCAAAAAAATTTGGCGACGATATCGAGCACATGCCTTCATAAAAGGGCTCTCCTGGCCAAATGGTTTAACTTTGGCAGGTCCCTGCTGTTCTGTTATGAAAGTAGACTTCGTGGGGCAGATTCTGGAAGTGATTGCGATCGCAAAGCTCTATTGGTTGCTTTGGAATCGGCTTTTGAAAAAAATTCTGTGAAAATCGCAAAAATTTTGGGTATCGAAATCGGGCAAAGTCTGCATAAAAGGGCTCTCCTGGCCAAATGGTTTAACTTTGGCAGGTCCCTGCTGTTCTGTTATGAAACTAGAATATATTTTGCAGATTCTGGAAGTGATTGCGATCGCAAAGCTCTATTCGTTGCTTCGGAATCGACTTTTGAAAATGAGAGGGCGTAAAATTCCCCAAAAAAATTTGGCGACGATATCGAGCACATGCTTTCATAAAAGGGCTCTCCTGGCCAAATGGTTTAACTTTGGCAGGTCCCTGCTGTTCTGTTATGAAAGTAGACTTCGTGGGGCAGATTCTGGAAGTGATTGCGATCGCAAAGCTCTATTGGTTGCTTTGGAATCGGCTTTTGAAAAAAATTCTGTGAAAATCGCAAAAATTTTGGGTATCGAAATCGGGCAAAGTCTGCATAAAAGGGCTCTCCTGGCCAAATGGTTTAACTTTGGCAGGTCCCTGCTGTTCTGTTATGAAACTAGAATATATTTTGCAGATTCTGGAAGTGATTGCGATCGCAAAGCTCTATTCGTTGCTTTGGAATCGACTTTTGAAAATGAGAGGGCGTAAAATTCCCCAAAAAAATTTGGCGACGATATCGAGCACATGCCTTCATAAAAGGGCTCTCCTGGCCAAATGGTTTAACTTTGGCAGGTCCCTGCTGTTCTGTTATGAAAGTAGACTTCGTGGGGCAGATTCTGGAAGTGATTGCGATCGCAAAGCTCAATTGGTTGCTTTGGAATCGGCTTTTGAAAAAAATTCTGTGAAAATCGCAAAAATTTTGGGTATCGAAATCGGGCAAAGTCTGCATAAAAGGGCTCTCCTGGCCAAATGGTTTAACTTTGGCAGGTCCCTGCTGTTCTGTTATGAAACTAGAATATCTTTTACAGATTCTGGAAGTGATTGCGATCGCAAAGCTCTATTCGTTGCTTTGGAATCGACTTTTGAAAATGAGAGGGCGTAAAATTCCCCAAAAAAATTTGGCGACGATATCGAGCACATGCCTTCATAAAAGGGCTCTCCTGGCCAAATGGTTTAACTTTGGCAGGTCCCTGCTGTTCTGTTATGAAAGTAGACTTCGTGGGGCAGATTCTGGAAGTGATTGCGATCGCAAAGCTCTATTGGTTGCTTTGGAATCGGCTTTTGAAAAAAATTCTGTGAAAATCGCAAAAATTTTGGGTATCGAAATCGGGCAAAGTCTGCATAAAAGGGCTCTCCTGGCCAAATGGTTTAACTTTGGCAGGTCCCTGCTGTTCTGTTATGAAACTAGAATATCTTTTGCAGATTCTGGAAGTGATTGCGATCGCAAAGCTCTATTCGTTGCTTTGGAATCGACTTTTGAAAATGAGAGGGCGTAAAATTCCCCAAAAAAATTTGGCGACGATATCGAGCACATGCCTTCATAAAAGGGCTCTCCTGGCCAAATGGTTTAACTTTGGCAGGTCCCTGCTGTTCTGTTATGAAAGTAGACTTCGTGGGGCAGATTCTGGAAGTGATTGCGATCGCAAAGCTCTATTGGTTGCTTTGGAATCGGCTTTTGAAAAAAATTCTGTGAAAATCGCAAAAATTTTGGGTATCGAAATCGGGCAAAGTCTGCATAAAAGGGCTCTCCTGGCCAAATGGTTTAACTTTGGCAGGTCCCTGCTGTTCTGTTATGAAACTAGAATATCTTTTGCAGATTCTGGAAGTGATTGCGATCGCAAAGCTCTATTCGTTGCTTTGGAATCGACTTTTGAAAATGAGAGGGCGTAAAATTCCCCAAAAAAATTTGGCGACGATATCGAGCACATGCCTTCATAAAAGGGCTCTCCTGGCCAAATGGTTTAACTTTGGCAGGTCCCTGCTGTTCTGTTATGAAAGAAGACTTCGTGGGGCAGATTCTGGAAGTGATTGCGATCGCAAAGCTCTATTCGTTGCTTTGGAATCGGCTTTTGAAAAAAATTCTGTGAAAATCGCAAAAGTTTTGGGTATCGAAATCGGGCAAAGTCTGCATAAAAGGGCTCTCCTGGCCAAATGGTTTAACTTTGGCAGGTCCCTGCTGTTCTGTTATGAAACTAGAATATCTTTTGCAGATTCTGGAAGTGATTGCGATCGCAAAGCTCTATTCGTTGCTTTGGAATCGACTTTTGAAAATGAGAGGGCGTAAAATTCCCCAAAAAAATTTGGCGACGATATCGAGCACATGCCTTCATAAAAGGGCTCTCCTGGCCAAATGGTTTAACTTTGGCAGGTCCCTGGTGTTCTGTTATGAAAGTAGACTTCGTGGGGCAGATTCTGGAAGTGATTGCGATCGCAAAGCTCTATTGGTTGCTTTGGAATCGGCTTTTGAAAAAAATTCTGTGAAAATCGCAAAAATTTTGGGTATCGAAATCGGGCAAAGTCTGCATAAAAGGGCTCTCCTGGCCAAATGGTTTAACTTTGGCAGGTCCCTGCTGTTCTGTTATGAAACTAGAATATCTTTTGCAGATTCTGGAAGTGATTGCGATCGCAAAGCTCTATTCGTTGCTTTGGAATCGACTTTTGAAAATGAGAGGGCGTAAAATTCCCCAAAAAAATTTGGCGACGATATCGAGCACATGCCTTCATAAAAGGGCTCTCCTGGCCAAATGGTTTAACTTTGGCAGGTCCCTGCTGTTCTGTTATGAAACTAGAATATCTTTTGCAGATTCTGGAAGTGATTGCGATCGCAAAGCTCTATTCGTTGCTTTGGAATCGACTTTTGAAAATGAGAGGGCGTAAAATTCCCCAAAAAAATTTGGCGACGATATCGAGCACATGCCTTCATAAAAGGGCTCTCCTGGCCAAATGGTTTAACTTTGGCAGGTCCCTGCTGTTCTGTTATGAAAGTAGACTTCGTGGGGCAGATTCTGGAAGTGATTGCGATCGCAAAGCTCTATTGGTTGCTTTGGAATCGGCTTTTGAAAAAAATTCTGTGAAAATCGCAAAAATTTTGGGTATCGAAATCGGGCAAAGTCTGCATAAAAGGGCTCTCCTGGCCAAATGGTTTAACTTTGGCAGGTCCCTGCTGTTCTGTTATGAAACTAGAATATCTTTTGCAGATTCTGGAAGTGATTGCGATCGCAAAGCTCTATTCGTTGCTTTGGAATCGACTTTTAAAAATGAGAGGGCGTAAAATTCCCCAAAAAAATTTGGCGACGATATCGAGCACATGCCTTCATAAAAGGGCTCTCCTGGCCAAATGGTTTAACTTTGGCAGGTCCCTGCTGTTCTGTTATGAAAGTAGACTTCGTGGGGCAGATTCTGGAAGTGATTGCGATCGCAAAGCTCTATTGGTTGCTTTGGAATCGGCTTTTGAAAAAAATTCTGTGAAAATCGCAAAAGTTTTGGGTATCGAAATCGGGCAAAGTCTGCATAAAAGGGCTCTCCTGGCCAAATGGTTTAACTTTGGCAGGTCCCTGCTGTTCTGTTATGAAACTAGAATATCTTTTGCAGATTCTGGAAGTGATTGCGATCGCAAAGCTCTATTCGTTGCTTTGGAATCGACTTTTGAAAATGAGAGGGCGTAAAATTCCCCAAAAAAATTTGGCGACGATATCGAGCACATGCCTTCATAAAAGGGCTCTCCTGGCCAAATGGTTTAACTTTGGCAGGTACCAGCTGTTCTGTTATGAAAGTAGACTTCGTGGGGCAGATTCTGGAAGTGATTGCGATCGCAAAGCTCTATTGGTTGCTTTGGAATCGGCTTTTGAAAAAAATTCTGTGAAAATCGCAAAAATTTTGGGTATCGAAATCGGGCAAAGTCTGCATAAAAGGGCTCTCCTGGCCAAATGGTTTAACTTTGGCAGGTCCCTGCTGTTCTGTTATGAAACTAGAATATCTTTTGCAGATTCTGGAAGTGATTGCGATCGCAAAGCTCTATTCGTTGCTTTGGAATCGACTTTTGAAAATGAGAGGGCGTAAAATTCCCCAAAAAAATTTGGCGACGATATCGAGCACATGCCTTCATAAAAGGGCTCTCCTGGCCAAATGGTTTAACTTTGGCAGGTCCCTGCTGTTCTGTTATGAAAGTAGACTTCGTGGGGCAGATTCTGGAAGTGATTGCGATCGCAAAGCTCTATTGGTTGCTTTGGAATCGGCTTTTGAAAAAAATTCTGTGAAAATCGCAAGAATTTTGGGTATCGAAATCGGGCAAAGTCTGCATAAAAGGGCTCTCCTGGCCAAATGGTTTAACTTTGGCAGGTCCCTGCTGTTCTGTTATGAAACTAGAATATCTTTTGCAGATTCTGGAAGTGATTGCGATCGCAAAGCTCTATTCGTTGCTTTGGAATCGACTTTTGAAAATGAGAGGGCGTAAAATTCCCCAAAAAAATTTGGCGACGATATCGAGCACATGCCTTCATAAAAGGGCTCTCCTGGCCAAATGGTTTAACTTTGGCAGGTACCAGCTGTTCTGTTATGAAAGTAGACTTCGTGGGGCAGATTCTGGAAGTGATTGCGATCGCAAAGCTCTATTGGTTGCTTTGGAATCGGCTTTTGAAAAAAATTCTGTGAAAATCGCAAAAATTTTGGGTATCGAAATCGGGCAAAGTCTGCATAAAAGGGCTCTCCTGGCCAAATGGTTTAACTTTGGCAGGTCCCTGCTGTTCTGTTATGAAACTAGAATATCTTTTGCAGATTCTGGAAGTGATTGCGATCGCAAAGCTCTATTCGTTGCTTTGGAATCGACTTTTGAAAATGAGAGGGCGTAAAATTCCCCAAAAAAATTTGGCGACGATATCGAGCACATGCCTTCATAAAAGGGCTCTCCTGGCCAAATGGTTTAACTTTGGCAGGTCCCTGCTGTTCTGTTATGAAAGTAGACTTCGTGGGGCAGATTCTGGAAGTGATTGCGATCGCAAAGCTCTATTGGTTGCTTTGGAATCGGCTTTTGAAAAAAATTCTGTGAAAATCGCAAAAATTTTGGGTATCGAAATCGGGCAAAGTCTGCATAAAAGGGCTCTCCTGGCCAAATGGTTTAACTTTGGCAGGTCCCTGCTGTTCTGTTATGAAACTAGAATATATTTTGCAGATTCTGGAAGTGATTGCGATCGCAAAGCTCTATTCGTTGCTTTGGAATCGACTTTTGAAAATGAGAGGGCGTAAAATTCCCCAAAAAAATTTGGCGACGATATCGAGCACATGCCTTCATAAAAGGGCTCCCCTGGCCAAATGGTTTAACTTTGGCAGGTCCCTGCTGTTCTGTTATGAAAGTAGACTTCGTGGGGCAGATTCTGGAAGTGATTGCGATCGCAAAGCTCTATTGGTTACTTTGGAATCGGCTTTTGAAAAAAATTCTGTGAAAATCGCAAAAATTTTGGGTATCGAAATCGGGCAAAGTCTGCATAAAAGGGCTCTCCTGGCCAAATGGTTTAACTTTGGCAGGTCCCTGCTGTTCTGTTATGAAACTAGAATATCTTTTGCAGATTCTGGAAGTGATTGCGATCGCAAAGCTCTATTCGTTGCTTTGGAATCGACTTTTGAAAATGAGAGGGCGTAAAATTCCCCAAAAAAATTTGGCGACGATATCGAGCACATGCCTTCATAAAAGGGCTCTCCTGGCCAAATGGTTTAACTTTGGCAGGTCCCTGCTGTTCTGTTATGAAAGTAGACTTCGTGGGGCAGATTCTGGAAGTGATTGCGATCGCAAAGCTCTATTGGTTGCTTTGGAATCGGCTTTTGAAAAAAATTCTGTGAAAATCGCAAAAATTTTGGGTATCGAAATCGGGCAAAGTCTGCATAAAAGGGCTCTCCTGGCCAAATGGTTTAACTTTGGCAGGTCCCTGCTGTTCTGTTATGAAACTAGAATATCTTTTGCAGATTCTGGAAGTGATTGCGATCGCAAAGCTCTATTCGTTGCTTTGGAATCGACTTTTGAAAATGAGAGGGCGTAAAATTCCCCAAAAAAATTTGGCGACGATATCGAGCACATGCCTTCATAAAAGGGCTCTCCTGGCCAAAAGGTTTAACTTTGGCAGGTCCCTGCTGTTCTGTTATGAAAGTAGACTTCGTGGGGCAGATTCTGGAAGTGATTGCGATCGCAAAGCTCTATTGGTTGCTTTGGAATCGGCTTTTGAAAAAAATTCTGTGAAAATCGCAAAAATTTTGGGTATCGAAATCGGGCAAAGTCTGCATAAAAGGGCTCTCCTGGCCAAATGGTTTAACTTTGGCAGGTCCCTGCTGTTCTGTTATGAAACTAGAATATCTTTTGCAGATTCTGGAAGTGATTGCGATCGCAAAGCTCTATTCGTTGCTTTGGAATCGACTTTTGAAAATGAGAGGGCGTAAAATTCCCCAAAAAAATTTGGCGACGATATCGAGCACATGCCTTCATAAAAGGGCTCTCCTGGCCAAATGGTTTAACTTTGGCAGGTCCCTGCTGTTCTGTTACGAAAGTAGACTTCGTGGGGCAGATTCTGGAAGTGATTGCGATCGCAAAGCTCTATTGGTTGCTTTGGAATCGGCTTTTGAAAAAAATTCTGTGAAAATCGCAAAAATTTTGGGTATCGAAATCGGGCAAAGTCTGCATAAAAGGGCTCTCCTGGCCAAATGGTTTAACTTTGGCAGGTCCCTGCTGTTCTGTTATGAAACTAGAATATCTTTTGCAGATTCTGGAAGTGATTGCGATCGCAAAGCTCTATTCGTTGCTTTGGAATCGACTTTTGAAAATGAGAGGGCGTAAAATTCCCCAAAAAAATTTGGCGACGATATCGAGCACATGCCTTCATAAAAGGGCTCTCCTGGCCAAATGGTTTAACTTTGGCAGCTCCCTGCTGTTCTGTTATGAAAGTAGACTTCGTGGGGCAGATTCTGGAAGTGATTGCGATCGCAAAGCTCTATTGGTTGCTTTGGAATCGGCTTTTGAAAAAAATTCTGTGAAAATCGCAAGAATTTTGGGTATCGAAATCGGGCAAAGTCTGCATAAAAGGGCTCTCCTGGCCAAATGGTTTAACTTTGGCAGGTCCCTGCTGTTCTGTTATGAAACTAGAATATCTTTTGCAGATTCTGGAAGTGATTGCGATCGCAAAGCTCTATTCGTTGCTTTGGAATCGACTTTTGAAAATGAGAGGGCGTAAAATTCCCCAAAAAAATTTGGCGACGATATCGAGCACATGCCTTCATAAAAGGGCTCTCCTGGCCAAATGGTTTAACTTTGGCAGGTCCCTGCTGTTCTGTTTTGAAAGTAGACTTCGTGGGGCAGATTCTGGAAGTGATTGCGATCGCAAAGCTCTATTGGTTGCTTTGGAATCGGCTTTTGAACAAAATTCTGTGAAAATCGCAAAAATTTTGGGTATCGAAATCGGGCAAAGTCTGCATAAAAATGCTCTCCTGGCCAAATGGTTTAACTTTGGCAGGTCCCTGCTGTTCTGTTATGAAACTAGAATATCTTTTGCAGATTCTGGAAGTGATTGCGATCGCAAAGCTCTATTCGTTGCTTTGGAATCGACTTTTGAAAATGAGAGGGCGTAAAATTCCCCAAAAAAATTTGGCGACGATATCGAGCACATGCCTTCATAAAAGGGCTCTCCTGGCCAAATGGTTTAACTTTGGCAGGTCCCTGCTGTTCTGTTATGAAAGTAGACTTCGTGGGGCAGATTTTGGAAGTGATTGCAATCGCAAAGCTCTATTGGTTGCTTTGGAATCGGCTTTTGAAAAAAATTCTGTGAAAATCGCAAAAATTTTGGGTATCGAAATCGGGCAAAGTCTGCATAAAAGGGCTCTCCTGGCCAAATGGTTTAACTTTGGCAGGTCCCTGCTGTTCTGTTATGAAACTAGAATATCTTTTGCAGATTCTGGAAGTGATTGCGATCGCAAAGCTCTATTCGTTGCTTTGGAATCGACTTTTGAAAATGAGAGGGCGTAAAATTCCCCAAAAAAATTTGGCGACGATATCGAACACATGCCTTCATAAAAGGGCTCTCCTGGCCAAATGGTTTAACTTTGGCAGGTCCCTGCTGTTCTGTTATGAAAGTAGACTTCGTGGGGCAGATTCTGGAAGTGATTGCGATCGCAAAGCTCTATTGGTTGCTTTGGAATCGGCTTTGAAAAAAATTCTGTGAAAATCGCAAAAATTTTGGGTATCGAAATCGGGCAAAGTCTGCATAAAAGGGCTCTCCTGGCCAAATGGTTTAACTTTGGCAGGTCCCTGCTGTTCTGTTATGAAACTAGAATATCTTTTGCAGATTCTGGAAGTGATTGCGATCGCAAAGCTCTATTCGTTGCTTTGGAATCGACTTTTGAAAATGAGAGGGCGTAAAATTCCCCAAAAAAATTTGGCGACGATATCGAGCACATGCCTTCATAAAAGGGCTCTCCTGGCCAAATGGTTTAACTTTGGCAGGTCCCTGCTGTTCTGTTATGAAAGTAGACTTCGTGGGGCAGATTCTGGAAGTGATTGCGATCGCAAAGCTCTATTGGTTGCTTTGGAATCGGCTTTTGAAAAAAATTCTGTGAAAATCGCAAAGATTTTGGGTATCGAAATCGGGCAAAGTCTGCATAAAAGGGCTCTCCTGGCCAAATGGTTTAACTTTGGCAGGTCCCTGCTGTTCTGTTATGAAACTAGAATATCTTTTGCAGATTCTGGAAGTGATTGCGATCGCAAAGCTCTATTCGTTGCTTTGGAATCGACTTTTGAAAATGAGAGGGCGTAAAATTCCCCAAAAAAATTTGGCGACGATATCGAGCACATGCCTTCATAAAAGGGCTCTCCTGGCCAAATGGTTTAACTTTGGCAGGTCCCTGCTGTTCTGTTATGAAAGTAGACTTCGTGGGGCAGATTCTGGAAGTGATTGCGATCGCAAAGCTCTATTGGTTGCTTTGGAATCGGCTTTTGAAAAAAATTCTGTGAAAATCGCAAAAATTTTGGGTATCGAAATCGGGCAAAGTCTGCATAAAAATGCTCTCCTGGCCAAATGGTTTAACTTTGGCAGGTCCCTGCTGTTCTGTTATGAAACTAGAATATCTTTTGCAGATTCTGGAAGTGATTGCGATCGCAAAGCTCTATTCGTTGCTTTGGAATCGACTTTTGAAAATGAGAGGGCGTAAAATTCCCCAAAAAAATTTGGCGACGATATCGAGCACATGCCTTCATAAAAGGGCTCTCCTGGCCAAATGGTTTAACTTTGGCAGGTCCCTGCTGTTCTGTTATGAAAGTAGACTTCGTGGGGCAGATTCTGGAAGTGATTGCGATCGCAAAGCTCTATTGGTTGCTTTGGAATCGGCTTTGAAAAAAATTCTGTGAAAATCGCAAAAATTTTGGGTATCGAAATCGGGCAAAGTCTGCATAAAAGGGCTCTCCTGGCCAAATGGTTTAACTTTGGCAGGTTCCTGCTGTTCTGTTATGAAACTAGAATATCTTTTGCAGATTCTGGAAGTGATTGCGATCGCAAAGCTCTATTCGTTGCTTTGGAATCGACTTTTGAAAATGAGAGGGCGTAAAATTCCCCAAAAAAATTTGGCGACGATATCGAGCACATGTCTTCATAAAAGGGCTCTCCTGGCCAAATGGTTTAACTTTGGCAGGTCCCTGCTGTTCTGTTATGAAAGTAGACTTCGTGGGGCAGATTCTGGAAGTGATTGCGATCGCAAAGCTCTATTGGTTGCTTTGGAATCGGCTTTTGAAAAAAATTCTGTGAAAATCGCAAAAATTTTGGGTATCGAAATCGGGCAAAGTCTGCATAAAAGGGCTCTCCTGGCCAAATGGTTTAACTTTGGCAGGTCCCTGCTGTTCTGTTATGAAACTAGAATATCTTTTGCAGATTCTGGAAGTGATTGCGATCGCAAAGCTCTATTCGTTGCTTTGGAATCGACTTTTGAAAATGAGAGGGCGTAAAATTCCCCAAAAAAATTTGGCGACGATATCGAGCACATGCCTTCATAAAAGGGCTCTCCTGGCCAAATGGTTTAACTTTGGCAGGTCCCTGCTGTTCTGTTATGAAAGTAGACTTCGTGGGGCAGATTCTGGAAGTGATTGCGATCGCAAAGCTCTATTGGTTGCTTTGGAATCGGCTTTTGAAAAAAATTCTGTGAAAATCGCAAAAATTTTGGGTATCGAAATCGGGCAAAGTCTGCATAAAAGGGCTCTCCTGGCCAAATGGTTTAACTTTGGCAGGTCCCTGCTGTTCTGTTATGAAACTAGAATATCTTTTGCAGATTCTGGAAGTGATTGCGATCGCAAAGCTCTATTCGTTGCTTTGGAATCGACTTTTGAAAATGAGAGGGCGTAAAATTCCCCAAAAAAATTTGGCGACGATATCGAGCACATGCCTTCATAAAAGGGCTCTCCTGGCCAAATGGTTTAACTTTGGCAGGTCCCTGCTGTTCTGTTATGAAAGAAGACTTCGTGGGGCAGATTCTGGAAGTGATTGCGATCGCAAAGCTCTATTCGTTGCTTTGGAATCGGCTTTTGAAAAAAATTCTGTGAAAATCGCAAAAGTTTTGGGTATCGAAATCGGGCAAAGTCTGCATAAAAGGGCTCTCCTGGCCAAATGGTTTAACTTTGGCAGGTCCCTGCTGTTCTGTTATGAAACTAGAATATCTTTTGCAGATTCTGGAAGTGATTGCGATCGCAAAGCTCTATTCGTTGCTTTGGAATCGACTTTTGAAAATGAGAGGGCGTAAAATTCCCCAAAAAAATTTGGCGACGATATCGAGCACATGCCTTCATAAAAGGGCTCTCCTGGCCAAATGGTTTAACTTTGGCAGGTCCCTGGTGTTCTGTTATGAAAGTAGACTTCGTGGGGCAGATTCTGGAAGTGATTGCGATCGCAAAGCTCTATTGGTTGCTTTGGAATCGGCTTTTGAAAAAAATTCTGTGAAAATCGCAAAAATTTTGGGTATCGAAATCGGGCAAAGTCTGCATAAAAGGGCTCTCCTGGCCAAATGGTTTAACTTTGGCAGGTCCCTGCTGTTCTGTTATGAAACTAGAATATCTTTTGCAGATTCTGGAAGTGATTGCGATCGCAAAGCTCTATTCGTTGCTTTGGAATCGACTTTTGAAAATGAGAGGGCGTAAAATTCCCCAAAAAAATTTGGCGACGATATCGAGCACATGCCTTCATAAAAGGGCTCTCCTGGCCAAATGGTTTAACTTTGGCAGGTCCCTGCTGTTCTGTTATGAAACTAGAATATCTTTTGCAGATTCTGGAAGTGATTGCGATCGCAAAGCTCTATTCGTTGCTTTGGAATCGACTTTTGAAAATGAGAGGGCGTAAAATTCCCCAAAAAAATTTGGCGACGATATCGAGCACATGCCTTCATAAAAGGGCTCTCCTGGCCAAATGGTTTAACTTTGGCAGGTCCCTGCTGTTCTGTTATGAAAGTAGACTTCGTGGGGCAGATTCTGGAAGTGATTGCGATCGCAAAGCTCTATTGGTTGCTTTGGAATCGGCTTTTGAAAAAAATTCTGTGAAAATCGCAAAAGTTTTGGGTATCGAAATCGGGCAAAGTCTGCATAAAAGGGCTCTCCTGGCCAAATGGTTTAACTTTGGCAGGTCCCTGCTGTTCTGTTATGAAACTAGAATATCTTTTGCAGATTCTGGAAGTGATTGCGATCGCAAAGCTCTATTCGTTGCTTTGGAATCGACTTTTGAAAATGAGAGGGCGTAAAATTCCCCAAAAAAATTTGGCGACGATATCGAGCACATGCCTTCATAAAAGGGCTCTCCTGGCCAAATGGTTTAACTTTGGCAGGTACCAGCTGTTCTGTTATGAAAGTAGACTTCGTGGGGCAGATTCTGGAAGTGATTGCGATCGCAAAGCTCTATTGGTTGCTTTGGAATCGGCTTTTGAAAAAAATTCTGTGAAAATCGCAAAAATTTTGGGTATCGAAATCGGGCAAAGTCTGCATAAAAGGGCTCTCCTGGCCAAATGGTTTAACTTTGGCAGGTCCCTGCTGTTCTGTTATGAAACTAGAATATCTTTTGCAGATTCTGGAAGTGATTGCGATCGCAAAGCTCTATTCGTTGCTTTGGAATCGACTTTTGAAAATGAGAGGGCGTAAAATTCCCCAAAAAAATTTGGCGACGATATCGAGCACATGCCTTCATAAAAGGGCTCTCCTGGCCAAATGGTTTAACTTTGGCAGGTCCCTGCTGTTCTGTTATGAAAGTAGACTTCGTGGGGCAGATTCTGGAAGTGATTGCGATCGCAAAGCTCTATTGGTTGCTTTGGAATCGGCTTTTGAAAAAAATTCTGTGAAAATCGCAAGAATTTTGGGTATCGAAATCGGGCAAAGTCTGCATAAAAGGGCTCTCCTGGCCAAATGGTTTAACTTTGGCAGGTCCCTGCTGTTCTGTTATGAAACTAGAATATCTTTTGCAGATTCTGGAAGTGATTGCGATCGCAAAGCTCTATTCGTTGCTTTGGAATCGACTTTTGAAAATGAGAGGGCGTAAAATTCCCCAAAAAAATTTGGCGACGATATCGAGCACATGCCTTCATAAAAGGGCTCTCCTGGCCAAATGGTTTAACTTTGGCAGGTACCAGCTGTTCTGTTATGAAAGTAGACTTCGTGGGGCAGATTCTGGAAGTGATTGCGATCGCAAAGCTCTATTGGTTGCTTTGGAATCGGCTTTTGAAAAAAATTCTGTGAAAATCGCAAAAATTTTGGGTATCGAAATCGGGCAAAGTCTGCATAAAAGGGCTCTCCTGGCCAAATGGTTTAACTTTGGCAGGTCCCTGCTGTTCTGTTATGAAACTAGAATATCTTTTGCAGATTCTGGAAGTGATTGCGATCGCAAAGCTCTATTCGTTGCTTTGGAATCGACTTTTGAAAATGAGAGGGCGTAAAATTCCCCAAAAAAATTTGGCGACGATATCGAGCACATGCCTTCATAAAAGGGCTCTCCTGGCCAAATGGTTTAACTTTGGCAGGTCCCTGCTGTTCTGTTATGAAAGTAGACTTCGTGGGGCAGATTCTGGAAGTGATTGCGATCGCAAAGCTCTATTGGTTGCTTTGGAATCGGCTTTTGAAAAAAATTCTGTGAAAATCGCAAAAATTTTGGGTATCGAAATCGGGCAAAGTCTGCATAAAAGGGCTCTCCTGGCCAAATGGTTTAACTTTGGCAGGTCCCTGCTGTTCTGTTATGAAACTAGAATATATTTTGCAGATTCTGGAAGTGATTTCGATCGCAAAGCTCTATTCGTTGCTTTGGAATCGACTTTTGAAAATGAGAGGGCGTAAAATTCCCCAAAAAAATTTGGCGACGATATCGAGCACATGCCTTCATAAAAGGGCTCCCCTGGCCAAATGGTTTAACTTTGGCAGGTCCCTGCTGTTCTGTTATGAAAGTAGACTTCGTGGGGCAGATTCTGGAAGTGATTGCGATCGCAAAGCTCTATTGGTTACTTTGGAATCGGCTTTTGAAAAAAATTCTGTGAAAATCGCAAAAATTTTGGGTATCGAAATCGGGCAAAGTCTGCATAAAAGGGCTCTCCTGGCCAAATGGTTTAACTTTGGCAGGTCCCTGCTGTTCTGTTATGAAACTAGAATATCTTTTGCAGATTCTGGAAGTGATTGCGATCGCAAAGCTCTATTCGTTGCTTTGGAATCGACTTTTGAAAATGAGAGGGCGTAAAATTCCCCAAAAAAATTTGGCGACGATATCGAGCACATGCCTTCATAAAAGGGCTCTCCTGGCCAAATGGTTTAACTTTGGCAGGTCCCTGCTGTTCTGTTATGAAAGTAGACTTCGTGGGGCAGATTCTGGAAGTGATTGCGATCGCAAAGCTCTATTGGTTGCTTTGGAATCGGCTTTTGAAAAAAATTCTGTGAAAATCGCAAAAATTTTGGGTATCGAAATCGGGCAAAGTCTGCATAAAAGGGCTCTCCTGGCCAAATGGTTTAACTTTGGCAGGTCCCTGCTGTTCTGTTATGAAACTAGAATATCTTTTGCAGATTCTGGAAGTGATTGCGATCGCAAAGCTCTATTCGTTGCTTTGGAATCGACTTTTGAAAATGAGAGGGCGTAAAATTCCCCAAAAAAATTTGGCGACGATATCGAGCACATGCCTTCATAAAAGGGCTCTCCTGGCCAAAAGGTTTAACTTTGGCAGGTCCCTGCTGTTCTGTTATGAAAGTAGACTTCGTGGGGCAGATTCTGGAAGTGATTGCGATCGCAAAGCTCTATTGGTTGCTTTGGAATCGGCTTTTGAAAAAAATTCTGTGAAAATCGCAAAAATTTTGGGTATCGAAATCGGGCAAAGTCTGCATAAAAGGGCTCTCCTGGCCAAATGGTTTAACTTTGGCAGGTCCCTGCTGTTCTGTTATGAAACTAGAATATCTTTTGCAGATTCTGGAAGTGATTGCGATCGCAAAGCTCTATTCGTTGCTTTGGAATCGACTTTTGAAAATGAGAGGGCGTAAAATTCCCCAAAAAAATTTGGCGACGATATCGAGCACATGCCTTCATAAAAGGGCTCTCCTGGCCAAATGGTTTAACTTTGGCAGGTCCCTGCTGTTCTGTTACGAAAGTAGACTTCGTGGGGCAGATTCTGGAAGTGATTGCGATCGCAAAGCTCTATTGGTTGCTTTGGAATCGGCTTTTGAAAAAAATTCTGTGAAAATCGCAAAAATTTTGGGTATCGAAATCGGGCAAAGTCTGCATAAAAGGGCTCTCCTGGCCAAATGGTTTAACTTTGGCAGGTCCCTGCTGTTCTGTTATGAAACTAGAATATCTTTTGCAGATTCTGGAAGTGATTGCGATCGCAAAGCTCTATTCGTTGCTTTGGAATCGACTTTTGAAAATGAGAGGGCGTAAAATTCCCCAAAAAAATTTGGCGACGATATCGAGCACATGCCTTCATAAAAGGGCTCTCCTGGCCAAATGGTTTAACTTTGGCAGCTCCCTGCTGTTCTGTTATGAAAGTAGACTTCGTGGGGCAGATTCTGGAAGTGATTGCGATCGCAAAGCTCTATTGGTTGCTTTGGAATCGGCTTTTGAAAAAAATTCTGTGAAAATCGCAAGAATTTTGGGTATCGAAATCGGGCAAAGTCTGCATAAAAGGGCTCTCCTGGCCAAATGGTTTAACTTTGGCAGGTCCCTGCTGTTCTGTTATGAAACTAGAATATCTTTTGCAGATTCTGGAAGTGATTGCGATCGCAAAGCTCTATTCGTTGCTTTGGAATCGACTTTTGAAAATGAGAGGGCGTAAAATTCCCCAAAAAAATTTGGCGACGATATCGAGCACATGCCTTCATAAAAGGGCTCTCCTGGCCAAATGGTTTAACTTTGGCAGGTCCCTGCTGTTCTGTTTTGAAAGTAGACTTCGTGGGGCAGATTCTGGAAGTGATTGCGATCGCAAAGCTCTATTGGTTGCTTTGGAATCGGCTTTTGAACAAAATTCTGTGAAAATCGCAAAAATTTTGGGTATCGAAATCGGGCAAAGTCTGCATAAAAATGCTCTCCTGGCCAAATGGTTTAACTTTGGCAGGTCCCTGCTGTTCTGTTATGAAACTAGAATATCTTTTGCAGATTCTGGAAGTGATTGCGATCGCAAAGCTCTATTCGTTGCTTTGGAATCGACTTTTGAAAATGAGAGGGCGTAAAATTCCCCAAAAAAATTTGGCGACGATATCGAGCACATGCCTTCATAAAAGGGCTCTCCTGGCCAAATGGTTTAACTTTGGCAGGTCCCTGCTGTTCTGTTATGAAAGTAGACTTCGTGGGGCAGATTTTGGAAGTGATTGCAATCGCAAAGCTCTATTGGTTGCTTTGGAATCGGCTTTTGAAAAAAATTCTGTGAAAATCGCAAAAATTTTGGGTATCGAAATCGGGCAAAGTCTGCATAAAAGGGCTCTCCTGGCCAAATGGTTTAACTTTGGCAGGTCCCTGCTGTTCTGTTATGAAACTAGAATATCTTTTGCAGATTCTGGAAGTGATTGCGATCGCAAAGCTCTATTCGTTGCTTTGGAATCGACTTTTGAAAATGAGAGGGCGTAAAATTCCCCAAAAAAATTTGGCGACGATATCGAACACATGCCTTCATAAAAGGGCTCTCCTGGCCAAATGGTTTAACTTTGGCAGGTCCCTGCTGTTCTGTTATGAAAGTAGACTTCGTGGGGCAGATTCTGGAAGTGATTGCGATCGCAAAGCTCTATTGGTTGCTTTGGAATCGGCTTTGAAAAAAATTCTGTGAAAATCGCAAAAATTTTGGGTATCGAAATCGGGCAAAGTCTGCATAAAAGGGCTCTCCTGGCCAAATGGTTTAACTTTGGCAGGTCCCTGCTGTTCTGTTATGAAACTAGAATATCTTTTGCAGATTCTGGAAGTGATTGCGATCGCAAAGCTCTATTCGTTGCTTTGGAATCGACTTTTGAAAATGAGAGGGCGTAAAATTCCCCAAAAAAATTTGGCGACGATATCGAGCACATGCCTTCATAAAAGGGCTCTCCTGGCCAAATGGTTTAACTTTGGCAGGTCCCTGCTGTTCTGTTATGAAAGTAGACTTCGTGGGGCAGATTCTGGAAGTGATTGCGATCGCAAAGCTCTATTGGTTGCTTTGGAATCGGCTTTTGAAAAAAATTCTGTGAAAATCGCAAAGATTTTGGGTATCGAAATCGGGCAAAGTCTGCATAAAAGGGCTCTCCTGGCCAAATGGTTTAACTTTGGCAGGTCCCTGCTGTTCTGTTATGAAACTAGAATATCTTTTGCAGATTCTGGAAGTGATTGCGATCGCAAAGCTCTATTCGTTGCTTTGGAATCGACTTTTGAAAATGAGAGGGCGTAAAATTCCCCAAAAAAATTTGGCGACGATATCGAGCACATGCCTTCATAAAAGGGCTCTCCTGGCCAAATGGTTTAACTTTGGCAGGTCCCTGCTGTTCTGTTATGAAAGTAGACTTCGTGGGGCAGATTCTGGAAGTGATTGCGATCGCAAAGCTCTATTGGTTGCTTTGGAATCGGCTTTTGAAAAAAATTCTGTGAAAATCGCAAAAATTTTGGGTATCGAAATCGGGCAAAGTCTGCATAAAAATGCTCTCCTGGCCAAATGGTTTAACTTTGGCAGGTCCCTGCTGTTCTCTTATGAAACTAGAATATCTTTTGCAGATTCTGGAAGTGATTGCGATCGCAAAGCTCTATTCGTTGCTTTGGAATCGACTTTTGAAAATGAGAGGGCGTAAAATTCCCCAAAAAAATTTGGCGACGATATCGAGCACATGCCTTCATAAAAGGGCTCTCCTGGCCAAATGGTTTAACTTTGGCAGGTCCCTGCTGTTCTGTTATGAAAGTAGACTTCGTGGGGCAGATTCTGGAAGTGATTGCGATCGCAAAGCTCTATTGGTTGCTTTGGAATCGGCTTTGAAAAAAATTCTGTGAAAATCGCAAAAATTTTGGGTATCGAAATCGGGCAAAGTCTGCATAAAAGGGCTCTCCTGGCCAAATGGTTTAACTTTGGCAGGTTCCTGCTGTTCTGTTATGAAACTAGAATATCTTTTGCAGATTCTGGAAGTGATTGCGATCGCAAAGCTCTATTCGTTGCTTTGGAATCGACTTTTGAAAATGAGAGGGCGTAAAATTCCCCAAAAAAATTTGGCGACGATATCGAGCACATGTCTTCATAAAAGGGCTCTCCTGGCCAAATGGTTTAACTTTGGCAGGTCCCTGCTGTTCTGTTATGAAAGTAGACTTCGTGGGGCAGATTCTGGAAGTGATTGCGATCGCAAAGCTCTATTGGTTGCTTTGGAATCGGCTTTTGAAAAAAATTCTGTGAAAATCGCAAAAATTTTGGGTATCGAAATCGGGCAAAGTCTGCATAAAAGGGCTCTCCTGGCCAAATGGTTTAACTTTGGCAGGTCCCTGCTGTTCTGTTATGAAACTAGAATATCTTTTGCAGATTCTGGAAGTGATTGCGATCGCAAATCTCTATTCGTTGCTTTGGAATCGACTTTTGAAAATGAGAGGGCGTAAAATTCCCCAAAAAAATTTGGCGACGATATCGAGCACATGCCTTCATAAAAGGGCTCTCCTGGCCAAATGGTTTAACTTTCGCAGGTCCCTGCTGTTCTGTTATGAAAGTAGACTTCGTGGGGCAGATTCTGGAAGTGATTGCGATCGCAAAGCTCTATTGGTTGCTTTGGAATCGGCTTTTGAAAAAAATTCTGTGAAAATCGCAAAAATTTTGTGTATCGAAATCGGGCAAAGTCTGCATAAAAGGGCTCTCCTGGCCAAATGGTTTAACTTTGGCAGGTCCCTGCTGTTCTGTTATGAAACTAGAATATCTTTTGCAGATTCTGGAAGTGATTGCGATCGCAAAGCTCTATTCGTTGCTTTGGAATCGACTTTTGAAAATGAGAGGGCGTAAAATTCCCCAAAAAAATTTGGCGACGATATCGAGCACATGCCTTCATAAAAGGGCTCTCCTGGCCAAATGGTTTAACTTTGGCAGGTCCCTGCTGTTCTGTTATGAAAGTAGACTTCGTGGGGCAGATTCTGGAAGTGATTGCGATCGCAAAGCTCTATTGGTTGCTTTGGAATCGGCTTTTGAAAAAAATTCTGTGAAAATCGCAAAAATTTTGGGTATCGAAATCGGGCAAAGTCTGCATAAAAGGGCTCTCCTGGCCAAATGGTTTAACTTTGGCAGGTCCCTGCTGTTCTGTTATGAAACTAGAATATCTTTTGCAGATTCTGGAAGTGATTGCGATCGCAAAGCTCTATTCGTTGCTTTGGAATCGACTTTTGAAAATGAGAGGGCGTAAAATTCCCCAAAAAAATTTGGCGACGATATCGAGCACATGCCTTCATAAAAGGGCTCTCCTGGCCAAATGGTTTAACTTTGGCAGGTCCCTGCTGTTCTGTTATGAAAGTAGACTTCGTGGGGCAGATTCTGGAAGTGATTGCGATCGCAAAGCTCTATTGGTTGCTTTGGAATCGGCTTTTGAAAAAAATTCTGTGAAAATCGCAAAAATTTTGGGTATCGAAATCGGGCAAAGTCTGCATAAAAGGGCTCTCCTGGCCAAATGGTTTAACTTTGGCAGGTCCCTGCTGTTCTGTTATGAAACTAGAATATCTTTTGCAGATTCTGGAAGTGATTGCGATCGCAAAGCTCTATTCGTTGCTTTGGAATCGACTTTTGAAAATGAGAGGGCGTAAAATTCCCCAAAAAAATTTGGCGACGATATCGAGCACATGCCTTCATAAAAGGGCTCTCCTGGCCAAATGGTTTAACTTTGGCAGGTCCCTGCTGTTCTGTTATGAAAGTAGACTTCGTGGGGCAGATTCTGGAAGTGATTGCGATCGCAAAGCTCTATTGGTTGCTTTGGAATCGGCTTTTGAAAAAAATTCTGTGAAAATCGCAAAAATTTTGGGTATCGAAATCGGGCAAAGTCTGCATAAAAGGGCTCTCCTGGCCAAATGGTTTAACTTTGGCAGGTCCCTGCTGTTCTGTTATGAAACTAGAATATCTTTTGCAGATTCTGGAAGTGATTGCGATCGCAAAGCTCTATTCGTTGCATTGGAATCGACTTTTAAAAATGAGAGGGCGTAAAATTCCCCAAAAAAATTTGGCGACGATATCGAGCACATGCCTTCATAAAAGGGCTCTCCTGGCCAAATGGTTTAACTTTGGCAGGTCCCTGCTGTTCTGTTATGAAAGTAGACTTCGTGGGGCAGATTCTGGAAGTGATTGCGATCGCAAAGCTCTATTGGTTGCTTTGGAATCGACATTTGAAAATGAGAGGGCGTAAAATTCCCCAAAAAAATTTGGCGACGATATCGAGCACATGCCTTCATAAAAGGGCTCTCCTGGCCAAATGGTTTAACTTTGGCAGGTCCCTACTGTTCTGTTATGAAAGTAGACTTCGTGGGGCAGATTCTGGAAGTGATTGCGATCGCAAAGCTCTATTGGTTGCTTTGGAATCGGCTTTTGAAAAAAATTCTGTGAACATCGCAAAAATTTTGGGTATCGAAATCGGGCAAAGTCTGCATAAAAGGGCTCTCCTGGCCAAATGGTTTAACTTTGGCAGGTCCCTGCTGTTCTGTTATGAAACTAGAATATCTTTTGCAGATTCTGGAAGTGATTGCGATCGCAAAGCTCTATTCGTTGCTTTGGAATCGACTTTTGAAAATGAGAGGGCGTAAAATTCCCCAAAAAAATTTGGCGACGATATCGAGCACATGCCTTCATAAAAGGGGTCTCCTGGCCAAATGGTTTAACTTTGGCAGGTCCCTGCTGTTCTGTTATGAAAGTAGACTTCGTGGGGCAGATTCTGGAAGTGATTGCGATCGCAAAGCTCTATTGGTTGCTTTGGAATCGGCTTTTGAAAAAAATTCTGTGAAAATCGCAAAAACTTTGGGTATCGAAATCGGGCAAAGTCTGCATAAAAGGGCTCTCCTGGGCAAATGGTTTAACTTTGGCAGGTCCCTGCTGTTCTGTTATGAAACTAGAATATCTTTTGCAGATTCTGGAAGTGATTGCGATCGCAAAGCTCTATTCGTTGCTTTGGAATCGACTTTTGAAAATGAGAGGGCGTAAAATTCCCCAAAAAAATTTGGCGACGATATCGAGCACATGCCTTCATAAAAGGGCTCTCCTGGCCAAATGGTTTAACTTTGGCAGGTCCCTGCTGTTCTGTTATGAAAGTAGACTTCGTGGGGCAGATTCTGGAAGTGATTGCGATCGCAAAGCTCTATTGGTTGCTTTGGAATCGGCTTTTGAAAAAAATTCTGTGAAAATCGCAAAAATTTTGGGTATCGAAATCGGGCAAAGTCTGCATAAAAGGGCTCTCCTGGCCAAATGGTTTAACTTTGGCAGGTCCCTGCTGTTCTGTTATGAAACTAGAATATCTTTTGCAGATTCTGGAAGTGATTGCGATCGCAAAGCTCTATTCGTTGCTTTGGAATCGACTTTTGAAAATGAGAGGGCGTAAAATTCCCCAAAAAAATTTGGCGACGATATCGAGCACATGCCTTCATAAAAGGGCTCTCCTGGCCAAATGGTTTAACTTTGGCAGGTCCCTGCTGTTCTGTTATGAAAGTAGACTTCGTGGGGCAGATTCTGGAAGTGATTGCGATCGCAAAGCTCTATTGGTTGCTTTGGAATCGGCTTTTGAAAAAAATTCTGTGAAAATCGCAAAAATTTTGGGTATCGAAATCGGGCAAAGTCTGCATAAAAGGGCTCTCCTGGCCAAATGGTTTAACTTTGGCAGGTCCCTGCTGTTCTGTTATGAAACTAGAATATCTTTTGCAGATTCTGGAAGTGATTGCGATCGCAAAGCTCTATTCGTTGCTTTGGAATCGACTTTTGAAAATGAGAGGGCGTAAAATTCCCCAAAAAAATTTGGCGACGATATCGAGCACATGCCTTCATAAGAGGGCTCTCCTGGCCAAATGGTTTAACTTTGGCAGGTCCCGGCTGTTCTGTTATGAAAGTAGACTTCGTGGGGCAGATTCTGGAAGTGATTGCGATCGCAAAGCTCTATTGGTTGCTTTGGAATCGGCTTTTGAAAAAAATTCTGTGAAAATCGCAAAAATTTTGGGTACCGAAATCGGGCAAAGTCTGCATAAAAGGGCTCTCCTGGGCAAATGGTTTAACTTTGGCAGGTCCCTGCTGTTCTGTTATGAAACTAGAATATCTTTTGCAGATTCTGGAAGTGATTGCGATCGCAAAGCTCTATTCGTTGCTTTGGAATCGACTTTTGAAAATGAGAGGGCGTAAAATTCCCCAAAAAAATTTGGCGACGATATCGAGCACATGCCTTCATAAAAGGGCTCTCCTGGCCAAATGGTTTAACTTTGGCAGGTCCCTGCTGTTCTGTTATGAAAGTAGACTTCGTGGGGCAGATTCTGGAAGTGATTGCGATCGCAAAGCTCTATTGGTTGCTTTGGAATCGGCTTTTGAAAAAAATTCTGTGAAAATCGCAAAAATTTTGGGTATCGAAATCGGGCAAAGTCTGCATAAAAGGGCTCTCCTGGGCAAATGGTTTAACTTTGGCAGGTCCCTGCTGTTCTGTTATCAAACTAGAATATCTTTTGCAGATTCTGGAAGTGATTGCGATCGCAAAGCTCTATTCGTTGCTTTGGAATCGACTTTTGAAAATGAGAGGGCGTAAAATTCCCCAAAAAAATTTGGCGACGATATCGAGCACATGCCTTCATAAAAGGGCTCTCCTGGCCAAATGGTTTAACTTTGGCAGGTCCCTGCTGTTCTGTTATGAAAGTAGACTTCGTGGGGCAGATTCTGGAAGTGATTGCGATCGCAAAGCTCTATTGGTTGCTTTGGAATCGGCTTTTGAAAAAAATTCTGTGAAAATCGCAAAAATTTTGGGTATCGAAATCGGGCAAAGTCTGCATAAAAGGGCTCTCCTGGCCAAATGGTTTAACTTTGGCAGGTCCCTGCTGTTCTGTTATGAAACTAGAATATCTTTTGCAGATTCTGGAAGTGATTGCGATCGCAAAGCTCTATTCGTTGCTTTGGAATCGACTTTTGAAAATGAGAGGGCGTAAAATTCCCCAAAAAAATTTGGCGACGATATCGAGCACATGCCTTCATAAAAGGGCTCTCCTGGCCAAATGGTTTAACTTTGGCAGGTCCCTGCTGTTCTGTTATGAAAGTAGACTTCGTGGGGCAGATTCTGGAAGTGATTGCGATCGCAAAGCTCTATTGGTTGCTTTGGAATCGGCTTTTGAAAAAAATTCTGTGAAAATCGCAAAAATTTTGGGTATCGAAATCGGGCAAAGTCTGCATAAAAGGGCTCTCCTGGCCAAATGGTTTAACTTTGGCAGGTCCCTGCTGTTCTGTTATGAAACTAGAATATCTTTTGCAGATTCTGGAAGTGATTGCGATCGCAAAGCTCTATTCGTTGCTTTGGAATCGACTTTTGAAAATGAGAGGGCGTAAAATTCCCCAAAAAAATTTGGCGACGATATCGAGCACATGCCTTCATAAAAGGGCTCTCCTGGCCAAATGGTTTAACTTTGGCAGGTCCCTGCTGTTCTGTTATGAAAGTAGACTTCGTGGGGCAGATTCTGGAAGTGATTGCGATCGCAAAGCTCTATTGGTTGCTTTGGAATCGGCTTTTGAAAAAAATTCTGTGAAAATCGCAAAAATTTTGGGTATCGAAATCGGGCAAAGTCTGCATAAAAGGGCTCTCCTGGCCAAATGGTTTAACTTTGGCAGGTCCCTGCTGTTCTGTTATGAAACTAGAATATCTTTTGCAGATTCTGGAAGTGATTGCGATCGCAAAGCTCTATTCGTTGCTTTGGAATCGACTTTTGAAAATGAGAGGGCGTAAAATTCCCCAAAAAAATTTGGCGACGATATCGAGCACATGCCTTCATAAAAGGGCTCTCCTGGCCAAATGGTTTAACTTTGGCAGGTCCCTGCTGTTCTGTTATGAAAGTAGACTTCGTGGGGCAGATTCTGGAAGTGATTGCGATCGCAAAGCTCTATTGGTTGCTTTGGAATCGGCTTTTGAAAAAAATTCTGTGAAAATCGCAAAAATTTTGGGTATCGAAATCGGGCAAAGTCTGCATAAAAGGGCTCTCCTGGCCAAATGGTTTAACTTTGGCAGGTCCCTGCTGTTCTGTTATGAAACTAGAATATCTTTTGCAGATTCTGGAAGTGATTGCGATCGCAAAGCTCTATTCGTTGCTTTGGAATCGACTTTTGAAAATGAGAGGGCGTAAAATTCCCCAAAAAAATTTGGCGACGATATCGAGCACATGCCTTCATAAAAGGGCTCTCCTGGCCAAATGGTTTAACTTTGGCAGGTCCCTGCTGTTCTGTTATGAAAGTAGACTTCGTGGGGCAGATTCTGGAAGTGATTGCGATCGCAAAGCTCTATTGGTTGCTTTGGAATCGGCTTTTGAAAAAAATTCTGTGAAAATCGCAAAAATTTTGGGTATCGAAATCGGGCAAAGTCTGCATAAAAGGGCTCTCCTGGCCAAATGGTTTAACTTTGGCAGGTCCCTGCTGTTCTGTTATGAAACTAGAATATCTTTTGCAGATTCTGGAAGTGATTGCGATCGCAAAGCTCTATTCGTTGCTTTGGAATCGACTTTTGAAAATGAGAGGGCGTAAAATTCCCCAAAAAAATTTGGCGACGATATCGAGCACATGCCTTCATAAAAGGGCTCTCCTGGCCAAATGGTTTAACTTTGGCAGGTCCCTGCTGTTCTGTTATGAAAGTAGACTTCGTGGGGCAGATTCTGGAAGTGATTGCGATCGCAAAGCTCTATTGGTTGCTTTGGAATCGGCTTTTGAAAAAAATTCTGTGAAAATCGCAAAAATTTTGGGTATCGAAATCGGGCAAAGTCTGCATAAAAGGGCTCTCCTGGCCAAATGGTTTAACTTTGGCAGGTCCCTGCTGTTCTGTTATGAAACTAGAATATCTTTTGCAGATTCTGGAAGTGATTGCGATCGCAAAGCTCTATTCGTTGCTTTGGAATCGACTTTTGAAAATGAGAGGGCGTAAAATTCCCCAAAAAAATTTGGCGACGATATCGAGCACATGCCTTCATAAAAGGGCTCTCCTGGCCAAATGGTTTAACTTTGGCAGGTCCCTGCTGTTCTGTTATGAAAGTAGACTTCGTGGGGCAGATTCTGGAAGTGATTGCGATCGCAAAGCTCTATTGGTTGCTTTGGAATCGGCTTTTGAAAAAAATTCTGTGAAAATCGCAAAAATTTTGGGTATCGAAATCGGGCAAAGTCTGCATAAAAGGGCTCTCCTGGCCAAATGGTTTAACTTTGGCAGGTCCCTGCTGTTCTGTTATGAAACTAGAATATCTTTTGCAGATTCTGGAAGTGATTGCGATCGCAAAGCTCTATTCGTTGCTTTGGAATCGACTTTTGAAAATGAGAGGGCGTAAAATTCCCCAAAAAAATTTGGCGACGATATCGAGCACATGCCTTCATAAAAGGGCTCTCCTGGCCAAATGGTTTAACTTTGGCAGGTCCCTGCTGTTCTGTTATGAAAGTAGACTTCGTGGGGCAGATTCTGGAAGTGATTGCGATCGCAAAGCTCTATTGGTTGCTTTGGAATCGGCTTTTGAAAAAAATTCTGCGAAAATCGCAAAAATTTTGGGTATCGAAATCGGGCAAAGTCTGCATAAAAGGGCTCTCCTGGCCAAATGGTTTAACTTTGGCAGGTCCCTGCTGTTCTGTTATGAAACTAGAATATCTTTTGCAGATTCTGGAAGTGATTGCGATCGCAAAGCTCTATTCGTTGCTTTGGAATCGACTTTTGAAAATGAGAGGGCGTAAAATTCCCCAAAAAAATTTGGCGACGATATCGAGCACATGCCTTCATAAAAGGGCTCTCCTGGCCAAATGGTTTAACTTTGGCAGGTCCCTGCTGTTCTGTTATGAAAGTAGACTTCGTGGGGCAGATTCTGGAAGTGATTGCGATCGCAAAGCTCTATTGGTTGCTTTGGAATCGGCTTTTGAAAAAAATTCTGTGAAAATCACAAAAATTTTGGGTATCGAAATCGGGCAAAGTCTGCATAAAAGGGCTCTCCTGGCCAAATGGTTTAACTTTGGCAGGTCCCTGCTGTTCTGTTATGAAACTAGAATATCTTTTGCAGATTCTGGAAGTGATTGCGATCGCAAAGCTCTATTCGTTGCTTTGGAATCGACTTTTGAAAATGAGAGGGCGTAAAATTCCCCAAAAAAATTTGGCGACGATATCGAGCACATGCCTTCATAAAAGGGCTCTCCTGGCCAAATGGTTTAACTTTGGCAGGTCCCTGCTGTTCTGTTATGAAAGTAGACTTCTTGGGGCAGATTCTGGAAGTGATTGCGATCGCAAAGCTCTATTGGTTGCTTTGGAATCGGCTTTTGAAAAAAATTCTGTGAAAATCGCAAAAATTTTGGGTATCGAAATCGGGCAGTCTGCATAAAAGGGCTCTCCTGCACAATGGTTTAACTTTGGCAGGTCCCTGCTGTTCTGTTATGAAACTAGAATATCTTTTGCAGATTCTGGAAGTGATTGCGATCGCAAAGCTCTATTCGTTGCTTTGGAATCGACTTTTGAAAATGAGAGGGCGTAAAATTCCCCAAAAAAATTTGGCGACGATATCGAGCACATGCCTTCATAAAAGGGCTCTCCTGGCCAAATGGTTTAACTTTGGCAGGTCCCTGCTGTTCTGTTATGAAAGTAGACTTCGTGGGGCAGATTCTGGAAGTGATTGCGATCGCAAAGCTCTATTGGTTGCTTTGGAATCGGCTTTTGAAAAAAATTCTGTGAAAATCGCAAAAATTTTGGGTATCGAAATCGGGCAAAGTCTGCATAAAAGGGCTGTCCTGGCCAAATGGTTTAACTTTGGCAGGTCCCTGCTGTTCTGTTATGAAACTAGAATATCTTTTGCAGATTCTGGAAGTGATTGCGATCGCAAAGCTCTATTCGTTGCTTTGGAATCGACTTTTGAAAATGAGAGGGCGTAAAATTCCACAAAAAAATTTGGCGACGATATCGAGCACATGCCTTCATAAAAGGGCTCTCCTGGCCAAATGGTTTAACTTTGGCAGGTCCCTGCTGTTCTGTTATGAAAGTAGACTTCGTGGGGCAGATTCTGGAAGTGATTGCGATCGCAAAGCTCTATTGGTTGCTTTGGAATCGGCTTTTGAAAAAAATTCTGTGAAAATCGCAAAAATTTTGGGTATCGAAATCGGGCAAAGTCTGCATAAAAGGGCTCTCCTGGCCAAATGGTTTAACTTTGGCAGGTCCCTGCTGTTCTGTTATGAAACTAGAATATCTTTTGCAGATTCTGGAAGTGATTGCGATCGCAAAGCTCTATCGTTGCTTTGGAATCGACTTTTGAAAATGAGAGGGCGTAAAATTCCCCAAAAAAATTTGGCGACGATATCGAGCACATGCCTTCATAAAAGGGCTCTCCTGGCCAAATGGTTTAACTTTGGCAGGTCCCTGCTGTTCTGTTATGAAAGTAGACTTCGTGGGGCAGATTCTGGAAGTGATTGAGATCGCAAAGCTCTATTGGTTGCTTTGGAATCGGCTTTTGAAAAAAATTCTGTGAAAATCGCAAAAATTTTGGGTATCGAAATCGGGCAAAGTCTGCATAAAAGGGCTCTCCTGGCCAAATGGTTTAACTTTGGCAGGTCCCTGCTGTTCTGTTATGAAACTAGAATATCTTTTGCAGATTCTGGAAGTGATTGCGATCGCAAAGCTCTATTCGTTGCTTTGGAATCGACTTTTGAAAATGAGAGGGCGTAAAATTCCCCAAAAAAATTTGGCGACGATATCGAGCACATGCCTTCATAAAAGGGCTCTCCTGGCCAAATGGTTTAACTTTGGCAGGTCCCTGCTGTTCTGTTATGAAAGTAGACTTCGTGGGGCAGATTCTGGAAGTGATTGCGATCGCAAAGCTCTATTGGTTGCTTTGGAATCGGCTTTTGAAAAAAATTCTGTGAAAATCGCAAAAATTTTGGGTATCGAAATCGGGCAAAGTCTGCATAAAAGGGCTCTCCTGGCCAAATGGTTTAACTTTGGCAGGTCCCTGCTGTTCTGTTATGAAACTAGAATATCTTTTGCAGATTCTGGAAGTGATTGCGATCGCAAAGCTCTATTCGTTGCTTTGGAATCGACTTTTGAAAATGAGAGGGCGTAAAATTCCCCAAAAAAATTTGGCGACGATATCGAGCACATGCCTTCATAAAAGGGCTCTCCTGGCCAAATGGTTTAACTTTGGCAGGTCCCTGCTGTTCTGTTATGAAAGTAGACTTCGTGCGGCAGATTCTGGAAGTGATTGCGATCGCAAAGCTCTATTGGTTGCTTTGGAATCGGCTTTTGAAAAAAATTCTGTGAAAATCGCAAAAATTTTGGGTATCGAAATCGGGCAAAGTCTGCATAAAAGGGCTCTCCTGGCCAAATGGTTTAACTTTTGCAGGTCCCTGCTGTTCTGTTATGAAACTAGAATATCTTTTGCAGATTCTGGAAGTGATTGCGATCGCAAAGCTCTATTCGTTGCTTTGGAATCGACTTTTGAAAATGAGAGGGCGTAAAATTCCCCAAAAAAATTTGGCGACGATATCGAGCACATGCCTTCATAAAAGGGCTCTCCTGGCCAAATGGTTTAACTTTGGCAGGTCCCTGCTGTTCTGTTATGAAAGTAGACTTCGTGGGGCAGATTCTGGAAGTGATTGCGATCGCAAAGCTCTATTGGTTGCTTTGGAATCGGCTTTTGAAAAAAATTCTGTGAAAATCGCAAAAATTTTGGGTATCGAAATCGGGCAAAGTCTGCATAAAAGGGCTCTCCTGGCCAAATGGTTTAACTTTGGCAGGTCCCTGCTATTCTGTTATGAAACTAGAATATCTTTTGCAGATTCTGGAAGTGATTGCGATCGCAAAGCTCTATTCGTTGCTTTGGAATCGACTTTTGAAAATGAGAGGGCGTAAAATTCCCCAAAAAAATTTGGCGACGATATCGAGCACATGCCTTCATAAAAGGGCTCTCCTGGCCAAATGGTTTAACTTTGGCAGGTCCCTGCTGTTCTGTTATAAAAGTAGACTTCGTGGGGCAGATTCTGGAAGTGATTGCGATCGCAAAGCTCTATTGGTTGCTTTGGAATCGGCTTTTGAAAAAAATTCTGTGAAAATCGCAAAAATTTTGGGTATCGAAATCGGGCAAAGTCTGCATAAAAGGGCTCTCCTGGCCAAATGGTTTAACTTTGGCAGGTCCCTGCTGTTCTGTTATGAAACTAGAATATCTTTTGCAGATTCTGGAAGTGATTGCGATCGCAAAGCTCTATTCGTTGCTTTGGAATCGACTTTTGAAAATGAGAGGGCGTAAAATTCCCCAAAAAAATTTGGCGACGATATCGAGCACATGCCTTCATAAAAGGGCTCTCCTGGCCAAATGGTTTAACTTTGGCAGGTCCCTGCTGTTCTGTTATGAAAGTAGACTTCGTGGGGCAGATTCTGGAAGTGATTGAGATCGCAAAGCTCTATTGCTTGCTTTGGAATCGGCTTTTGAAAAAAATTCTGTGAAAATCGCAAAAATTTTGGGTATCGAAATCGGGCAAAGTCTGCATAAAAGGGCTCTCCTGGCCAAATGGTTTAACTTTGGCAGGTCCCTGCTGTTCTGTTATGAAACTAGAATATCTTTTGCAGATTCTGGAAGTGATTGCGATCGCAAAGCTCTATTCGTTGCTTTGGAATCGACTTTTGAAAATGAGAGGGCGTAAAATTCCCCAAAAAAATTTGGCGACGATATCGAGCACATGCCTTCATAAAAGGGCTCTCCTGGCCAAATGGTTTAACTTTGGCAGGTCCCTGCTGTTCTGTTATGAAAGTAGACTTCGTGGGGCAGATTCTGGAAGTGATTGCGATCGCAAAGCTCTATTGGTTGCTTTGGAATCGGCTTTTGAAAAAAATTCTGTGAAAATCGCAAAAATTTTGGGTATCGAAATCGGGCAAAGTCTGCATAAAAGGGCTCTCCTGGCCAAATGGTTTAACTTTGGCAGGTCCCTGCTGTTCTGTTATGAAACTAGAATATATTTGCAGATTCTGGAAGTGATTGCGATCGCAAAGCTCTATTCGTTGCTTTGGAATCGACTTTTGAAAATGAGAGGGCGTAAAATTCCCCAAAAAAATTTGGCGACGATATCGAGCACATGCCTTCATAAAAGGGCTCTCCTGGCCAAATGGTTTAACTTTGGCAGGTCCCTGCTGTTCTGTTATGAAAGTAGACTTCGTGGGGCAGATTCTGGAAGTGATTGCGATCGCAAAGCTCTATTGGTTGCTTTGGAATTGGCTTTTGAAAAAAATTCTGTGAAAATCGCAAAAATTTTGGGTATCGAAATCGGGCAAAGTCTGCATAAAAGGGCTCTCCTGGCCAAATGGTTTAACTTTGGCAGGTCCCTGCTGTTCTGTTATGAAACTAGAATATCTTTTGCAGATTCTGGAAGTGATTGCGATCGCAAAGCTCTATTCGTTGCTTTGGAATCGACTTTTGAAAATGAGAGGGCGTAAAATTCCCCAAAAAAATTTGGCGACGATATCGAGCACATGCCTTCATAAAAGGGCTCTCCTGGCCAAATGGTTTAACTTTGGCAGGTTCCTGCTGTTCTGTTATGAAAGTAGACTTCGTGGGGCAGATTCTGGAAGTGATTGCGATCGCAAAGCTCTATTGGTTGCTTTGGAATCGGCTTTTGAAAAAAATTCTGTGAAAATCGCAAAAATTTTGGGTATCGAAATCGGGCAAAGTCTGCATAAAAGGGCTCTCCTGGCCAAATGGTTTAACTTTGGCAGGTCCCTGCTGTTCTGTTATGAAACTAGAATATCTTTTGCAGATTCTGGAAGTGATTGCGATCGCAAAGCTCTATTCGTTGCTTTGGAATCGACTTTTGAAAATGAGAGGGCGTAAAATTCCCCAAAAAAATTTGGCGACGATATCGAGCACATGCCTTCATAAAAGGGCTCTCCTGGCCAAATGGTTTAACTTTGGCAGGTCCCTGCTGGTCTGTTATGAAAGTAGACTTCGTGGGGCAGATTCTGGAAGTGATTGCGATCGCAAAGCTCTATTGGTTGCTTTGGAATCGGCTTTTGAAAAAAATTCTGTGAAAATCGCAAAAATTTTGGGTATCGAAATCGGGCAAAGTCTGCATAAAAGGGCTCTCCTGGCCAAATGGTTTAACTTTGGCAGGTCCCTGCTGTTCTGTTATGAAACTAGAATATCTTTTGCAGATTCTGGAAGTGATTGCGATCGCAAAGCTCTATTCGTTGCTTTGGAATCGACTTTTGAAAATGAGAGGGCGTAAAATTCCCCAAAAAAATTTGGCGACGATATCGAGCACATGCCTTCATAAAAGGGCTCTCCTGGCCAAATGGTTTAACTTTGGCAGGTCCCTGCTGTTCTGTTATGAAAGTAGACTTCGTGGGGCAGATTCTGGAAGTGATTGCGATCGCAAAGCTCTATTGGTTGCTTTGGAATCGGCTTTTGAAAAAAATTCTGTGAAAATCGCAAAAATTTTGGGTATCGAAATCGGGCAAAGTCTGCATAAAAGGGCTCTCCTGGCCAAATGGTTTAACTTTGGCAGGTCCCTGCTGTTCTGTTATGAAACTAGAATATCTTTTGCAGATTCTGGAAGTGATTGCGATCGCAAAGCTCTATTCGTTGCTTTGGAATCGACTTTTGAAAATGAGAGGGCGTAAAATTCCCCAAAAAAATTTGGCGACGATATCGAGCACATGCCTTCATAAAAGGGCTCTCCTGGCCAAATGGTTTAACTTTGGCAGGTCCCTGCTGTTCTGTTATGAAAGTAGACTTCGTGGGGCAGATTCTGGAAGTGATTGCGATCGCAAAGCTCTATTGGTTGCTTTGGAATCGGCTTTTGAAAAAAATTCTGTGAAAATCGCAAAAATTTTGGGTATCGAAATCGGGCAAAGTCTGCATAAAAGGGCTCTCCTGGCCAAATGGTTTAACTTTGGCAGGTCCCTGCTGTTCTGTTATGAAACTAGAATATCTTTTGCAGATTCTGGAAGTGATTGCGATCGCAAAGCTCTATTCGTTGCTTTGGAATCGACTTTTGAAAATGAGAGGGCGTAAAATTCCCCAAAAAAATTTGGCGACGATATCGAGCACATGCCTTCATAAAAGGGCTCTCCTGGCCAAATGGTTTAACTTTGGCAGGTCCCTGCTGGTCTGTTATGAAAGTAGACTTCGTGGGGCAGATTCTGGAAGTGATTGCGATCGCAAAGCTCTATTGGTTGCTTTGGAATCGGCTTTTGAAAAAAATTCTGTGAAAATCGCAAAAATTTTGGGTATCGAAATCGGGCAAAGTCTGCATAAAAGGGCTCTCCTGGCCAAATGGTTTAACTTTGGCAGGTCCCTGCTGTTCTGTTATGAAACTAGAATATCTTTTGCAGATTCTGGAAGTGATTGCGATCGCAAAGCTCTATTCGTTGCTTTGGAATCGACTTTTGAAAATGAGAGGGCGTAAAATTCCCCAAAAAAATTTGGCGACGATATCGAGCACATGCCTTCATAAAAGGGCTCTCCTGGCCAAATGGTTTAACTTTGGCAGGTCCCTGCTGTTCTGTTATGAAAGTAGACTTCGTGGGGCAGATTCTGGAAGTGATTGCGATCGCAAAGCTCTATTGGTTGCTTTGGAATCGGCTTTTGAAAAAAATTCTGTGAAAATCGCAAAAATTTTGGGTATCGAAATCGGGCAAAGTCTGCATAAAAGGGCTCTCCTGGCCAAATGGTTTAACTTTGGCAGGTCCCTGCTGTTCTGTTATGAAACTAGAATATCTTTTGCAGATTCTGGAAGTGATTGCGATCGCAAAGCTCTATTCGTTGCTTTGGAATCGACTTTTGAAAATGAGAGGGCGTAAAATTCCCCAAAAAAATTTGGCGACGATATCGAGCACATGCCTTCATAAAAGGGCTCTCCTGGCCAAATGGTTTAACTTTGGCAGGTCCCTGCTGTTCTGTTACGAAAGTAGACTTCGTGGGGCAGATTCTGGAAGTGATTGCGATCGCAAAGCTCTATTGGTTGCTTTGGAATCGGCTTTTGAAAAAAATTCTGTGAAAATCGCAAAAATTTTGGGTATCGAAATCGGGCAAAGTCTGCATAAAAGGGCTCTCCTGGCCAAATGGTTTAACTTTGGCAGGTCCCTGCTGTTCTGTTATGAAACTAGAATATCTTTTGCAGATTCTGGAAGTGATTGCGATCGCAAAGCTCTATTCGTTGCTTTGGAATCGACTTTTGAAAATGAGAGGGCGTAAAATTCCCCAAAAAAATTTGGCGACGATATCGAGCACATGCCTTCATAAAAGGGCTCTCCTGGCCAAATGGTTTAACTTTGGCAGCTCCCTGCTGTTCTGTTATGAAAGTAGACTTCGTGGGGCAGATTCTGGAAGTGATTGCGATCGCAAAGCTCTATTGGTTGCTTTGGAATCGGCTTTTGAAAAAAATTCTGTGAAAATCGCAAGAATTTTGGGTATCGAAATCGGGCAAAGTCTGCATAAAAGGGCTCTCCTGGCCAAATGGTTTAACTTTGGCAGGTCCCTGCTGTTCTGTTATGAAACTAGAATATCTTTTGCAGATTCTGGAAGTGATTGCGATCGCAAAGCTCTATTCGTTGCTTTGGAATCGACTTTTGAAAATGAGAGGGCGTAAAATTCCCCAAAAAAATTTGGCGACGATATCGAGCACATGCCTTCATAAAAGGGCTCTCCTGGCCAAATGGTTTAACTTTGGCAGGTCCCTGCTGTTCTGTTTTGAAAGTAGACTTCGTGGGGCAGATTCTGGAAGTGATTGCGATCGCAAAGCTCTATTGGTTGCTTTGGAATCGGCTTTTGAACAAAATTCTGTGAAAATCGCAAAAATTTTGGGTATCGAAATCGGGCAAAGTCTGCATAAAAATGCTCTCCTGGCCAAATGGTTTAACTTTGGCAGGTCCCTGCTGTTCTGTTATGAAACTAGAATATCTTTTGCAGATTCTGGAAGTGATTGCGATCGCAAAGCTCTATTCGTTGCTTTGGAATCGACTTTTGAAAATGAGAGGGCGTAAAATTCCCCAAAAAAATTTGGCGACGATATCGAGCACATGCCTTCATAAAAGGGCTCTCCTGGCCAAATGGTTTAACTTTGGCAGGTCCCTGCTGTTCTGTTATGAAAGTAGACTTCGTGGGGCAGATTTTGGAAGTGATTGCAATCGCAAAGCTCTATTGGTTGCTTTGGAATCGGCTTTTGAAAAAAATTCTGTGAAAATCGCAAAAATTTTGGGTATCGAAATCGGGCAAAGTCTGCATAAAAGGGCTCTCCTGGCCAAATGGTTTAACTTTGGCAGGTCCCTGCTGTTCTGTTATGAAACTAGAATATCTTTTGCAGATTCTGGAAGTGATTGCGATCGCAAAGCTCTATTCGTTGCTTTGGAATCGACTTTTGAAAATGAGAGGGCGTAAAATTCCCCAAAAAAATTTGGCGACGATATCGAACACATGCCTTCATAAAAGGGCTCTCCTGGCCAAATGGTTTAACTTTGGCAGGTCCCTGCTGTTCTGTTATGAAAGTAGACTTCGTGGGGCAGATTCTGGAAGTGATTGCGATCGCAAAGCTCTATTGGTTGCTTTGGAATCGGCTTTGAAAAAAATTCTGTGAAAATCGCAAAAATTTTGGGTATCGAAATCGGGCAAAGTCTGCATAAAAGGGCTCTCCTGGCCAAATGGTTTAACTTTGGCAGGTCCCTGCTGTTCTGTTATGAAACTAGAATATCTTTTGCAGATTCTGGAAGTGATTGCGATCGCAAAGCTCTATTCGTTGCTTTGGAATCGACTTTTGAAAATGAGAGGGCGTAAAATTCCCCAAAAAAATTTGGCGACGATATCGAGCACATGCCTTCATAAAAGGGCTCTCCTGGCCAAATGGTTTAACTTTGGCAGGTCCCTGCTGTTCTGTTATGAAAGTAGACTTCGTGGGGCAGATTCTGGAAGTGATTGCGATCGCAAAGCTCTATTGGTTGCTTTGGAATCGGCTTTTGAAAAAAATTCTGTGAAAATCGCAAAGATTTTGGGTATCGAAATCGGGCAAAGTCTGCATAAAAGGGCTCTCCTGGCCAAATGGTTTAACTTTGGCAGGTCCCTGCTGTTCTGTTATGAAACTAGAATATCTTTTGCAGATTCTGGAAGTGATTGCGATCGCAAAGCTCTATTCGTTGCTTTGGAATCGACTTTTGAAAATGAGAGGGCGTAAAATTCCCCAAAAAAATTTGGCGACGATATCGAGCACATGCCTTCATAAAAGGGCTCTCCTGGCCAAATGGTTTAACTTTGGCAGGTCCCTGCTGTTCTGTTATGAAAGTAGACTTCGTGGGGCAGATTCTGGAAGTGATTGCGATCGCAAAGCTCTATTGGTTGCTTTGGAATCGGCTTTTGAAAAAAATTCTGTGAAAATCGCAAAAATTTTGGGTATCGAAATCGGGCAAAGTCTGCATAAAAATGCTCTCCTGGCCAAATGGTTTAACTTTGGCAGGTCCCTGCTGTTCTGTTATGAAACTAGAATATCTTTTGCAGATTCTGGAAGTGATTGCGATCGCAAAGCTCTATTCGTTGCTTTGGAATCGACTTTTGAAAATGAGAGGGCGTAAAATTCCCCAAAAAAATTTGGCGACGATATCGAGCACATGCCTTCATAAAAGGGCTCTCCTGGCCAAATGGTTTAACTTTGGCAGGTCCCTGCTGTTCTGTTATGAAAGTAGACTTCGTGGGGCAGATTCTGGAAGTGATTGCGATCGCAAAGCTCTATTGGTTGCTTTGGAATCGGCTTTGAAAAAAATTCTGTGAAAATCGCAAAAATTTTGGGTATCGAAATCGGGCAAAGTCTGCATAAAAGGGCTCTCCTGGCCAAATGGTTTAACTTTGGCAGGTTCCTGCTGTTCTGTTATGAAACTAGAATATCTTTTGCAGATTCTGGAAGTGATTGCGATCGCAAAGCTCTATTCGTTGCTTTGGAATCGACTTTTGAAAATGAGAGGGCGTAAAATTCCCCAAAAAAATTTGGCGACGATATCGAGCACATGTCTTCATAAAAGGGCTCTCCTGGCCAAATGGTTTAACTTTGGCAGGTCCCTGCTGTTCTGTTATGAAAGTAGACTTCGTGGGGCAGATTCTGGAAGTGATTGCGATCGCAAAGCTCTATTGGTTGCTTTGGAATCGGCTTTTGAAAAAAATTCTGTGAAAATCGCAAAAATTTTGGGTATCGAAATCGGGCAAAGTCTGCATAAAAGGGCTCTCCTGGCCAAATGGTTTAACTTTGGCAGGTCCCTGCTGTTCTGTTATGAAACTAGAATATCTTTTGCAGATTCTGGAAGTGATTGCGATCGCAAAGCTCTATTCGTTGCTTTGGAATCGACTTTTGAAAATGAGAGGGCGTAAAATTCCCCAAAAAAATTTGGCGACGATATCGAGCACATGCCTTCATAAAAGGGCTCTCCTGGCCAAATGGTTTAACTTTGGCAGGTCCCTGCTGTTCTGTTATGAAAGTAGACTTCGTGGGGCAGATTCTGGAAGTGATTGCGATCGCAAAGCTCTATTGGTTGCTTTGGAATCGGCTTTTGAAAAAAATTCTGTGAAAATCGCAAAAATTTTGGGTATCGAAATCGGGCAAAGTCTGCATAAAAGGGCTCTCCTGGCCAAATGGTTTAACTTTGGCAGGTCCCTGCTGTTCTGTTATGAAACTAGAATATCTTTTGCAGATTCTGGAAGTGATTGCGATCGCAAAGCTCTATTCGTTGCTTTGGAATCGACTTTTGAAAATGAGAGGGCGTAAAATTCCCCAAAAAAATTTGGCGACGATATCGAGCACATGCCTTCATAAAAGGGCTCTCCTGGCCAAATGGTTTAACTTTGGCAGGTCCCTGCTGTTCTGTTATGAAAGAAGACTTCGTGGGGCAGATTCTGGAAGTGATTGCGATCGCAAAGCTCTATTCGTTGCTTTGGAATCGGCTTTTGAAAAAAATTCTGTGAAAATCGCAAAAGTTTTGGGTATCGAAATCGGGCAAAGTCTGCATAAAAGGGCTCTCCTGGCCAAATGGTTTAACTTTGGCAGGTCCCTGCTGTTCTGTTATGAAACTAGAATATCTTTTGCAGATTCTGGAAGTGATTGCGATCGCAAAGCTCTATTCGTTGCTTTGGAATCGACTTTTGAAAATGAGAGGGCGTAAAATTCCCCAAAAAAATTTGGCGACGATATCGAGCACATGCCTTCATAAAAGGGCTCTCCTGGCCAAATGGTTTAACTTTGGCAGGTCCCTGGTGTTCTGTTATGAAAGTAGACTTCGTGGGGCAGATTCTGGAAGTGATTGCGATCGCAAAGCTCTATTGGTTGCTTTGGAATCGGCTTTTGAAAAAAATTCTGTGAAAATCGCAAAAATTTTGGGTATCGAAATCGGGCAAAGTCTGCATAAAAGGGCTCTCCTGGCCAAATGGTTTAACTTTGGCAGGTCCCTGCTGTTCTGTTATGAAACTAGAATATCTTTTGCAGATTCTGGAAGTGATTGCGATCGCAAAGCTCTATTCGTTGCTTTGGAATCGACTTTTGAAAATGAGAGGGCGTAAAATTCCCCAAAAAAATTTGGCGACGATATCGAGCACATGCCTTCATAAAAGGGCTCTCCTGGCCAAATGGTTTAACTTTGGCAGGTCCCTGCTGTTCTGTTATGAAACTAGAATATCTTTTGCAGATTCTGGAAGTGATTGCGATCGCAAAGCTCTATTCGTTGCTTTGGAATCGACTTTTGAAAATGAGAGGGCGTAAAATTCCCCAAAAAAATTTGGCGACGATATCGAGCACATGCCTTCATAAAAGGGCTCTCCTGGCCAAATGGTTTAACTTTGGCAGGTCCCTGCTGTTCTGTTATGAAAGTAGACTTCGTGGGGCAGATTCTGGAAGTGATTGCGATCGCAAAGCTCTATTGGTTGCTTTGGAATCGGCTTTTGAAAAAAATTCTGTGAAAATCGCAAAAGTTTTGGGTATCGAAATCGGGCAAAGTCTGCATAAAAGGGCTCTCCTGGCCAAATGGTTTAACTTTGGCAGGTCCCTGCTGTTCTGTTATGAAACTAGAATATCTTTTGCAGATTCTGGAAGTGATTGCGATCGCAAAGCTCTATTCGTTGCTTTGGAATCGACTTTTGAAAATGAGAGGGCGTAAAATTCCCCAAAAAAATTTGGCGACGATATCGAGCACATGCCTTCATAAAAGGGCTCTCCTGGCCAAATGGTTTAACTTTGGCAGGTACCAGCTGTTCTGTTATGAAAGTAGACTTCGTGGGGCAGATTCTGGAAGTGATTGCGATCGCAAAGCTCTATTGGTTGCTTTGGAATCGGCTTTTGAAAAAAATTCTGTGAAAATCGCAAAAATTTTGGGTATCGAAATCGGGCAAAGTCTGCATAAAAGGGCTCTCCTGGCCAAATGGTTTAACTTTGGCAGGTCCCTGCTGTTCTGTTATGAAACTAGAATATCTTTTGCAGATTCTGGAAGTGATTGCGATCGCAAAGCTCTATTCGTTGCTTTGGAATCGACTTTTGAAAATGAGAGGGCGTAAAATTCCCCAAAAAAATTTGGCGACGATATCGAGCACATGCCTTCATAAAAGGGCTCTCCTGGCCAAATGGTTTAACTTTGGCAGGTCCCTGCTGTTCTGTTATGAAAGTAGACTTCGTGGGGCAGATTCTGGAAGTGATTGCGATCGCAAAGCTCTATTGGTTGCTTTGGAATCGGCTTTTGAAAAAAATTCTGTGAAAATCGCAAGAATTTTGGGTATCGAAATCGGGCAAAGTCTGCATAAAAGGGCTCTCCTGGCCAAATGGTTTAACTTTGGCAGGTCCCTGCTGTTCTGTTATGAAACTAGAATATCTTTTGCAGATTCTGGAAGTGATTGCGATCGCAAAGCTCTATTCGTTGCTTTGGAATCGACTTTTGAAAATGAGAGGGCGTAAAATTCCCCAAAAAAATTTGGCGACGATATCGAGCACATGCCTTCATAAAAGGGCTCTCCTGGCCAAATGGTTTAACTTTGGCAGGTACCAGCTGTTCTGTTATGAAAGTAGACTTCGTGGGGCAGATTCTGGAAGTGATTGCGATCGCAAAGCTCTATTGGTTGCTTTGGAATCGGCTTTTGAAAAAAATTCTGTGAAAATCGCAAAAATTTTGGGTATCGAAATCGGGCAAAGTCTGCATAAAAGGGCTCTCCTGGCCAAATGGTTTAACTTTGGCAGGTCCCTGCTGTTCTGTTATGAAACTAGAATATCTTTTGCAGATTCTGGAAGTGATTGCGATCGCAAAGCTCTATTCGTTGCTTTGGAATCGACTTTTGAAAATGAGAGGGCGTAAAATTCCCCAAAAAAATTTGGCGACGATATCGAGCACATGCCTTCATAAAAGGGCTCTCCTGGCCAAATGGTTTAACTTTGGCAGGTCCCTGCTGTTCTGTTATGAAAGTAGACTTCGTGGGGCAGATTCTGGAAGTGATTGCGATCGCAAAGCTCTATTGGTTGCTTTGGAATCGGCTTTTGAAAAAAATTCTGTGAAAATCGCAAAAATTTTGGGTATCGAAATCGGGCAAAGTCTGCATAAAAGGGCTCTCCTGGCCAAATGGTTTAACTTTGGCAGGTCCCTGCTGTTCTGTTATGAAACTAGAATATATTTTGCAGATTCTGGAAGTGATTTCGATCGCAAAGCTCTATTCGTTGCTTTGGAATCGACTTTTGAAAATGAGAGGGCGTAAAATTCCCCAAAAAAATTTGGCGACGATATCGAGCACATGCCTTCATAAAAGGGCTCCCCTGGCCAAATGGTTTAACTTTGGCAGGTCCCTGCTGTTCTGTTATGAAAGTAGACTTCGTGGGGCAGATTCTGGAAGTGATTGCGATCGCAAAGCTCTATTGGTTACTTTGGAATCGGCTTTTGAAAAAAATTCTGTGAAAATCGCAAAAATTTTGGGTATCGAAATCGGGCAAAGTCTGCATAAAAGGGCTCTCCTGGCCAAATGGTT
This sequence comes from Salticus scenicus, assembly GCA_963930645.1. Taxonomy (NCBI): domain Eukaryota; kingdom Metazoa; phylum Arthropoda; class Arachnida; order Araneae; family Salticidae; genus Salticus; species Salticus scenicus. The sequence continues at coordinate 144,585 of CAWVNO010002355.1, forward strand.
TAACTTTGGCAGGTCCCTGCTGTTCTGTTATGAAACTAGAATATCTTTTGCAGATTCTGGAAGTGATTGCGATCGCAAAGCTCTATTCGTTGCTTTGGAATCGACTTTTGAAAATGAGAGGGCGTAAAATTCCCCAAAAAAATTTGGCGACGATATCGAGCACATGCCTTCATAAAAGGGCTCTCCTGGCCAAATGGTTTAACTTTGGCAGGTCCCTGCTGTTCTGTTATGAAAGTAGACTTCGTGGGGCAGATTCTGGAAGTGATTGCGATCGCAAAGCTCTATTGGTTGCTTTGGAATCGGCTTTTGAAAAAAATTCTGTGAAAATCGCAAAAATTTTGGGTATCGAAATCGGGCAAAGTCTGCATAAAAGGGCTCTCCTGGCCAAATGGTTTAACTTTGGCAGGTCCCTGCTGTTCTGTTATGAAACTAGAATATCTTTTGCAGATTCTGGAAGTGATTGCGATCGCAAAGCTCTATTCGTTGCTTTGGAATCGACTTTTGAAAATGAGAGGGCGTAAAATTCCCCAAAAAAATTTGGCGACGATATCGAGCACATGCCTTCATAAAAGGGCTCTCCTGGCCAAAAGGTTTAACTTTGGCAGGTCCCTGCTGTTCTGTTATGAAAGTAGACTTCGTGGGGCAGATTCTGGAAGTGATTGCGATCGCAAAGCTCTATTGGTTGCTTTGGAATCGGCTTTTGAAAAAAATTCTGTGAAAATCGCAAAAATTTTGGGTATCGAAATCGGGCAAAGTCTGCATAAAAGGGCTCTCCTGGCCAAATGGTTTAACTTTGGCAGGTCCCTGCTGTTCTGTTATGAAACTAGAATATCTTTTGCAGATTCTGGAAGTGATTGCGATCGCAAAGCTCTATTCGTTGCTTTGGAATCGACTTTTGAAAATGAGAGGGCGTAAAATTCCCCAAAAAAATTTGGCGACGATATCGAGCACATGCCTTCATAAAAGGGCTCTCCTGGCCAAATGGTTTAACTTTGGCAGGTCCCTGCTGTTCTGTTACGAAAGTAGACTTCGTGGGGCAGATTCTGGAAGTGATTGCGATCGCAAAGCTCTATTGGTTGCTTTGGAATCGGCTTTTGAAAAAAATTCTGTGAAAATCGCAAAAATTTTGGGTATCGAAATCGGGCAAAGTCTGCATAAAAGGGCTCTCCTGGCCAAATGGTTTAACTTTGGCAGGTCCCTGCTGTTCTGTTATGAAACTAGAATATCTTTTGCAGATTCTGGAAGTGATTGCGATCGCAAAGCTCTATTCGTTGCTTTGGAATCGACTTTTGAAAATGAGAGGGCGTAAAATTCCCCAAAAAAATTTGGCGACGATATCGAGCACATGCCTTCATAAAAGGGCTCTCCTGGCCAAATGGTTTAACTTTGGCAGCTCCCTGCTGTTCTGTTATGAAAGTAGACTTCGTGGGGCAGATTCTGGAAGTGATTGCGATCGCAAAGCTCTATTGGTTGCTTTGGAATCGGCTTTTGAAAAAAATTCTGTGAAAATCGCAAGAATTTTGGGTATCGAAATCGGGCAAAGTCTGCATAAAAGGGCTCTCCTGGCCAAATGGTTTAACTTTGGCAGGTCCCTGCTGTTCTGTTATGAAACTAGAATATCTTTTGCAGATTCTGGAAGTGATTGCGATCGCAAAGCTCTATTCGTTGCTTTGGAATCGACTTTTGAAAATGAGAGGGCGTAAAATTCCCCAAAAAAATTTGGCGACGATATCGAGCACATGCCTTCATAAAAGGGCTCTCCTGGCCAAATGGTTTAACTTTGGCAGGTCCCTGCTGTTCTGTTTTGAAAGTAGACTTCGTGGGGCAGATTCTGGAAGTGATTGCGATCGCAAAGCTCTATTGGTTGCTTTGGAATCGGCTTTTGAACAAAATTCTGTGAAAATCGCAAAAATTTTGGGTATCGAAATCGGGCAAAGTCTGCATAAAAATGCTCTCCTGGCCAAATGGTTTAACTTTGGCAGGTCCCTGCTGTTCTGTTATGAAACTAGAATATCTTTTGCAGATTCTGGAAGTGATTGCGATCGCAAAGCTCTATTCGTTGCTTTGGAATCGACTTTTGAAAATGAGAGGGCGTAAAATTCCCCAAAAAAATTTGGCGACGATATCGAGCACATGCCTTCATAAAAGGGCTCTCCTGGCCAAATGGTTTAACTTTGGCAGGTCCCTGCTGTTCTGTTATGAAAGTAGACTTCGTGGGGCAGATTTTGGAAGTGATTGCAATCGCAAAGCTCTATTGGTTGCTTTGGAATCGGCTTTTGAAAAAAATTCTGTGAAAATCGCAAAAATTTTGGGTATCGAAATCGGGCAAAGTCTGCATAAAAGGGCTCTCCTGGCCAAATGGTTTAACTTTGGCAGGTCCCTGCTGTTCTGTTATGAAACTAGAATATCTTTTGCAGATTCTGGAAGTGATTGCGATCGCAAAGCTCTATTCGTTGCTTTGGAATCGACTTTTGAAAATGAGAGGGCGTAAAATTCCCCAAAAAAATTTGGCGACGATATCGAACACATGCCTTCATAAAAGGGCTCTCCTGGCCAAATGGTTTAACTTTGGCAGGTCCCTGCTGTTCTGTTATGAAAGTAGACTTCGTGGGGCAGATTCTGGAAGTGATTGCGATCGCAAAGCTCTATTGGTTGCTTTGGAATCGGCTTTGAAAAAAATTCTGTGAAAATCGCAAAAATTTTGGGTATCGAAATCGGGCAAAGTCTGCATAAAAGGGCTCTCCTGGCCAAATGGTTTAACTTTGGCAGGTCCCTGCTGTTCTGTTATGAAACTAGAATATCTTTTGCAGATTCTGGAAGTGATTGCGATCGCAAAGCTCTATTCGTTGCTTTGGAATCGACTTTTGAAAATGAGAGGGCGTAAAATTCCCCAAAAAAATTTGGCGACGATATCGAGCACATGCCTTCATAAAAGGGCTCTCCTGGCCAAATGGTTTAACTTTGGCAGGTCCCTGCTGTTCTGTTATGAAAGTAGACTTCGTGGGGCAGATTCTGGAAGTGATTGCGATCGCAAAGCTCTATTGGTTGCTTTGGAATCGGCTTTTGAAAAAAATTCTGTGAAAATCGCAAAGATTTTGGGTATCGAAATCGGGCAAAGTCTGCATAAAAGGGCTCTCCTGGCCAAATGGTTTAACTTTGGCAGGTCCCTGCTGTTCTGTTATGAAACTAGAATATCTTTTGCAGATTCTGGAAGTGATTGCGATCGCAAAGCTCTATTCGTTGCTTTGGAATCGACTTTTGAAAATGAGAGGGCGTAAAATTCCCCAAAAAAATTTGGCGACGATATCGAGCACATGCCTTCATAAAAGGGCTCTCCTGGCCAAATGGTTTAACTTTGGCAGGTCCCTGCTGTTCTGTTATGAAAGTAGACTTCGTGGGGCAGATTCTGGAAGTGATTGCGATCGCAAAGCTCTATTGGTTGCTTTGGAATCGGCTTTTGAAAAAAATTCTGTGAAAATCGCAAAAATTTTGGGTATCGAAATCGGGCAAAGTCTGCATAAAAATGCTCTCCTGGCCAAATGGTTTAACTTTGGCAGGTCCCTGCTGTTCTCTTATGAAACTAGAATATCTTTTGCAGATTCTGGAAGTGATTGCGATCGCAAAGCTCTATTCGTTGCTTTGGAATCGACTTTTGAAAATGAGAGGGCGTAAAATTCCCCAAAAAAATTTGGCGACGATATCGAGCACATGCCTTCATAAAAGGGCTCTCCTGGCCAAATGGTTTAACTTTGGCAGGTCCCTGCTGTTCTGTTATGAAAGTAGACTTCGTGGGGCAGATTCTGGAAGTGATTGCGATCGCAAAGCTCTATTGGTTGCTTTGGAATCGGCTTTGAAAAAAATTCTGTGAAAATCGCAAAAATTTTGGGTATCGAAATCGGGCAAAGTCTGCATAAAAGGGCTCTCCTGGCCAAATGGTTTAACTTTGGCAGGTTCCTGCTGTTCTGTTATGAAACTAGAATATCTTTTGCAGATTCTGGAAGTGATTGCGATCGCAAAGCTCTATTCGTTGCTTTGGAATCGACTTTTGAAAATGAGAGGGCGTAAAATTCCCCAAAAAAATTTGGCGACGATATCGAGCACATGTCTTCATAAAAGGGCTCTCCTGGCCAAATGGTTTAACTTTGGCAGGTCCCTGCTGTTCTGTTATGAAAGTAGACTTCGTGGGGCAGATTCTGGAAGTGATTGCGATCGCAAAGCTCTATTGGTTGCTTTGGAATCGGCTTTTGAAAAAAATTCTGTGAAAATCGCAAAAATTTTGGGTATCGAAATCGGGCAAAGTCTGCATAAAAGGGCTCTCCTGGCCAAATGGTTTAACTTTGGCAGGTCCCTGCTGTTCTGTTATGAAACTAGAATATCTTTTGCAGATTCTGGAAGTGATTGCGATCGCAAATCTCTATTCGTTGCTTTGGAATCGACTTTTGAAAATGAGAGGGCGTAAAATTCCCCAAAAAAATTTGGCGACGATATCGAGCACATGCCTTCATAAAAGGGCTCTCCTGGCCAAATGGTTTAACTTTCGCAGGTCCCTGCTGTTCTGTTATGAAAGTAGACTTCGTGGGGCAGATTCTGGAAGTGATTGCGATCGCAAAGCTCTATTGGTTGCTTTGGAATCGGCTTTTGAAAAAAATTCTGTGAAAATCGCAAAAATTTTGTGTATCGAAATCGGGCAAAGTCTGCATAAAAGGGCTCTCCTGGCCAAATGGTTTAACTTTGGCAGGTCCCTGCTGTTCTGTTATGAAACTAGAATATCTTTTGCAGATTCTGGAAGTGATTGCGATCGCAAAGCTCTATTCGTTGCTTTGGAATCGACTTTTGAAAATGAGAGGGCGTAAAATTCCCCAAAAAAATTTGGCGACGATATCGAGCACATGCCTTCATAAAAGGGCTCTCCTGGCCAAATGGTTTAACTTTGGCAGGTCCCTGCTGTTCTGTTATGAAAGTAGACTTCGTGGGGCAGATTCTGGAAGTGATTGCGATCGCAAAGCTCTATTGGTTGCTTTGGAATCGGCTTTTGAAAAAAATTCTGTGAAAATCGCAAAAATTTTGGGTATCGAAATCGGGCAAAGTCTGCATAAAAGGGCTCTCCTGGCCAAATGGTTTAACTTTGGCAGGTCCCTGCTGTTCTGTTATGAAACTAGAATATCTTTTGCAGATTCTGGAAGTGATTGCGATCGCAAAGCTCTATTCGTTGCTTTGGAATCGACTTTTGAAAATGAGAGGGCGTAAAATTCCCCAAAAAAATTTGGCGACGATATCGAGCACATGCCTTCATAAAAGGGCTCTCCTGGCCAAATGGTTTAACTTTGGCAGGTCCCTGCTGTTCTGTTATGAAAGTAGACTTCGTGGGGCAGATTCTGGAAGTGATTGCGATCGCAAAGCTCTATTGGTTGCTTTGGAATCGGCTTTTGAAAAAAATTCTGTGAAAATCGCAAAAATTTTGGGTATCGAAATCGGGCAAAGTCTGCATAAAAGGGCTCTCCTGGCCAAATGGTTTAACTTTGGCAGGTCCCTGCTGTTCTGTTATGAAACTAGAATATCTTTTGCAGATTCTGGAAGTGATTGCGATCGCAAAGCTCTATTCGTTGCTTTGGAATCGACTTTTGAAAATGAGAGGGCGTAAAATTCCCCAAAAAAATTTGGCGACGATATCGAGCACATGCCTTCATAAAAGGGCTCTCCTGGCCAAATGGTTTAACTTTGGCAGGTCCCTGCTGTTCTGTTATGAAAGTAGACTTCGTGGGGCAGATTCTGGAAGTGATTGCGATCGCAAAGCTCTATTGGTTGCTTTGGAATCGGCTTTTGAAAAAAATTCTGTGAAAATCGCAAAAATTTTGGGTATCGAAATCGGGCAAAGTCTGCATAAAAGGGCTCTCCTGGCCAAATGGTTTAACTTTGGCAGGTCCCTGCTGTTCTGTTATGAAACTAGAATATCTTTTGCAGATTCTGGAAGTGATTGCGATCGCAAAGCTCTATTCGTTGCATTGGAATCGACTTTTAAAAATGAGAGGGCGTAAAATTCCCCAAAAAAATTTGGCGACGATATCGAGCACATGCCTTCATAAAAGGGCTCTCCTGGCCAAATGGTTTAACTTTGGCAGGTCCCTGCTGTTCTGTTATGAAAGTAGACTTCGTGGGGCAGATTCTGGAAGTGATTGCGATCGCAAAGCTCTATTGGTTGCTTTGGAATCGACATTTGAAAATGAGAGGGCGTAAAATTCCCCAAAAAAATTTGGCGACGATATCGAGCACATGCCTTCATAAAAGGGCTCTCCTGGCCAAATGGTTTAACTTTGGCAGGTCCCTACTGTTCTGTTATGAAAGTAGACTTCGTGGGGCAGATTCTGGAAGTGATTGCGATCGCAAAGCTCTATTGGTTGCTTTGGAATCGGCTTTTGAAAAAAATTCTGTGAACATCGCAAAAATTTTGGGTATCGAAATCGGGCAAAGTCTGCATAAAAGGGCTCTCCTGGCCAAATGGTTTAACTTTGGCAGGTCCCTGCTGTTCTGTTATGAAACTAGAATATCTTTTGCAGATTCTGGAAGTGATTGCGATCGCAAAGCTCTATTCGTTGCTTTGGAATCGACTTTTGAAAATGAGAGGGCGTAAAATTCCCCAAAAAAATTTGGCGACGATATCGAGCACATGCCTTCATAAAAGGGGTCTCCTGGCCAAATGGTTTAACTTTGGCAGGTCCCTGCTGTTCTGTTATGAAAGTAGACTTCGTGGGGCAGATTCTGGAAGTGATTGCGATCGCAAAGCTCTATTGGTTGCTTTGGAATCGGCTTTTGAAAAAAATTCTGTGAAAATCGCAAAAACTTTGGGTATCGAAATCGGGCAAAGTCTGCATAAAAGGGCTCTCCTGGGCAAATGGTTTAACTTTGGCAGGTCCCTGCTGTTCTGTTATGAAACTAGAATATCTTTTGCAGATTCTGGAAGTGATTGCGATCGCAAAGCTCTATTCGTTGCTTTGGAATCGACTTTTGAAAATGAGAGGGCGTAAAATTCCCCAAAAAAATTTGGCGACGATATCGAGCACATGCCTTCATAAAAGGGCTCTCCTGGCCAAATGGTTTAACTTTGGCAGGTCCCTGCTGTTCTGTTATGAAAGTAGACTTCGTGGGGCAGATTCTGGAAGTGATTGCGATCGCAAAGCTCTATTGGTTGCTTTGGAATCGGCTTTTGAAAAAAATTCTGTGAAAATCGCAAAAATTTTGGGTATCGAAATCGGGCAAAGTCTGCATAAAAGGGCTCTCCTGGCCAAATGGTTTAACTTTGGCAGGTCCCTGCTGTTCTGTTATGAAACTAGAATATCTTTTGCAGATTCTGGAAGTGATTGCGATCGCAAAGCTCTATTCGTTGCTTTGGAATCGACTTTTGAAAATGAGAGGGCGTAAAATTCCCCAAAAAAATTTGGCGACGATATCGAGCACATGCCTTCATAAAAGGGCTCTCCTGGCCAAATGGTTTAACTTTGGCAGGTCCCTGCTGTTCTGTTATGAAAGTAGACTTCGTGGGGCAGATTCTGGAAGTGATTGCGATCGCAAAGCTCTATTGGTTGCTTTGGAATCGGCTTTTGAAAAAAATTCTGTGAAAATCGCAAAAATTTTGGGTATCGAAATCGGGCAAAGTCTGCATAAAAGGGCTCTCCTGGCCAAATGGTTTAACTTTGGCAGGTCCCTGCTGTTCTGTTATGAAACTAGAATATCTTTTGCAGATTCTGGAAGTGATTGCGATCGCAAAGCTCTATTCGTTGCTTTGGAATCGACTTTTGAAAATGAGAGGGCGTAAAATTCCCCAAAAAAATTTGGCGACGATATCGAGCACATGCCTTCATAAGAGGGCTCTCCTGGCCAAATGGTTTAACTTTGGCAGGTCCCGGCTGTTCTGTTATGAAAGTAGACTTCGTGGGGCAGATTCTGGAAGTGATTGCGATCGCAAAGCTCTATTGGTTGCTTTGGAATCGGCTTTTGAAAAAAATTCTGTGAAAATCGCAAAAATTTTGGGTACCGAAATCGGGCAAAGTCTGCATAAAAGGGCTCTCCTGGGCAAATGGTTTAACTTTGGCAGGTCCCTGCTGTTCTGTTATGAAACTAGAATATCTTTTGCAGATTCTGGAAGTGATTGCGATCGCAAAGCTCTATTCGTTGCTTTGGAATCGACTTTTGAAAATGAGAGGGCGTAAAATTCCCCAAAAAAATTTGGCGACGATATCGAGCACATGCCTTCATAAAAGGGCTCTCCTGGCCAAATGGTTTAACTTTGGCAGGTCCCTGCTGTTCTGTTATGAAAGTAGACTTCGTGGGGCAGATTCTGGAAGTGATTGCGATCGCAAAGCTCTATTGGTTGCTTTGGAATCGGCTTTTGAAAAAAATTCTGTGAAAATCGCAAAAATTTTGGGTATCGAAATCGGGCAAAGTCTGCATAAAAGGGCTCTCCTGGGCAAATGGTTTAACTTTGGCAGGTCCCTGCTGTTCTGTTATCAAACTAGAATATCTTTTGCAGATTCTGGAAGTGATTGCGATCGCAAAGCTCTATTCGTTGCTTTGGAATCGACTTTTGAAAATGAGAGGGCGTAAAATTCCCCAAAAAAATTTGGCGACGATATCGAGCACATGCCTTCATAAAAGGGCTCTCCTGGCCAAATGGTTTAACTTTGGCAGGTCCCTGCTGTTCTGTTATGAAAGTAGACTTCGTGGGGCAGATTCTGGAAGTGATTGCGATCGCAAAGCTCTATTGGTTGCTTTGGAATCGGCTTTTGAAAAAAATTCTGTGAAAATCGCAAAAATTTTGGGTATCGAAATCGGGCAAAGTCTGCATAAAAGGGCTCTCCTGGCCAAATGGTTTAACTTTGGCAGGTCCCTGCTGTTCTGTTATGAAACTAGAATATCTTTTGCAGATTCTGGAAGTGATTGCGATCGCAAAGCTCTATTCGTTGCTTTGGAATCGACTTTTGAAAATGAGAGGGCGTAAAATTCCCCAAAAAAATTTGGCGACGATATCGAGCACATGCCTTCATAAAAGGGCTCTCCTGGCCAAATGGTTTAACTTTGGCAGGTCCCTGCTGTTCTGTTATGAAAGTAGACTTCGTGGGGCAGATTCTGGAAGTGATTGCGATCGCAAAGCTCTATTGGTTGCTTTGGAATCGGCTTTTGAAAAAAATTCTGTGAAAATCGCAAAAATTTTGGGTATCGAAATCGGGCAAAGTCTGCATAAAAGGGCTCTCCTGGCCAAATGGTTTAACTTTGGCAGGTCCCTGCTGTTCTGTTATGAAACTAGAATATCTTTTGCAGATTCTGGAAGTGATTGCGATCGCAAAGCTCTATTCGTTGCTTTGGAATCGACTTTTGAAAATGAGAGGGCGTAAAATTCCCCAAAAAAATTTGGCGACGATATCGAGCACATGCCTTCATAAAAGGGCTCTCCTGGCCAAATGGTTTAACTTTGGCAGGTCCCTGCTGTTCTGTTATGAAAGTAGACTTCGTGGGGCAGATTCTGGAAGTGATTGCGATCGCAAAGCTCTATTGGTTGCTTTGGAATCGGCTTTTGAAAAAAATTCTGTGAAAATCGCAAAAATTTTGGGTATCGAAATCGGGCAAAGTCTGCATAAAAGGGCTCTCCTGGCCAAATGGTTTAACTTTGGCAGGTCCCTGCTGTTCTGTTATGAAACTAGAATATCTTTTGCAGATTCTGGAAGTGATTGCGATCGCAAAGCTCTATTCGTTGCTTTGGAATCGACTTTTGAAAATGAGAGGGCGTAAAATTCCCCAAAAAAATTTGGCGACGATATCGAGCACATGCCTTCATAAAAGGGCTCTCCTGGCCAAATGGTTTAACTTTGGCAGGTCCCTGCTGTTCTGTTATGAAATTAGACTTCGTGGGGCAGATTCTGGAAGTGATTGCGATCGCAAAGCTCTATTGGTTGCTTTGGAATCGGCTTTTGAAAAAAATTCTGTGAAAATCGCAAAAATTTTGGGTATCGAAATCGGGCAAAGTCTGCATAAAAGGGCTCTCCTGGCCAAATGGTTTAACTTTGGCAGGTCCCTGCTGTTCTGTTATGAAACTAGAATATCTTTTGCAGATTCTGGAAGTGATTGCGATCGCAAAGCTCTATTCGTTGCTTTGGAATCGACTTTTGAAAATGAGAGGGCGTAAAATTCCCCAAAAAAATTTGGCGACGATATCGAGCACATGCCTTCATAAAAGGGCTCTCCTGGCCAAATGGTTTAACTTTGGCAGGTCCCTGCTGTTCTGTTATGAAAGTAGACTTCGTGGGGCAGATTCTGGAAGTGATTGCGATCGCAAAGCTCTATTGGTTGCTTTGGAATCGGCTTTTGAAAAAAATTCTGTGAAAATCGCAAAAATTTTGGGTATCGAAATCGGGCAAAGTCTGCATAAAAGGGCTCTCCTGGCCAAATGGTTTAACTTTGGCAGGTCCCTGCTGTTCTGTTATGAAACTAGAATATCTTTTGCAGATTCTGGAAGTGATTGCGATCGCAAAGCTCTATTCGTTGCTTTGGAATCGACTTTTGAAAATGAGAGGGCGTAAAATTCCCCAAAAAAATTTGGCGACGATATCGAGCACATGCCTTCATAAAAGGGCTCTCCTGGCCAAATGGTTTAACTTTGGCAGGTCCCTGCTGTTCTGTTATGAAAGTAGACTTCGTGGGGCAGATTCTGGAAGTGATTGCGATCGCAAAGCTCTATTGGTTGCTTTGGAATCGGCTTTTGAAAAAAATTCTGTGAAAATCGCAAAAATTTTGGGTATCGAAATCGGGCAAAGTCTGCATAAAAGGGCTCTCCTGGCCAAATGGTTTAACTTTGGCAGGTCCCTGCTGTTCTGTTATGAAACTAGAATATCTTTTGCAGATTCTGGAAGTGATTGCGATCGCAAAGCTCTATTCGTTGCTTTGGAATCGACTTTTGAAAATGAGAGGGCGTAAAATTCCCCAAAAAAATTTGGCGACGATATCGAGCACATGCCTTCATAAAAGGGCTCTCCTGGCCAAATGGTTTAACTTTGGCAGGTCCCTGCTGTTCTGTTATGAAAGTAGACTTCGTGGGGCAGATTCTGGAAGTGATTGCGATCGCAAAGCTCTATTGGTTGCTTTGGAATCGGCTTTTGAAAAAAATTCTGTGAAAATCGCAAAAATTTTGGGTATCGAAATCGGGCAAAGTCTGCATAAAAGGGCTCTCCTGGCCAAATGGTTTAACTTTGGCAGGTCCCTGCTGTTCTGTTATGAAACTAGAATATCTTTTGCAGATTCTGGAAGTGATTGCGATCGCAAAGCTCTATTCGTTGCTTTGGAATCGACTTTTGAAAATGAGAGGGCGTAAAATTCCCCAAAAAAATTTGGCGACGATATCGAGCACATGCCTTCATAAAAGGGCTCTCCTGGCCAAATGGTTTAACTTTGGCAGGTCCCTGCTGTTCTGTTATGAAAGTAGACTTCGTGGGGCAGATTCTGGAAGTGATTGCGATCGCAAAGCTCTATTGGTTGCTTTGGAATCGGCTTTTGAAAAAAATTCTGCGAAAATCGCAAAAATTTTGGGTATCGAAATCGGGCAAAGTCTGCATAAAAGGGCTCTCCTGGCCAAATGGTTTAACTTTGGCAGGTCCCTGCTGTTCTGTTATGAAACTAGAATATCTTTTGCAGATTCTGGAAGTGATTGCGATCGCAAAGCTCTATTCGTTGCTTTGGAATCGACTTTTGAAAATGAGAGGGCGTAAAATTCCCCAAAAAAATTTGGCGACGATATCGAGCACATGCCTTCATAAAAGGGCTCTCCTGGCCAAATGGTTTAACTTTGGCAGGTCCCTGCTGTTCTGTTATGAAAGTAGACTTCGTGGGGCAGATTCTGGAAGTGATTGCGATCGCAAAGCTCTATTGGTTGCTTTGGAATCGGCTTTTGAAAAAAATTCTGTGAAAATCACAAAAATTTTGGGTATCGAAATCGGGCAAAGTCTGCATAAAAGGGCTCTCCTGGCCAAATGGTTTAACTTTGGCAGGTCCCTGCTGTTCTGTTATGAAACTAGAATATCTTTTGCAGATTCTGGAAGTGATTGCGATCGCAAAGCTCTATTCGTTGCTTTGGAATCGACTTTTGAAAATGAGAGGGCGTAAAATTCCCCAAAAAAATTTGGCGACGATATCGAGCACATGCCTTCATAAAAGGGCTCTCCTGGCCAAATGGTTTAACTTTGGCAGGTCCCTGCTGTTCTGTTATGAAAGTAGACTTCTTGGGGCAGATTCTGGAAGTGATTGCGATCGCAAAGCTCTATTGGTTGCTTTGGAATCGGCTTTTGAAAAAAATTCTGTGAAAATCGCAAAAATTTTGGGTATCGAAATCGGGCAGTCTGCATAAAAGGGCTCTCCTGCACAATGGTTTAACTTTGGCAGGTCCCTGCTGTTCTGTTATGAAACTAGAATATCTTTTGCAGATTCTGGAAGTGATTGCGATCGCAAAGCTCTATTCGTTGCTTTGGAATCGACTTTTGAAAATGAGAGGGCGTAAAATTCCCCAAAAAAATTTGGCGACGATATCGAGCACATGCCTTCATAAAAGGGCTCTCCTGGCCAAATGGTTTAACTTTGGCAGGTCCCTGCTGTTCTGTTATGAAAGTAGACTTCGTGGGGCAGATTCTGGAAGTGATTGCGATCGCAAAGCTCTATTGGTTGCTTTGGAATCGGCTTTTGAAAAAAATTCTGTGAAAATCGCAAAAATTTTGGGTATCGAAATCGGGCAAAGTCTGCATAAAAGGGCTGTCCTGGCCAAATGGTTTAACTTTGGCAGGTCCCTGCTGTTCTGTTATGAAACTAGAATATCTTTTGCAGATTCTGGAAGTGATTGCGATCGCAAAGCTCTATTCGTTGCTTTGGAATCGACTTTTGAAAATGAGAGGGCGTAAAATTCCACAAAAAAATTTGGCGACGATATCGAGCACATGCCTTCATAAAAGGGCTCTCCTGGCCAAATGGTTTAACTTTGGCAGGTCCCTGCTGTTCTGTTATGAAAGTAGACTTCGTGGGGCAGATTCTGGAAGTGATTGCGATCGCAAAGCTCTATTGGTTGCTTTGGAATCGGCTTTTGAAAAAAATTCTGTGAAAATCGCAAAAATTTTGGGTATCGAAATCGGGCAAAGTCTGCATAAAAGGGCTCTCCTGGCCAAATGGTTTAACTTTGGCAGGTCCCTGCTGTTCTGTTATGAAACTAGAATATCTTTTGCAGATTCTGGAAGTGATTGCGATCGCAAAGCTCTATCGTTGCTTTGGAATCGACTTTTGAAAATGAGAGGGCGTAAAATTCCCCAAAAAAATTTGGCGACGATATCGAGCACATGCCTTCATAAAAGGGCTCTCCTGGCCAAATGGTTTAACTTTGGCAGGTCCCTGCTGTTCTGTTATGAAAGTAGACTTCGTGGGGCAGATTCTGGAAGTGATTGAGATCGCAAAGCTCTATTGGTTGCTTTGGAATCGGCTTTTGAAAAAAATTCTGTGAAAATCGCAAAAATTTTGGGTATCGAAATCGGGCAAAGTCTGCATAAAAGGGCTCTCCTGGCCAAATGGTTTAACTTTGGCAGGTCCCTGCTGTTCTGTTATGAAACTAGAATATCTTTTGCAGATTCTGGAAGTGATTGCGATCGCAAAGCTCTATTCGTTGCTTTGGAATCGACTTTTGAAAATGAGAGGGCGTAAAATTCCCCAAAAAAATTTGGCGACGATATCGAGCACATGCCTTCATAAAAGGGCTCTCCTGGCCAAATGGTTTAACTTTGGCAGGTCCCTGCTGTTCTGTTATGAAAGTAGACTTCGTGGGGCAGATTCTGGAAGTGATTGCGATCGCAAAGCTCTATTGGTTGCTTTGGAATCGGCTTTTGAAAAAAATTCTGTGAAAATCGCAAAAATTTTGGGTATCGAAATCGGGCAAAGTCTGCATAAAAGGGCTCTCCTGGCCAAATGGTTTAACTTTGGCAGGTCCCTGCTGTTCTGTTATGAAACTAGAATATCTTTTGCAGATTCTGGAAGTGATTGCGATCGCAAAGCTCTATTCGTTGCTTTGGAATCGACTTTTGAAAATGAGAGGGCGTAAAATTCCCCAAAAAAATTTGGCGACGATATCGAGCACATGCCTTCATAAAAGGGCTCTCCTGGCCAAATGGTTTAACTTTGGCAGGTCCCTGCTGTTCTGTTATGAAAGTAGACTTCGTGCGGCAGATTCTGGAAGTGATTGCGATCGCAAAGCTCTATTGGTTGCTTTGGAATCGGCTTTTGAAAAAAATTCTGTGAAAATCGCAAAAATTTTGGGTATCGAAATCGGGCAAAGTCTGCATAAAAGGGCTCTCCTGGCCAAATGGTTTAACTTTTGCAGGTCCCTGCTGTTCTGTTATGAAACTAGAATATCTTTTGCAGATTCTGGAAGTGATTGCGATCGCAAAGCTCTATTCGTTGCTTTGGAATCGACTTTTGAAAATGAGAGGGCGTAAAATTCCCCAAAAAAATTTGGCGACGATATCGAGCACATGCCTTCATAAAAGGGCTCTCCTGGCCAAATGGTTTAACTTTGGCAGGTCCCTGCTGTTCTGTTATGAAAGTAGACTTCGTGGGGCAGATTCTGGAAGTGATTGCGATCGCAAAGCTCTATTGGTTGCTTTGGAATCGGCTTTTGAAAAAAATTCTGTGAAAATCGCAAAAATTTTGGGTATCGAAATCGGGCAAAGTCTGCATAAAAGGGCTCTCCTGGCCAAATGGTTTAACTTTGGCAGGTCCCTGCTATTCTGTTATGAAACTAGAATATCTTTTGCAGATTCTGGAAGTGATTGCGATCGCAAAGCTCTATTCGTTGCTTTGGAATCGACTTTTGAAAATGAGAGGGCGTAAAATTCCCCAAAAAAATTTGGCGACGATATCGAGCACATGCCTTCATAAAAGGGCTCTCCTGGCCAAATGGTTTAACTTTGGCAGGTCCCTGCTGTTCTGTTATAAAAGTAGACTTCGTGGGGCAGATTCTGGAAGTGATTGCGATCGCAAAGCTCTATTGGTTGCTTTGGAATCGGCTTTTGAAAAAAATTCTGTGAAAATCGCAAAAATTTTGGGTATCGAAATCGGGCAAAGTCTGCATAAAAGGGCTCTCCTGGCCAAATGGTTTAACTTTGGCAGGTCCCTGCTGTTCTGTTATGAAACTAGAATATCTTTTGCAGATTCTGGAAGTGATTGCGATCGCAAAGCTCTATTCGTTGCTTTGGAATCGACTTTTGAAAATGAGAGGGCGTAAAATTCCCCAAAAAAATTTGGCGACGATATCGAGCACATGCCTTCATAAAAGGGCTCTCCTGGCCAAATGGTTTAACTTTGGCAGGTCCCTGCTGTTCTGTTATGAAAGTAGACTTCGTGGGGCAGATTCTGGAAGTGATTGAGATCGCAAAGCTCTATTGCTTGCTTTGGAATCGGCTTTTGAAAAAAATTCTGTGAAAATCGCAAAAATTTTGGGTATCGAAATCGGGCAAAGTCTGCATAAAAGGGCTCTCCTGGCCAAATGGTTTAACTTTGGCAGGTCCCTGCTGTTCTGTTATGAAACTAGAATATCTTTTGCAGATTCTGGAAGTGATTGCGATCGCAAAGCTCTATTCGTTGCTTTGGAATCGACTTTTGAAAATGAGAGGGCGTAAAATTCCCCAAAAAAATTTGGCGACGATATCGAGCACATGCCTTCATAAAAGGGCTCTCCTGGCCAAATGGTTTAACTTTGGCAGGTCCCTGCTGTTCTGTTATGAAAGTAGACTTCGTGGGGCAGATTCTGGAAGTGATTGCGATCGCAAAGCTCTATTGGTTGCTTTGGAATCGGCTTTTGAAAAAAATTCTGTGAAAATCGCAAAAATTTTGGGTATCGAAATCGGGCAAAGTCTGCATAAAAGGGCTCTCCTGGCCAAATGGTTTAACTTTGGCAGGTCCCTGCTGTTCTGTTATGAAACTAGAATATATTTGCAGATTCTGGAAGTGATTGCGATCGCAAAGCTCTATTCGTTGCTTTGGAATCGACTTTTGAAAATGAGAGGGCGTAAAATTCCCCAAAAAAATTTGGCGACGATATCGAGCACATGCCTTCATAAAAGGGCTCTCCTGGCCAAATGGTTTAACTTTGGCAGGTCCCTGCTGTTCTGTTATGAAAGTAGACTTCGTGGGGCAGATTCTGGAAGTGATTGCGATCGCAAAGCTCTATTGGTTGCTTTGGAATTGGCTTTTGAAAAAAATTCTGTGAAAATCGCAAAAATTTTGGGTATCGAAATCGGGCAAAGTCTGCATAAAAGGGCTCTCCTGGCCAAATGGTTTAACTTTGGCAGGTCCCTGCTGTTCTGTTATGAAACTAGAATATCTTTTGCAGATTCTGGAAGTGATTGCGATCGCAAAGCTCTATTCGTTGCTTTGGAATCGACTTTTGAAAATGAGAGGGCGTAAAATTCCCCAAAAAAATTTGGCGACGATATCGAGCACATGCCTTCATAAAAGGGCTCTCCTGGCCAAATGGTTTAACTTTGGCAGGTTCCTGCTGTTCTGTTATGAAAGTAGACTTCGTGGGGCAGATTCTGGAAGTGATTGCGATCGCAAAGCTCTATTGGTTGCTTTGGAATCGGCTTTTGAAAAAAATTCTGTGAAAATCGCAAAAATTTTGGGTATCGAAATCGGGCAAAGTCTGCATAAAAGGGCTCTCCTGGCCAAATGGTTTAACTTTGGCAGGTCCCTGCTGTTCTGTTATGAAACTAGAATATCTTTTGCAGATTCTGGAAGTGATTGCGATCGCAAAGCTCTATTCGTTGCTTTGGAATCGACTTTTGAAAATGAGAGGGCGTAAAATTCCCCAAAAAAATTTGGCGACGATATCGAGCACATGCCTTCATAAAAGGGCTCTCCTGGCCAAATGGTTTAACTTTGGCAGGTCCCTGCTGGTCTGTTATGAAAGTAGACTTCGTGGGGCAGATTCTGGAAGTGATTGCGATCGCAAAGCTCTATTGGTTGCTTTGGAATCGGCTTTTGAAAAAAATTCTGTGAAAATCGCAAAAATTTTGGGTATCGAAATCGGGCAAAGTCTGCATAAAAGGGCTCTCCTGGCCAAATGGTTTAACTTTGGCAGGTCCCTGCTGTTCTGTTATGAAACTAGAATATCTTTTGCAGATTCTGGAAGTGATTGCGATCGCAAAGCTCTATTCGTTGCTTTGGAATCGACTTTTGAAAATGAGAGGGCGTAAAATTCCCCAAAAAAATTTGGCGACGATATCGAGCACATGCCTTCATAAAAGGGCTCTCCTGGCCAAATGGTTTAACTTTGGCAGGTCCCTGCTGTTCTGTTATGAAAGTAGACTTCGTGGGGCAGATTCTGGAAGTGATTGCGATCGCAAAGCTCTATTGGTTGCTTTGGAATCGGCTTTTGAAAAAAATTCTGTGAAAATCGCAAAAATTTTGGGTATCGAAATCGGGCAAAGTCTGCATAAAAGGGCTCTCCTGGCCAAATGGTTTAACTTTGGCAGGTCCCTGCTGTTCTGTTATGAAACTAGAATATCTTTTGCAGATTCTGGAAGTGATTGCGATCGCAAAGCTCTATTCGTTGCTTTGGAATCGACTTTTGAAAATGAGAGGGCGTAAAATTCCCCAAAAAAATTTGGCGACGATATCGAGCACATGCCTTCATAAAAGGGCTCTCCTGGCCAAATGGTTTAACTTTGGCAGGTCCCTGCTGTTCTGTTATGAAAGTAGACTTCGTGGGGCAGATTCTGGAAGTGATTGCGATCGCAAAGCTCTATTGGTTGCTTTGGAATCGGCTTTTGAAAAAAATTCTGTGAAAATCGCAAAAATTTTGGGTATCGAAATCGGGCAAAGTCTGCATAAAAGGGCTCTCCTGGCCAAATGGTTTAACTTTGGCAGGTCCCTGCTGTTCTGTTATGAAACTAGAATATCTTTTGCAGATTCTGGAAGTGATTGCGATCGCAAAGCTCTATTCGTTGCTTTGGAATCGACTTTTGAAAATGAGAGGGCGTAAAATTCCCCAAAAAAATTTGGCGACGATATCGAGCACATGCCTTCATAAAAGGGCTGTCCTGGCCAAATGGTTTAACTTTGGCAGGTCCCTGCTGTTCTGTTATGAAAGTAGACTTCGTGGGGCAGATTCTGGAAGTGATTGCGATCGCAAAGCTCTATTGGTTGCTTTGGAATCGGCTTTTGAAAAAAATTCTGTGAAAATCGCAAAAATTTTGGGTATCGAAATCGGGCAAAGTCTGCATAAAAGGGCTCTCCTGGCCAAATGGTTTAACTTTGGCAGGTCCCTGCTGTTCTGTTATGAAACTAGAATATCTTTTGCAGATTCTGGAAGTGATTGCGATCGCAAAGCTCTATTCGTTGCTTTGGAATCGACTTTTGAAACTGAGAGGGCGTAAAATTCCCCAAAAAAACTTGGCGACGATATCGAGCACATGCCTTCATAAAAGGGCTCTCCTGGCCAAATGGTTTAACTTTGGCAGGTCCCTGCTGTTCTGTTATGAAAGTAGACTTCGTGGGGCAGATTCTGGAAGTGATTGCGATCGCAAAGCTCTATTGGTTGCTTTGGAATCGGCTTTTGAAAAAAATTCTGTGAAAATCGCAAAAATTTTGGGTATCGAAATCGGGCAAAGTCTGCATAAAAGGGCTCTCCTGGCCAAATGGTTTAACTTTGGCAGGTCCCTGCTGTTCTGTTATGAAACTAGAATATCTTTTGCAGATTCTGGAAGTGATTGCGATCGCAAAGCTCTATTCGTTGCTTTGGAATCGACTTTTGAAAATGAGAGGGCGTAAAATTCCCCAAAAAAATTTGGCGACGATATCGAGCACATGCCTTCATAAAAGGGCTCTCCTGGCCAAATGGTTTAACTTTGGCAGGTCCCTGCTGTTCTGTTATGAAAGTAGACTTCGTGGGGCAGATTCTGGAAGTGATTGCGATCGCAAAGCTCTATTGGTTGCTTTGGAATCGGCTTTTGAAAAAAATTCTGTGAAAATCGCAAAAATTTTGGGTATCGAAATCGGGCAAAGTCTGCATAAAAGGGCTCTCCTGGCCAAATGGTTTAACTTTGGCAGGTCCCTGCTGTTCTGTTATGAAACTAGAATATCTTTTGCAGATTCTGGAAGTGATTGCGATCGCAAAGCTCTATTCGTTGCTTTGGAATCGACTTTTGAAAATGAGAGGGCGTAAAATTCCCCAAAAAAATTTGGCGACGATATCGAGCACATGCCTTCATAAAAGGGCTCTCCTGGCCAAATGGTTTAACTTTGGCAGGTCCCTGCTGTTCTGTTATGAAAGTAGACTTCGTGGGGCAGATTCTGGAAGTGATTGCGATCGCAAAGCTCTATTGGTTGCTTTGGAATCGGCTTTTGAAAAAAATTCTGTGAAAATCGCAAAAATTTTGGGTATCGAAATCGGGCAAAGTCTGCATAAAAGGGCTCTCCTGGCCAAATGGTTTAACTTTGGCAGGTCCCTGCTGTTCTGTTATGAAACTAGAATATCTTTTGCAGATTCTGGAAGTGATTGCGATCGCAAAGCTCTATTCGTTGCTTTGGAATCGACTTTTGAAAATGAGAGGGCGTAAAATTCCCCAAAAAAATTTGGCGACGATATCGAGCACATGCCTTCATAAAAGGGCTCTCCTGGCCAAATGGTTTAACTTTGGCAGGTCCCTGCTGTTCTGTTATGAAAGTAGACTTCGTGGGGCAGATTCTGGAAGTGATTGCGATCGCAAAGCTCTATTGGTTGCTTTGGAATCGGCTTTTGAAAAAAATTCTGTGAAAATCGCAAAAATTTTGGGTATCGAAATCGGGCAAAGTCTGCATAAAAGGGCTCTCCTGGCCAAATGGTTTAACTTTGGCAGGTCCCTGCTGTTCTGTTATGAAACTAGAATATCTTTTGCAGATTCTGGAAGTGATTGCGATCGCAAAGCTCTATTCGTTGCTTTGGAATCGACTTTTGAAAATGAGAGGGCGTAAAATTCCCCAAAAAAATTTGGCGACGATATCGAGCACATGCCTTCATAAAAGGGCTGTCCTGGCCAAATGGTTTAACTTTGGCAGGTCCCTGCTGTTCTGTTATGAAAGTAGACTTCGTGGGGCAGATTCTGGAAGTGATTGCGATCGCAAAGCTCTATTGGTTGCTTTGGAATCGGCTTTTGAAAAAAATTCTGTGAAAATCGCAAAAATTTTGGGTATCGAAATCGGGCAAAGTCTGCATAAAAGGGCTCTCCTGGCCAAATGGTTTAACTTTGGCAGGTCCCTGCTGTTCTGTTATGAAACTAGAATATCTTTTGCAGATTCTGGAAGTGATTGCGATCGCAAAGCTCTATTCGTTGCTTTGGAATCGACTTTTGAAACTGAGAGGGCGTAAAATTCCCCAAAAAAACTTGGCGACGATATCGAGCACATGCCTTCATAAAAGGGCTCTCCTGGCCAAATGGTTTAACTTTGGCAGGTCCCTGCTGTTCTGTTATGAAAGTAGACTTCGTGGGGCAGATTCTGGAAGTGATTGCGATCGCAAAGCTCTATTGGTTGCTTTGGAATCGGCTTTTGAAAAAAATTCTGTGAAAATCGCAAAAATTTTGGGTATCGAAATCGGGCAAAGTCTGCATAAAAGGGCTCTCCTGGCCAAATGGTTTAACTTTGGCAGGTCCCTGCTGTTCTGTTATGAAACTAGAATATCTTTTGCAGATTCTGGAAGTGATTGCGATCGCAAAGCTCTATTCGTTGCTTTGGAATCGACTTTTGAAAATGAGAGGGCGTAAAATTCCCCAAAAAAATTTGGCGACGATATCGAGCACATGCCTTCATAAAAGGGCTCTCCTGGCCAAATGGTTTAACTTTGGCAGGTCCCTGCTGTTCTGTTATGAAAGTAGACTTCGTGGGGCAGATTCTGGAAGTGATTGCGATCGCAAAGCTCTATTGGTTGCTTTGGAATCGGCTTTTGAAAAAAATTCTGTGAAAATCGCAAAAATTTTGGGTATCGAAATCGGGCAAAGTCTGCATAAAAGGGCTCTCCTGGCCAAATGGTTTAACTTTGGCAGGTCCCTGCTGTTCTGTTATGAAACTAGAATATCTTTTGCAGATTCTGGAAGTGATTGCGATCGCAAAGCTCTATTCGTTGCTTTGGAATCGACTTTTGAAAATGAGAGGGCGTAAAATTCCCCAAAAAAATTTGGCGACGATATCGAGCACATGCCTTCATAAAAGGGCTCTCCTGGCCAAATGGTTTAACTTTGGCAGGTCCCTGCTGTTCTGTTATGAAAGTAGACTTCGTGGGGCAGATTCTGGAAGTGATTGCGATCGCAAAGCTCTATTGGTTGCTTTGGAATCGGCTTTTGAAAAAAATTCTGTGAAAATCGCAAAAATTTTGGGTATCGAAATCGGGCAAAGTCTGCATAAAAGGACTCTCCTGGCCAAATGGTTTAACTTTGGCAGGTCCCTGCTGTTCTGTTATGAAACTAGAATATCTTTTGCAGATTCTGGAAGTGATTGCGATCGCAAAGCTCTATTCGTTGCTTTGGAATCGACTTTTGAAAATGAGAGGGCGTAAAATTCCCCAAAAAAATTTGGCGACGATATCGAGCACATGCCTTCATAAAAGGGCTCTCCTGGCCAAATGGTTTAACTTTGGCAGGTCCCTGCTGTTCTGTTATGAAAGTAGACTTCGTGGGGCAGATTCTGGAAGTGATTGCGATCGCAAAGCTCTATTGGTTGCTTTGGAATCGGCTTTTGAAAAAAATTCTGTGAAAATCGCAAAAATTTTGGGTATCGAAATCGGGCAAAGTCTGCATAAAAGGGCTCTCCTGGCCAAATGGTTTAACTTTGGCAGGTCCCTGCTGTTCTGTTATGAAACTAGAATATCTTTTGCAGATTCTGGAAGTGATTGCGATCGCAAAGCTCTATTCGTTACTTTGGAATCGACTTTTGAAAATGAGAGGGCGTAAAATTCCCCAAAAAAATTTGGCGACGATATCGAGCACATGCCTTCATAAAAGGGCTCTCCTGGCCAAATGGTTTAACTTTGGCAGGTCCCTGCTGTTCTGTTATGAAAGTAGACTTCGTGGGGCAGATTCTGGAAGTGATTGCGATCGCAAAGCTCTATTGGTTGCTTTGGAATCGGCTTTTGAAAAAAATTCTGTGAAAATCGCAAAAATTTTGGGTATCGAAATCGGGCAAAGTCTGCATAAAAGGGCTCTCCTGGCCAAATGGTTTAACTTTGGCAGGTCCCTGCTGTTCTGTTATGAAACTAGAATATCTTTTGCAGATTCTGGAAGTGATTGCGATCGCAAAGCTCTATTCGTTGCTTTGGAATCGACTTTTGAAAATGAGAGGGCGTATAATTCCCCAAAAAAATTTGGCGACGATATCGAGCACATGCCTTCATAAAAGGGCTCTCCTGGCCAAATGGTTTAACTTTGGCAGGTCCCTGCTGTTCTGTTATGAAAGTAGACTTCGTGGGGCAGATTCTGGAAGTGATTGAGATCGCAAAGCTCTATTGCTTGCTTTGGAATCGGCTTTTGAAAAAAATTCTGTGAAAATCGCAAAAATTTTGGGTATCGAAATCGGGCAAAGTCTGCATAAAAGGGCTCTCCTGGCCAAATGGTTTAACTTTGGCAGGTCCCTGCTGTTCTGTTATGAAACTAGAATATCTTTTGCAGATTCTGGAAGTGATTGCGATCGCAAAGCTCTATTCGTTGCTTTGGAATCGACTTTTGAAAATGAGAGGGCGTAAAATTCCCCAAAAAAATTTGGCGACGATATCGAGCACATGCCTTCATAAAAGGGCTCTCCTGGCCAAATGGTTTAACTTTGGCAGGTCCCTGCTGTTCTGTTATGAAAGTAGACTTCGTGGGGCAGATTCTGGAAGTGATTGCGATCGCAAAGCTCTATTGGTTGCTTTGGAATCGGCTTTTGAAAAAAATTCTGTGAAAATCGCAAAAATTTTGGGTATCGAAATCGGGCAAAGTCTGCATAAAAGGGCTCTCCTGGCCAAATGGTTTAACTTTGGCAGGTCCCTGCTGTTCTGTTATGAAACTAGAATATCTTTTGCAGATTCTGGAAGTGATTGCGATCGCAAAGCTCTATTCGTTGCTTTGGAATCGACTTTTGAAAATGAGAGGGCGTAAAATTCCCCAAAAAAATTTGGCGACGATATCGAGCACATGCCTTCATAAAAGGGCTCTCCTGGCCAAATGGTTTAACTTTGGCAGGTCCCTGCTGTTCTGTTATGAATGTAGACTTCGTGGGGCAGATTCTGGAAGTGATTGCGATCGCAAAGCTCTATTGGTTGCTTTGGAATCGGCTTTTGAAAAAAATTCTGTGAAAATCGCAAAAATTTTGGGTATCGAAATCGGGCAAAGTCTGCATAAAAGGGCTCTCCTGGCCAAATGGTTTAACTTTGGCAGGTCCCTGCTGTTCTGTTATGAAACTAGAATATCTTTTGCAGATTCTGGAAGTGATTGCGATCGCAAAGCTCTATTCGTTGCTTTGGAATCGACTTTTGAAAATGAGAGGGCGTAAAATTCCCCAAAAAAATTTGGCGACGATATCGAGCACATGCCTTCATAAAAGGGCTCTCCTGGCCAAATGGTTTAACTTTGGCAGGTCCCTGCTGTTCTGTTATGAAAGTAGACTTCGTGGGGCAGATTCTGGAAGTGATTGCGATCGCAAAGCTCTATTGGTTGCTTTGGAATCGGCTTTTGAAAAAAATTCTGTGAAAATCGCAAAAATTTTGGGTATCGAAATCGGGCAAAGTCTGCATAAAAGGGCTCTCCTGGCCAAATGGTTTAACTTTGGCAGGTCCCTGCTGTTCTGTTATGAAACTAGAATATCTTTTGCAGATTCTGGAAGTGATTGCGATCGCAAAGCTCTATTCGTTGCTTTGGAATCGACTTTTGAAAATGAGAGGGCGTAAAATTCCCCAAAAAAATTTGGCGACGATATCGAGCACATGCCTTCATAAAAGGGCTCTCCTGGCCAAATGGTTTAACTTTGGCAGGTCCCTGCTGTTGTGTTATGAAAGTAGACTTCGTGGGGCAGATTCTGGAAGTGATTGCGATCGCAAAGCTCTATTGGTTGCTTTGGAATCGGCTTTTGAAAAAAATTCTGTGAAAATCGCAAAAATTTTGGGTATCGAAATCGGGCAAAGTCTGCATAAAAGGGCTCTCCTGGCCAAATGGTTTAACTTTGGCAGGTCCCTGCTGTTCTGTTATGAAACTAGAATATCTTTTGCAGATTCTGGAAGTGATTGCGATCGCAAAGCTCTATTCGTTGCTTTGGAATCGACTTTTGAAAATGAGAGGGCGTAAAATTCCCCAAAAAAATTTGGCGACGATATCGAGCACATGCCTTCATAAAAGGGCTCTCCTGGCCAAATGGTTTAACTTTGGCAGGTCCCTGCTGTTCTGTTATGAAAGTAGACTTCGTGGGGCAGATTCTGGAAGTGATTGCGATCGCAAAGCTCTATTGGTTGCTTTGGAATCGGCTTTTGAAAAAAATTCTGTGAAAATCGCAAAAATTTTGGGTATCGAAATCGGGCAAAGTCTGCATAAAAGGGCTCTCCTGGCCAAATGGTTTAACTTTGGCAGGTCCCTGCTGTTCTGTTATGAAACTAGAATATCTTTTGCAGATTCTGGAAGTGATTGCGATCGCAAAGCTCTATTCGTTGCTTTGGAATCGACTTTTGAAAATGAGAGGGCGTAAAATTCCCCAAAAAAATTTGGCGACGATATCGAGCACATGCCTTCATAAAAGGGCTCTCCTGGCCAAATGGTTTAACTTTGGCAGGTCCCTGCTGTTCTGTTATGAAAGTAGACTTCGTGGGGCAGATTCTGGAAGTGATTGCGATCGCAAAGCTCTATTCGTTGCTTTGGAATCGGCTTTTGAAAATGAGAGGGCGTAAAATTCCCCAAAAAAATTTGGCGACGATATCGAGCACATGCCTTCATAAAAGGGCTCTCCTGGCCAAATGGTTTAACTTTGGCAGGTCCCTGCTGTTCTGTTATGAAAGTAGACTTCGTGGGGCAGATTCTGGAAGTGATTGCGATCGCAAAGCTCTATTGGTTGCTTTGGAATCGGCTTTTGAAAAAAATTCTGTGAAAATCGCAAAAATTTTGGGTATCGAAATCGGGCAAAGTCTGCATAAAAGGGCTCTCCTGGCCAAATGGTTTAACTTTGGCAGGTCCCTGCTGTTCTGTTATGAAACTAGAATATCTTTTGCAGATTCTGGAAGTGATTGCGATCGCAAAGCTCTATTCGTTGCTTTGGAATCGACTTTTGAAAATGAGAGGGCGTAAAATTCCCCAAAAAAATTTGGCGACGATATCGAGCACATGCCTTCATAAAAGGGCTCTCCTGGCCAAAGGGTTTAACTTTGGCAGGTCCCTGCTGTTCTGTTATGAAAGTAGACTTCGTGGGGCAGATTCTGGAAGTGATTGCGATCGCAAAGCTCTATTGGTTGCTTTGGAATCGGCTTTTGAAAAAAATTCTGTGAAAATCGCAAAAATTTTGGGTATCGAAATCGGGCAAAGTCTGCATAAAAGGGCTCTCCTGGCCAAATGGTTTAACTTTGGCAGGTCCCTGCTGTTCTGTTATGAAACTAGAATATCTTTTGCAGATTCTGGAAGTGATTGCGATCGCAAAGCTCTATTCGTTGCTTTGGAATCGACTTTTGAAAATGAGAGGGCGTAAAATTCCCCAAAAAAATTTGGCGACGATATCGAGCACATGCCTTCATAAAAGGGCTCTCCTGGCCAAATGGTTTAACTTTGGCAGGTCCCTGCTGTTCTGTTATGAAAGTAGACTTCGTGGGGCAGATTCTGGAAGTGATTGCGATCGCAAAGCTCTATTGGTTGCTTTGGAATCGGCTTTTGAAAAAAATTCTGTGAAAATCGCAAAAATTTTGGGTATCGAAATCGGGCAAAGTCTGCATAAAAGGGCTCTCCTGGCCAAATGGTTTAACTTTGGCAGGTCCCTGCTGTTCTGTTATGAAACTAGAATATCTTTTGCAGATTCTGGAAGTGATTGCGATCGCAAAGCTCTATTCGTTGCTTTGGAATCGACTTTTGAAAATGAGAGGGCGTAAAATTCCCCAAAAAAATTTGGCGACGATATCGAGCACATGCCTTCATAAAAGGGCTGTCCTGGCCAAATGGTTTAACTTTGGCAGGTCCCTGCTGTTCTGTTATGAAAGTAGACTTCGTGGGGCAGATTCTGGAAGTGATTGCGATCGCAAAGCTCTATTGGTTGCTTTGGAATCGGCTTTTGAAAAAAATTCTGTGAAAATCGCAAAAATTTTGGGTATCGAAATCGGGCAAAGTCTGCATAAAAGGGCTCTCCTGGCCAAATGGTTTAACTTTGGCAGGTCCCTGCTGTTCTGTTATGAAACTAGAATATCTTTTGCAGATTCTGGAAGTGATTGCGATCGCAAAGCTCTATTCGTTGCTTTGGAATCGACTTTTGAAAATGAGAGGGCGTAAAATTCCCCAAAAAAATTTGGCGACGATATCGAGCACATGCCTTCATAAAAGGGCTGGCTCTCCTGGCCAAATGGTTTAACTTTGGCAGGTCCCTGCTGTTCTGTTATGAAAGTAGACTTCGTGGGGCAGATTCTGGAAGTGATTGCGATCGCAAAGCTCTATTGGTTGCTTTGGAATCGGCTTTTGAAAAAAATTCTATGAAAATCGCAAAAATTTTGGGTATCGAAATCGGGCAAAGTCTGCATAAAAGGGCTCTCCTGGCCAAATGGTTTAACTTTGGCAGGTCCCTGCTGTTCTGTTATGAAACTAGAATATCTTTTGCAGATTCTGGAAGTGATTGCGATCGCAAAGCTCTATTCGTTGCTTTGGAATCGACTTTTGAAAATGAGAGGGCGTAAAATTCCCCAAAAAAATTTGGCGACGATATCGAGCACATGCCTTCATAAAAGGGCTCTCCTGGCCAAATGGTTTAACTTTGGCAGGTCCCTGCTGTTCTGTTATGAAAGTAGACTTCGTGGGGCAGATTCTGGAAGTGATTGCGATCGCAAAGCTCTATTGGTTGCTTTGGAATCGGCTTTTGAAAAAAATTCTGTGAAAATCGCAAAAATTTTGGGTATCGAAATCGGGCAAAGTCTGCATAAAAGGGCTCTCCTGGCCAAATGGTTTAACTTTGGCAGGTCCCTGCTGTTCTGTTATGAAACTAGAATATCTTTTGCAGATTCTGGAAGTGATTGCGATCGCAAAGCTCTATTCGTTGCTTTGGAATCGACTTTTGAAAATGAGAGGGCGTAAAATTCCACAAAAAAATTTGGCGACGATATCGAGCACATGCCTTCATAAAAGGGCTCTCCTGGCCAAATGGTTTAACTTTGGCAGGTCCCTGCTGTTCTGTTATGAAAGTAGACTTCGTGGGGCAGATTCTGGAAGTGATTGCGATCGCAAAGCTCTATTGGTTGCTTTGGAATCGGCTTTTGAAAAAAATTCTGTGAAAATCGCAAAAATTTTGGGTATCGAAATCGGGCAAAGTCTGCATAAAAGGGCTCTCCTGGCCAAATGGTTTAACTTTGGCAGGTCCCTGCTGTTCTGTTATGAAACAAGAATATCTTTTGCAGATTCTGGAAGTGATTGCGATCGCAAAGCTCTATTCGTTGCTTTGGAATCGACTTTTGAAAATGAGAGGGCGTAAAATTCCCCAAAAAAATTTGGCGACGATATCGAGCACATGCCTTCATAAAAGGGCTCTCCTGGCCAAATGGTTTAACTTTGGCAGGTCCCTGCTGTTCTGTTATGAAAGTAGACTTCGTGGGGCAGATTCTGGAAGTGATTGAGATCGCAAAGCTCTATTGGTTGCTTTGGAATCGGCTTTTGAAAAAAATTCTGTGAAAATCGCAAAAATTTTGGGTATCGAAATCGGGCAAAGTCTGCATAAAAGGGCTCTCCTGGCCAAATGGTTTAACTTTGGCAGGTCCCTGCTGTTCTGTTATGAAACTAGAATATCTTTTGCAGATTCTGGAAGTGATTGCGATCGCAAAGCTCTATTCGTTGCTTTGGAATCGACTTTTGAAAATGAGAGGGCGTAAAATTCCCCAAAAAAATTTGGCGACGATATCGAGCACATGCCTTCATAAAAGGGCTCTCCTGGCCAAATGGTTTAACTTTGGCAGGTCCCTGCTGTTCTGTTATGAAAGTAGACTTCGTGGGGCAGATTCTGGAAGTGATTGCGATTGCAAAGCTCTATTGGTTGCTTTGGAATCGGCTTTTGAAAAAAATTCTGTGAAAATCGCAAAAATTTTGGGTATCGAAATCGGGCAAAGTCTGCATAAAAGGGCTCTCCTGGCCAAATGGTTTAACTTTGGCAGGTCCCTGCTGTTCTGTTATGAAACTAGAATATCTTTTGCAGATTCTGGAAGTGATTGCGATCGCAAAGCTCTATTCGTTGCTTTGGAATCCACTTTTGAAAATGAGAGGGCGTAAAATTCCCCAAAAAAATTTGGCGACGATATCGAGCACATGCCTTCATAAAAGGGCTCTCCTGGCCAAATGGTTTAACTTTGGCAGGTCCCTGCTGTTCTGTTATGAAAGTAGACTTCGTGCGGCAGATTCTGGAAGTGATTGCGATCGCAAAGCTCTATTGGTTGCTTTGGAATCGGCTTTTGAAAAAAATTCTGTGAAAATCGCAAAAATTTTGGGTATCGAAATCGGGCAAAGTCTGCATAAAAGGGCTCTCCTGGCCAAATGGTTTAACTTTGGCAGGTCCCTGCTGTTCTGTTATGAAACTAGAATATCTTTTGCAGATTCTGGAAGTGATTGCGATCGCAAAGCTCTATTCGTTGCTTTGGAATCGACTTTTGAAAATGAGAGGGCGTAAAATTCCCCAAAAAAATTTGGCGACGATATCGAGCACATGCCTTCATAAAAGGGCTCTCCTGGCCAAATGGTTTAACTTTGGCAGGTCCCTGCTGTTCTGTTATGAAAGTAGACTTCGTGGGGCAGATTCTGGAAGTGATTGCGATCGCAAAGCTCTATTGGTTGCTTTGGAATCGGCTTTTGAAAAAAATTCTGTGAAAATCGCAAAAATTTTGGGTATCGAAATCGGGCAAAGTCTGCATAAAAGGGCTCTCCTGGCCAAATGGTTTAACTTTGGCAGGTCCCTGCTGTTCTGTTATGAAACTAGAATATCTTTTGCAGATTCTGGAAGTGATTGCGATCGCAAAGCTCTATTCGTTACTTTGGAATCGACTTTTGAAAATGAGAGGGCGTAAAATTCCCCAAAAAAATTTGGCGACGATATCGAGCACATGCCTTCATAAAAGGGCTCTCCTGGCCAAATGGTTTAACTTTGGCAGGTCCCTGCTGTTCTGTTATGAAAGTAGACTTCGTGGGGCAGATTCTGGAAGTGATTGCGATCGCAAAGCTCTATTGGCTGCTTTGGAATCGGCTTTTGAAAAAAATTCTGTGAAAATCGCAAAAATTTTGGGTATCGAAATCGGGCAAAGTCTGCATAAAAGGGCTCTCCTGGCCAAATGGTTTAACTTTGGCAGGTCCCTGCTGTTCTGTTATGAAACTAGAATATCTTTTGCAGATTCTGGAAGTGATTGCGATCGCAAAGCTCTATTCGTTGCTTTGGAATCGACTTTTGAAAATGAGAGGGCGTATAATTCCCCAAAAAAATTTGGCGACGATATCGAGCACATGCCTTCATAAAAGGGCTCTCCTGGCCAAATGGTTTAACTTTGGCAGGTCCCTGCTGTTCTGTTATGAAAGTAGACTTCGTGGGGCAGATTCTGGAAGTGATTGAGATCGCAAAGCTCTATTGCTTGCTTTGGAATCGGCTTTTGAAAAAAATTCTGTGAAAATCGCAAAAATTTTGGGTATCGAAATCGGGCAAAGTCTGCATAAAAGGGCTCTCCTGGCCAAATGGTTTAACTTTGGCAGGTCCCTGCTGTTCTGTTATGAAACTAGAATATCTTTTGCAGATTCTGGAAGTGATTGCGATCGCAAAGCTCTATTCGTTGCTTTGGAATCGACTTTTGAAAATGAGAGGGCGTAAAATTCCCCAAAAAAATTTGGCGACGATATCGAGCACATGCCTTCATAAAAGGGCTCTCCTGGCCAAATGGTTTAACTTTGGCAGGTCCCTGCTGTTCTGTTATGAAAGTAGACTTCGTGGGGCAGATTCTGGAAGTGATTGCGATCGCAAAGCTTTATTGGTTGCTTTGGAATCGGCTTTTGAAAAAAATTCTGTGAAAATCGCAAAAATTTTGGGTATCGAAATCGGGCAAAGTCTGCATAAAAGGGCTCTCCTGGCCAAATGGTTTAACTTTGGCAGGTCCCTGCTGTTCTGTTATGAAACTAGAATATCTTTTGCAGATTCTGGAAGTGATTGCGATCGCAAAGCTCTATTCGTTGCTTTGGAATCGACTTTTGAAAATGAGAGGGCGTAAAATTCCCCAAAAAAATTTGGCGACGATATCGAGCACATGCCTTCATAAAAGGGCTCTCCTGGCCAAATGGTTTAACTTTGGCAGGTCCCTGCTGTTCTGTTATGAAAGTAGACTTCGTGGGGCAGATTCTGGAAGTGATTGCGATCGCAAAGCTCTATTGGTTGCTTTGGAATCGGCTTTTGAAAAAAATTCTGTGAAAATCGCAAAAATTTTGGGTATCGAAATCGGGCAAAGTCTGCATAAAAGGGCTCTCCTGGCCAAATGGTTTAACTTTGGCAGGTCCCTGCTGTTCTGTTATGAAACTAGAATATCTTTTGCAGATTCTGGAAGTGATTGCGATCGCAAAGCTCTATTCGTTGCTTTGGAATCGACTTTTGAAAATGAGAGGGCGTAAAATTCCCCAAAAAAATTTGGCGACGATATCGAGCACATGCCTTCATAAAAGGGCTCTCCTGGCCAAATGGTTTAACTTTGGCAGGTCCCTGCTGTTCTGTTATGAAAGTAGACTTCGTGGGGCAGATTCTGGAAGTGATTGCGATCGCAAAGCTCTATTGGTTGCTTTGGAATCGGCTTTTGAAAAAAATTCTGTGAAAATCGCAAAAATTTTGGGTATCGAAATCGGGCAAAGTCTGCATAAAAGGGCTCTCCTGGCCAAATGGTTTAACTTTGGCAGGTCCCTGCTGTTCTGTTATGAAACTAGAATATCTTTTGCAGATTCTGGAAGTGATTGCGATCGCAAAGCTCTATTCGTTGCTTTGGAATCGACTTTTGAAAATGAGAGGGCGTAAAATTCCCCAAAAAAATTTGGCGACGATATCGAGCACATGCCTGCATAAAAGGGCTCTCCTGGCCAAATGGTTTAACTTTGGCAGGTCCCTGCTGTTCTGTTATGAAAGTAGACTTCGTGGGGCAGATTCTGGAAGTGATTGCGATCGCAAAGCTCTATTGGTTGCTTTGGAATCGGCTTTTGAAAAAAATTCTGTGAAAATCGCAAAAATTTTGGGTATCGAAATCGGGCAAAGTCTGCATAAAAGGGCTCTCCTGGCCAAATGGTTTAACTTTGGCAGGTCCCTGCTGTTCTGTTATGAAACTAGAATATCTTTTGCAGATTCTGGAAGTGATTGCGATCGCAAAGCTCTATTCGTTGCTTTGGAATCGACTTTTGAAAATGAGAGGGCGTAAAATTCCCCAAAAAAATTTGGCGACGATATCGAGCACATGCCTTCATAAAAGGGCTCTCCTGGCCAAATGGTTTAACTTTGGCAGGTCCCTGCTGTTCTGTTATGAAAGTAGACTTCGTGGGGCAGATTCTGGAAGTGATTGCGATCGCAAAGCTCTATTGGTTGCTTTGGAATCGGCTTTTGAAAAAAATTCTGTGAAAATCGCAAAAATTTTGGGTATCGAAATCGGGCAAAGTCTGCATAAAAGGGCTCTCCTGGCCAAATGGTTTAACTTTGGCAGGTCCCTGCTGTTCTGTTATGAAACTAGAATATCTTTTGCAGATTCTGGAAGTGATTGCGATCGCAAAGCTCTATTCGTTGCTTTGGAATCGACTTTTGAAAATGAGAGGGCGTAAAATTCCCCAAAAAAATTTGGCGACGATATCGAGCACATGCCTTCATAAAAGGGCTCTCCTGGCCAAATGGTTTAACTTTGGCAGGTCCCTGCTGTTCTGTTATGAAAGTAGACTTCGTGGGGCAGATTCTGGAAGTGATTGCGATCGCAAAGCTCTATTGGTTGCTTTGGAATCGGCTTTTGAAAAAAATTCTGTGAAAATCGCAAAAATTTTGGGTATCGAAATCGGGCAAAGTCTGCATAAAAGGGCTCTCCTGGCCAAATGGTTTAACTTTGGCAGGTCCCTGCTGTTCTGTTATGAAACTAGAATATCTTTTGCAGATTCTGGAAGTGATTGCGATCGCAAAGCTCTATTCGTTGCTTTGGAATCGACTTTTGAAAATGAGAGGGCGTAAAATTCCCCAAAAAAATTTGGCGACGATATCGAGCACATGCCTTCATAAAAGGGCTCTCCTGGCCAAATGGTTTAACTTTGGCAGATCCCTGCTGTTCTGTTATGAAAGTAGACTTCGTGGGGCAGATTCTGGAAGTGATTGCGATCGCAAAGCTCTATTGGTTGCTTTGGAATCGGCTTTTGAAAAAAATTCTGTGAAAATCGCAAAAATTTTGGGTATCGAAATCGGGCAAAGTCTGCATAAAAGGGCTCTCCTGGCCAAATGGTTTAACTTTGGCAGGTCCCTGCTGTTCTGTTATGAAACTAGAATATCTTTTGCAGATTCTGGAAGTGATTGCGATCGCAAAGCTCTATTCGTTGCTTTGGAATCGACTTTTGAAAATGAGAGGGCGTAAAATTCCCCAAAAAAATTTGGCGACGATATCGAGCACATGCCTTCATAAAAGGGCTCTCCTGGCCAAATGGTTTAACTTTGGCAGGTCCCTGCTGTTCTGTTATGAAAGTAGACTTCGTGGGGCAGATTCTGGAAGTGATTGCGATCGCAAAGCTCTATTGGTTGCTTTGGAATCGGCTTTTGAAAAAAATTCTGTGAAAATCGCAAAAATTTTGGGTATCGAAATCGGGCAAAGTCTGCATAAAAGGGCTCTCCTGGCCAAATGGTTTAACTTTGGCAGGTCCCTGCTGTTCTGTTATGAAACTAGAATATCTTTTGCAGATTCTGGAAGTGATTGCGATCGCAAAGCTCTATTCGTTGCTTTGGAATCGACTTTTGAAAATGAGAGGGCGTAAAATTCCCCAAAAAAATTTGGCGACGATATCGAGCACATGCCTTCATAAAAGGGCTCTCCTGGCCAAATGGTTTAACTTTGGCAGGTCCCTGCTGTTCTGTTATGAAAGTAGACTTCGTGGGGCAGATTCTGGAAGTGATTGCGATCGCAAAGCTCTATTGGTTGCTTTGGAATCGGCTTTTGAAAAAAATTCTGTGAAAATCGCAAAAATTTTGGGTATCGAAATCGGGCAAAGTCTGCATAAAAGGGCTCTCCTGGCCAAATGGTTTAACTTTGGCAGGTCCCTGCTGTTCTGTTATGAAACTAGAATATCTTTTGCAGATTCTGGAAGTGATTGCGATCGCAAAGCTCTATTCGTTGCTTTGGAATCGACTTTTGAAAAAGAGAGGGCGTAAAATTCCCCAAAAAAATTTGGCGACGATATCGAGCACATGCCTTCATAAAAGGGCTCTCCTGGCCAAATGGTTTAACTTTGGCAGGTCCCTGCTGTTCTGTTATGAAAGTAGACTTCGTGGGGCAGATTCTGGAAGTGATTGCGATCGCAAAGCTCTATTGGTTGCTTTGGAATCGGCTTTTGAAAAAAATTCTGTGAAAATCGCAAAAATTTTGGGTATCGAAATCGGGCAAAGTCTGCATAAAAGGGCTCTCCTGGCCAAATGGTTTAACTTTGGCAGGTCCCTGCTGTTCTGTTATGAAACTAGAATATCTTTTGCAGATTCTGGAAGTGATTGCGATCGCAAAGCTCTATTCGTTGCTTTGGAATCGACTTTTGAAAATGAGAGGGCGTAAAATTCCCCAAAAAAATTTGGCGACGATATCGAGCACATGCCTTCATAAAAGGGCTCTCCTGGCCAAATGGTTTAACTTTGGCAGGTCCCTGCTGTTCTGTTATGAAAGTAGACTTCGTGGGGCAGATTCTGGAACTGATTGCGATCGCAAAGCTCTATTGGTTGCTTTGGAATCGGCTTTTGAAAAAAATTCTGTGAAAATCGCAAAAATTTTGGGTATCGAAATCGGGCAAAGTCTGCATAAAAGGGCTCTCCTGGCCAAATGGTTTAACTTTGGCAGGTCCCTGCTGTTCTGTTATGAAACTAGAATATCTTTTGCAGATTCTGGAAGTGATTGCGATCGCAAAGCTCTATTCGTTGCTTTGGAATCGACTTTTGAAAATGAGAGGGCGTAAAATTCCCCAAAAAAATTTGGCGACGATATCGAGCACATGCCTTCATAAAAGGGCTCTCCTGGCCAAATGGTTTAACTTTGGCAGGTCCCTGCTGTTCTGTTATGAAAGTAGACTTCGTGGGGCAGATTCTGGAAGTGATTGCGATCGCAAAGCTCTATTGGTTGCTTTGGAATCGGCTTTTGAAAAAAATTCTGTGAAAATCGCAAAAATTTTGGGTATCGAAATCGGGCAAAGTCTGCATAAAAGGGCTCTCCTGGCCAAATGGTTTAACTTTGGCAGGTCCCTGCTGTTCTGTTATGAAACTAGAATATCTTTTGCAGATTCTGGAAGTGATTGCGATCGCAAAGCTCTATTCGTTGCTTTGGAATCGACTTTTGAAAATGAGAGGGCGTAAAATTCCCCAAAAAAATTTGGCGACGATATCGAGCACATGCCTTCATAAAAGGGCTCTCCTGGCCAAATGGTTTAACTTTGGCAGGTCCCTGCTGTTCTGTTATGAAAGTAGACTTCGTGGGGCAGATTCTGGAAGTGATTGCGATCGCAAAGCTCTATTGGTTGCTTTGGAATCGGCTTTTGAAAGAAATTCTGTGAAAATCGCAAAAATTTTGGGTATCGAAATCGGGCAAAGTCTGCATAAAAGGGCTCTCCTGGCCAAATGGTTTAACTTTGGCAGGTCCCTGCTGTTCTGTTATGAAACTAGAATATCTTTTGCAGATTCTGGAAGTGATTGCGATCGCAAAGCTCTATTCGTTGCTTTGGAATCGACTTTTGAAAATGAGAGGGCGTAAAATTCCCCAAAAAAATTTGGCGACGATATCGAGCACATGCCTTCATAAAAGGGCTCTCCTGGCCAAATGGTTTAACTTTGGCAGGTCCCTGCTGTTCTGTTATGAAAGTAGACTTCGTGGGGCAGATTCTGGAAGTGATTGCGATCGCAAAGCTCTATTGGTTGCTTTGGAATCGGCTTTTGAAAAAAATTCTGTGAAAATCGCAAAAATTTTGGGTATCGAAATCGGGCAAAGTCTGCATAAAAGGGCTCTCCTGGCCAAATGGTTTAACTTTGGCAGGTCCCTGCTGTTCTGTTATGAAACTAGAATATCTTTTGCAGATTCTGGAAGTGATTGCGATCGCAAAGCTCTATTCGTTGCTTTGGAATCGACTTTTGAAAATGAGAGGGCGTAAAATTCCCCAAAAAAATTTGGCGACGATATCGAGCACATGCCTTCATAAAAGGGCTCTCCTGGCCAAATGGTTTAACTTTGGCAGGTCCCTGCTGTTCTGTTATGAAAGTAGACTTCGTGGGGCAGATTCTGGAAGTGATTGCGATCGCAAAGCTCTATTGGTTGCTTTGGAATCGGCTTTTGAAAAAAATTCTGTGAAAATCGCAAAAATTTTGGGTATCGAAATCGGGCAAAGTCTGCATAAAAGGGCTCTCCTGGCCAAATGGTTTAACTTTGGCAGGTCCCTGCTGTTCTGTTATGAAACTAGAATATCTTTTGCAGATTCTGGAAGTGATTGCGATCGCAAAGCTCTATTCGTTGCTTTGGAATCGACTTTTGAAAATGAGAGGGCGTAAAATTCCCCAAAAAAATTTGGCGACGATATCGAGCACATGCCTTCATAAAAGGGCTCTCCTGGCCAAATGGTTTAACTTTGGCAGGTCCCTGCTGTTCTGTTATGAAAGTAGACTTCGTGGGGCAGATTCTGGAAGTGATTGCGATCGCAAAGCTCTATTGGTTGCTTTGGAATCGGCTTTTGAAAAAAATTCTGTGAAAATCGCAAAAATTTTGGGTATCGAAATCGGGCAAAGTCTGCATAAAAGGGCTCTCCTGGCCAAATGGTTTAACTTTGGCAGGTCCCTGCTGTTCTGTTATGAAACTAGAATATCTTTTGAAGATTCTGGAAGTGATTGCGATCGCAAAGCTCTATTGGTTGCTTTGGAATCGGCTTTTGAAAAAAATTCTGTGAAAATCGCAAAAATTTTGGGTATCGAAATCGGGCAAAGTCTGCATAAAAGGGCTCTCCTGGCCAAATGGTTTAACTTTGGCAGGTCCCTGCTGTTCTGTTATGAAACTAGAATATCTTTTGCAGATTCTGGAAGTGATTGCGATCGCAAAGCTCTATTCGTTGCTTTGGAATCGACTTTTGAAAATGAGAGGGCGTAAAATTCCCCAAAAAAATTTGGCGACGATATCGAGCACATGCCTTCATAAAAGGGCTCTCCTGGCCAAATGGTTTAACTTTGGCAGGTCCCTGCTGTTCTGTTATGAAAGTAGACTTCGTGGGGCAGATTCTGGAAGTGATTGCGATCGCAAAGCTCTATTGGTTGCTTTGGAATCGGCTTTTGAAAAAAATTCTGTGAAAATCGCAAAAATTTTGGGTATCGAAATCGGGCAAAGTCTGCATAAAAGGGCTCTCCTGGCCAAATGGTTTAACTTTGGCAGGTCCCTGCTGTTCTGTTATGAAACTAGAATATCTTTTGCAGATTCTGGAAGTGATTGCGATCGCAAAGCTCTATTCGTTGCTTTGGAATCGACTTTTGAAAATGAGAGGGCGTAAAATTCCCCAAAAAAATTTGGCGACGATATCGAGCACATGCCTTCATAAAAGGGCTCTCCTGGCCAAATGGTTTAACTTTGGCAGGTCCCTGCTGTTCTGTTATGAAAGTAGACTTCGTGGGGCAGATTCTGGAAGTGATTGCGATCGCAAAGCTCTATTGGTTGCTTTGGAATCGGCTTTTGAAAAAAATTCTGTGAAAATCGCAAAAATTTTGGGTATCGAAATCGGGCAAAGTCTGCATAAAAGGGCTCTCCTGGCCAAATGGTTTAACTTTGGCAGGTCCCTGCTGTTCTGTTATGAAACTAGAATATCTTTTGCAGATTCTGGAAGTGATTGCGATCGCAAAGCTCTATTGGTTGCTTTGGAATCGGCTTTTGAAAAAAATTCTGTGAAAATCGCAAAAATTTTGGGTATCGAAATCGGGCAAAGTCTGCATAAAAGGGCTCTCCTGGCCAAATGGTTTAACTTTGGCAGGTCCCTGCTGTTCTGTTATGAAACTAGAATATCTTTTGCAGATTCTGGAAGTGATTGCGATCGCAAAGCTCTATTCGTTGCTTTGGAATCGACTTTTGAAAATGAGAGGGCGTAAAATTCCCCAAAAAAATTTGGCGACGATATCGAGCACATGCCTTCATAAAAGGGCTCTCCTGGCCAAATGGTTTAACTTTGGCAGGTCCCTGCTGTTCTGTTATGAAAGTAGACTTCGTGGGGCAGATTCTGGAAGTGATTGCGATCGCAAAGCTCTATTGGTTGCTTTGGAATCGGCTTTTGAAAAAAATTCTGTGAAAATCGCAAAAATTTTGGGTATCGAAATCGGGCAAAGTCTGCATAAAAGGGCTCTCCTGGCCAAATGGTTTAACTTTGGCAGGTCCCTGCTGTTCTGTTATGAAACTAGAATATCTTTTGCAGATTCTGGAAGTGATTGCGATCGCAAAGCTCTATTCGTTGCTTTGGAATCGACTTTTGAAAATGAGAGGGCGTAAAATTCCCCAAAAAAATTTGGCGACGATATCGAGCACATGCCTTCATAAAAGGGCTCTCCTGGCCAAATGGTTTAACTTTGGCAGGTCCCTGCTGTTCTGTTATGAAAGTAGACTTCGTGGGGCAGATTCTGGAAGTGATTGCGATCGCAAAGCTCTATTGGTTGCTTTGGAATCGGCTT
The DNA here is from genome assembly GCA_963930645.1 of Salticus scenicus. Lineage (NCBI taxonomy): Eukaryota > Metazoa > Arthropoda > Arachnida > Araneae > Salticidae > Salticus > Salticus scenicus. The sequence goes on from CAWVNO010002355.1 coordinate 182,712, forward strand.
TTGAAAAAAATTCTGTGAAAATCGCAAAAATTTTGGGTATCGAAATCGGGCAAAGTCTGCATAAAAGGGCTCTCCTGGCCAAATGGTTTAACTTTGGCAGGTCCCTGCTGTTCTGTTATGAAACTAGAATATCTTTTGCAGATTCTGGAAGTGATTGCGATCGCAAAGCTCTATTCGTTGCTTTGGAATCGACTTTTGAAAATGAGAGGGCGTAAAATTCCCCAAAAAAATTTGGCGACGATATCGAGCACATGCCTTCATAAAAGGGCTCTCCTGGCCAAATGGTTTAACTTTGGCAGGTCCCTGCTGTTCTGTTATGAAAGTAGACTTCGTGGGGCAGATTCTGGAAGTGATTGCGATCGCAAAGCTCTATTGGTTGCTTTGGAATCGGCTTTTGAAAAAAATTCTGTGAAAATCGCAAAAATTTTGGGTATCGAAATCGGGCAAAGTCTGCATAAAAGGGCTCTCCTGGCCAAATGGTTTAACTTTGACAGGTCCCTGCTGTTCTGTTATGAAACTAGAATATCTTTTGCAGATTCTGGAAGTGATTGCGATCGCAAAGCTCTATTCGTTGCTTTGGAATCGACTTTTGAAAATGAGAGGGCGTAAAATTCCCCAAAAAAATTTGGCGACGATATCGAGCACATGCCTTCATAAAAGGGCTCTCCTGGCCAAATGGTTTAACTTTGGCAGGTCCCTGCTGTTCTGTTATGAAAGTAGACTTCGTGGGGCAGATTCTGGAAGTGATTGCGATCGCAAAGCTCTATTGGTTGCTTTGGAATCGGCTTTTGAAAAAAATTCTGTGAAAATCGCAAAAATTTTGGGTATCGAAATCGGGCAAAGTCTGCATAAAAGGGCTCTCCTGGCCAAATGGTTTAACTTTGGCAGGTCCCTGCTGTTCTGTTATGAAACTAGAATATCTTTTGCAGATTCTGGAAGTGATTGCGATCGCAAAGCTCTATTCGTTGCTTTGGAATCGACTTTTGAAAATGAGAGGGCGTAAAATTCCCCAAAAAAATTTGGCGACGATATCGAGCACATGCCTTCATAAAAGGGCTCTCCTGGCCAAATGGTTTAACTTTGGCAGGTCCCTGCTGTTCTGTTATGAAAGTAGACTTCGTGGGGCAGATTCTGGAAGTGATTGCGATCGCAAAGCTCTATTGGTTGCTTTGGAATCGGCTTTTGAAAAAAATTCTGTGAAAATCGCAAAAATTTTGGGTATCGAAATCGGGCAAAGTCTGCATAAAAGGGCTCTCCTGGCCAAATGGTTTAACTTTGGCAGGTCCCTGCTGTTCTGTTATGAAACTAGAATATCTTTTGCAGATTCTGGAAGTGATTGCGATCGCAAAGCTCTATTCGTTGCTTTGGAATCGACTTTTGAAAATGAGAGGGCGTAAAATTCCCCAAAAAAATTTGGCGACGATATCGAGCACATGCCTTCATAAAAGGGCTCTCCTGGCCAAATGGTTTAACTTTGGCAGGTCCCTGCTGTTCTGTTATGAAAGTAGACTTCGTGGGGCAGATTCTGGAAGTGATTGCGATCGCAAAGCTCTATTGGTTGCTTTGGAATCGGCTTTTGAAAAAAATTCTGTGAAAATCGCAAAAATTTTGGGTATCGAAATCGGGCAAAGTCTGCATAAAAGGGCTCTCCTGGCCAAATGGTTTAACTTTGGCAGGTCCCTGCTGTTCTGTTATGAAACTAGAATATCTTTTGCAGATTCTGGAAGTGATTGCGATCGCAAAGCTCCATTCGTTGCTTTGGAATCGACTTTTGAAAATGAGAGGGCGTAAAATTCCCCAAAAAAATTTGGCGACGATATCGAGCACATGCCTTCATAAAAGGGCTCTCCTGGCCAAATGGTTTAACTTTGGCAGGTCCCTGCTGTTCTGTTATGAAAGTAGACTTCGTGGGGCAGATTCTGGAAGTGATTGCGATCGCAAAGCTCTATTGGTTGCTTTGGAATCGGCTTTTGAAAAAAATTCTGTGAAAATCGCAAAAATTTTGGGTATCGAAATCGGGCAAAGTCTGCATAAAAGGGCTCTCCTGGCCAAATGGTTTAACTTTGGCTGGTCCCTGCTGTTCTGTTATGAAACTAGAATATCTTTTGCAGATTCTGGAAGTGATTGCGATAGCAAAGCTCTATTCGTTGCTTTGGAATCGACTTTTGAAAATGAGAGGGCGTAAAATTCCCCAAAAAAATTTGGCGACGATATCGAGCACATGCCTTCATAAAAGGGCTCTCCTGGCCAAATGGTTTAACTTTGGCAGGTCCCTGCTGTTCTGTTATGAAAGTAGACTTCGTGGGGCAGATTCTGGAAGTGATTGCGATCGCAAAGCTCTATTGGTTGCTTTGGAATCGGCTTTTGAAAAAAAATCTGTGAAAATCGCAAAAATTTTGGGTATCGAAATCGGGCAAAGTCTGCATAAAAGGGCTCTCCTGGCCAAATGGTTTAACTTTGGCAGGTCCCTGCTGTTCTGTTATGAAACTAGAATATCTTTTGCAGATTCTGGAAGTGATTGCGATCGCAAAGCTCTATTCGTTGCTTTGGAATCGACTTTTGAAAATGAGAGGGCGTAAAATTCCCCAAAAAAATTTGGCGACGATATCGAGCACATGCCTTCATAAAAGGGCTCTCCTGGCCAAATGGTTTAACTTTGGCAGGTCCCTGCTGTTCTGTTATGAAAGTAGACTTCGTGGGGCAGATTCTGGAAGTGATTGCGATCGCAAAGCTCTATTGGTTGCTTTGGAATCGGCTTTTGAAAAAAATTCTGTGAAAATCGCAAAAATTTTGGGTATCGAAATCGGGCAAAGTCTGCATAAAAGGGCTCTCCTGGCCAAATGGTTTCACTTTGGCAGGTCCCTGCTGTTCTGTTATGAAACTAGAATATCTTTTGCAGATTCTGGAAGTGATTGCGATCGCAAAGCTCTATTCGTTGCTTTGGAATCGACTTTTGAAAATGAGAGGGCGTAAAATTCCCCAAAAAATTTGGCGACGATATCGAGCACATGCCTTAATAAAAGGGCTCTCCTGGCCAAATGGTTTAACTTTGGCAGGTCCCTGCTGTTCTGTTATGAAAGTAGACTTCGTGGGGCAGATTCTGGAAGTGATTGCGATCGCAAAGCTCTATTGGTTGCTTTGGAATCGGCTTTTGAAAAAAATTCTGTGAAAATCGCAAAAATTTTGGGTATCGAAATCGGGCAAAGTCTGCATAAAAGGGCTCTCCTGGCCAAATGGTTTAACTTTGGCAGGTCCCTGCTGTTCTGTTATGAAACTAGAATATCTTTTGCAGATTCTGGAAGTGATTGCGATCGCAAAGCTCTATTCGTTGCTTTGGAATCGACTTTTGAAAATGAGAGGGCGTAAAATTCCCCAAAAAAATTTGGCGACGATATCGAGCACATGCCTTCATAAAAGGGCTCTCCTGGCCAAATGGTTTAACTTTGGCAGGTCCCTGCTGTTCTGTTATGAAAGTAGACTTCGTGGGGCAGATTCTGGAACTGATTGCGATCGCAAAGCTCTATTGGTTGCTTTGGAATCGGCTTTTGAAAAAAATTCTGTGAAAATCGCAAAAATTTTGGGTATCGAAATCGGGCAAAGTCTGCATAAAAGGGCTCTCCTGGCCAAATGGTTTAACTTTGGCAGGTCCCTGCTGTTCTGTTATGAAACTAGAATATCTTTTGCAGATTCTGGAAGTGATTGCGATCGCAAAGCTCTATTCGTTGCTTTGGAATCGACTTTTGAAAATGAGAGGGCGTAAAATTCCCCAAAAAAATTTGGCGACGATATCGAGCACATGCCTTCATAAAAGGGCTCTCCTGGCCAAATGGTTTAACTTTGGCAGGTCCCTGCTGTTCTGTTATGAAAGTAGACTTCGTGGGGCAGATTCTGGAAGTGATTGCGATCGCAAAGCTCTATTGGTTGCTTTGGAATCGGCTTTTGAAAAAAATTCTGTGAAAATCGCAAAAATTTTGGGTATCGAAATCGGGCAAAGTCTGCATAAAAGGGCTCTCCTGGCCAAATGGTTTAACTTTGGCAGGTCCCTGCTGTTCTGTTATGAAACTAGAATATCTTTTGCAGATTCTGGAAGTGATTGCGATCGCAAAGCTCTATTCGTTGCTTTGGAATCGACTTTTGAAAATGAGAGGGCGTAAAATTCCCCAAAAAAATTTGGCGACGATATCGAGCACATGCCTTCATAAAAGGGCTCTCCTGGCCAAATGGTTTAACTTTGGCAGGTCCCTGCTGTTCTGTTATGAAAGTAGACTTCGTGGGGCAGATTCTGGAAGTGATTGCGATCGCAAAGCTCTATTGGTTGCTTTGGAATCGGCTTTTGAAAAAAATTCTGTGAAAATCGCAAAAATTTTGGGTATCGAAATCGGGCAAAGTCTGCATAAAAGGGCTCTCCTGGCCAAATGGTTTAACTTTGGCAGGTCCCTGCTGTTCTGTTATGAAACTAGAATATCTTTTGCAGATTCTGGAAGTGATTGCGATCGCAAAGCTCTATTCGTTGCTTTGGAATCGACTTTTGAAAATGAGAGGGCGTAAAATTCCCCAAAAAAATTTGGCGACGATATCGAGCACATGCCTTCATAAAAGGGCTCTCCTGGCCAAATGGTTTAACTTTGGCAGGTCCCTGCTGTTCTGTTATGAAAGTAGACTTCGTGGGGCAGATTCTGGAAGTGATTGCGATCGCAAAGCTCTATTGGTTGCTTTGGAATCGGCTTTTGAAAAAAATTCTGTGAAAATCGCAAAAATTTTGGGTATCGAAATCGGGCAAAGTCTGCATAAAAGGGCTCTCCTGGCCAAATGGTTTAACTTTGGCAGGTCCCTGCTGTTCTGTTATGAAACTAGAATATCTTTTGCAGATTCTGGAAGTGATTGCGATCGCAAAGCTCTATTCGTTGCTTTGGAATCGACTTTTGAAAATGAGAGGGCGTAAAATTCCCCAAAAAAATTTGGCGACGATATCGAGCACATGCCTTCATAAAAGGGCTCTCCTGGCCAAATGGTTTAACTTTGGCAGGTCCCTGCTGTTCTGTTATGAAAGTAGACTTCGTGGGGCAGATTCTGGAAGTGATTGCGATCGCAAAGCTCTATTGGTTGCTTTGGAATCGGCTTTTGAAAAAAATTCTGTGAAAATCGCAAAAATTTTGGGTATCGAAATCGGGCAAAGTCTGCATAAAAGGGCTCTCCTGGCCAAATGGTTTAACTTTGGCAGGTCCCTGCTGTTCTGTTATGAAACTAGAATATCTTTTGCAGATTCTGGAAGTGATTGCGATCGCAAAGCTCTATTCGTTGCTTTGGAATCGACTTTTGAAAATGAGAGGGCGTAAAATTCCCCAAAAAAATTTGGCGACGATATCGAGCACATGCCTTCATAAAAGGGCTCTCCTGGCCAAATGGTTTAACTTTGGCAGGTCCCTGCTGTTCTGTTATGAAAGTAGACTTCGTGGGGCAGATTCTGGAAGTGATTGCGATCGCAAAGCTCTATTGGTTGCTTTGGAATCGGCTTTTGAAAAAAATTCTGTAAAAATCGCAAAAATTTTGGGTATCGAAATCGGGCAAAGTCTGCATAAAAGGGCTCTCCTGGCCAAATGGTTTAACTTTGGCTGGTCCCTGCTGTTCTGTTATGAAACTAGAATATCTTTTGCAGATTCTGGAAGTGATTGCGATAGCAAAGCTCTATTCGTTGCTTTGGAATCGACTTTTGAAAATGAGAGGGCGTAAAATTCCCCAAAAAAATTTGGCGACGATATCGAGCACATGCCTTCATAAAAGGGCTCTCCTGGCCAAATGGTTTAACTTTGGCAGGTCCCTGCTGTTCTGTTATGAAAGTAGACTTCGTGGGGCAGATTCTGGAAGTGATTGCGATCGCAAAGCTCTATTGGTTGCTTTGGAATCGGCTTTTGAAAAAAAATCTGTGAAAATCGCAAAAATTTTGGGTATCGAAATCGGGCAAAGTCTGCATAAAAGGGCTCTCCTGGCCAAATGGTTTAACTTTGGCAGGTCCCTGCTGTTCTGTTATGAAACTAGAATATCTTTTGCAGATTCTGGAAGTGATTGCGATCGCAAAGCTCTATTCGTTGCTTTGGAATCGACTTTTGAAAATGAGAGGGCGTAAAATTCCCCAAAAAAATTTGGCGACGATATCGAGCACATGCCTTCATAAAAGGGCTCTCCTGGCCAAATGGTTTAACTTTGGCAGGTCCCTGCTGTTCTGTTATGAAAGTAGACTTCGTGGGGCAGATTCTGGAAGTGATTGCGATCGCAAAGCTCTATTGGTTGCTTTGGAATCGGCTTTTGAAAAAAATTCTGTGAAAATCGCAAAAATTTTGGGTATCGAAATCGGGCAAAGTCTGCATAAAAGGGCTCTCCTGGCCAAATGGTTTCACTTTGGCAGGTCCCTGCTGTTCTGTTATGAAACTAGAATATCTTTTGCAGATTCTGGAAGTGATTGCGATCGCAAAGCTCTATTCGTTGCTTTGGAATCGACTTTTGAAAATGAGAGGGCGTAAAATTCCCCAAAAAATTTGGCGACGATATCGAGCACATGCCTTAATAAAAGGGCTCTCCTGGCCAAATGGTTTAACTTTGGCAGGTCCCTGCTGTTCTGTTATGAAAGTAGACTTCGTGGGGCAGATTCTGGAAGTGATTGCGATCGCAAAGCTCTATTGGTTGCTTTGGAATCGGCTTTTGAAAAAAATTCTGTGAAAATCGCAAAAATTTTGGGTATCGAAATCGGGCAAAGTCTGCATAAAAGGGCTCTCCTGGCCAAATGGTTTAACTTTGGCAGGTCCCTGCTGTTCTGTTATGAAACTAGAATATCTTTTGCAGATTCTGGAAGTGATTGCGATCGCAAAGCTCTATTCGTTGCTTTGGAATCGACTTTTGAAAATGAGAGGGCGTAAAATTCCCCAAAAAAATTTGGCGACGATATCGAGCACATGCCTTCATAAAAGGGCTCTCCTGGCTAAATGGTTTAACTTTGGCAGGTCCCTGCTGTTCTGTTATGAAAGTAGACTTCGTGGGGCAGATTCTGGAAGTGATTGCGATCGCAAAGCTCTATTGGTTGCTTTGGAATCGGCTTTTGAAAAAAATTCTGTGAAAATCGCAAAAATTTTGGGTATCGAAATCGGGCAAAGTCTGCATAAAAGGGCTCTCCTGGCCAAATGGTTTAACTTTGGCAGGTCCCTGCTGTTCTGTTATGAAACTAGAATATCTTTTGCAGATTCTGGAAGTGATTGCGATCGCAAAGCTCTATTCGTTGCTTTGGAATCGACTTTTGAAAATGAGAGGGCGTAAAATTCCCCAAAAAAATTTGGCGACGATATCGAGCACATGCCTTCATAAAAGGGCTCTCCTGGCCAAATGGTTTAACTTTGGCAGGTCCCTGCTGTTCTGTTATGAAAGTAGACTTCGTGGGGCAGATTCTGGAAGTGATTGCGATCGCAAAGCTCTATTGGTTGCTTTGGAATCGGCTTTTGAAAAAAATTCTGTGAAAATCGCAAAAATTTTGGGTATCGAAATCGGGCAAAGTCTGCATAAAAGGGCTCTCCTGGCCAAATGGTTTAACTTTGGCAGGTCCCTGCTGTTCTGTTATGAAACTAGAATATCTTTTGCAGATTCTGGAAGTGATTGCGATCGCAAAGCTCTATTCGTTGCTTTGGAATCGACTTTTGAAAATGAGAGGGCGTAAAATTCCCCAAAAAAATTTGGCGACGATATCGAGCACATGCCTTCATAAAAGGGCTCTCCTGGCCAAATGGTTTAACTTTGGCAGGTCCCTGCTGTTCTGTTATGAAAGTAGACTTCGTGGGGCAGATTCTGGAAGTGATTGCGATCGCAAAGCTCTATTGGTTGCTTTGGAATCGGCTTTTGAAAAAAATTCTGTGAAAATCGCAAAAATTTTGGGTATCGAAATCGGGCAAAGTCTGCATAAAAGGGCTCTCCTGGCCAAATGGTTTAACTTTGGCAGGTCCCTGCTGTTCTGTTATGAAACTAGAATATCTTTTGCAGATTCTGGAAGTGATTGCGATCGCAAAGCTCTATTCGTTGCTTTGGAATCGACTTTTGAAAATGAGAGGGCGTAAAATTCCCCAAAAAAATTTGGCGACGATATCGAGCACATGCCTTCATAAAAGGGCTCTCCTGGCCAAATGGTTTAACTTTGGCAGGTCCCTGCTGTTCTGTTATGAAAGTAGACTTCGTGGGGCAGATTCTGGAAGTGATTGCGATCGCAAAGCTCTATTGGTTGCTTTGGAATCGGCTTTTGAAAAAAATTCTGTGAAAATCGCAAAAATTTTGGGTATCGAAATCGGGCAAAGTCTGCATAAAAGGGCTCTCCTGGCCAAATGGTTTAACTTTGGCAGGTCCCTGCTGTTCTGTTATGAAACTAGAATATCTTTTGCAGATTCTGGAAGTGATTGCGATAGCAAAGCTCTATTCGTTGCTTTGGAATCGACTTTTGAAAATGAGAGGGCGTAAAATTCCCCAAAAAAATTTGGCGACGATATCGAGCACATGCCTTCATAAAAGGGCTCTCCTGGCCAAATGGTTTAACTTTGGCAGGTCCCTGCTGTTCTGTTATGAAAGTAGACTTCGTGGGGCAGATTCTGGAAGTGATTGCGATCGCAAAGCTCTATTGGTTGCTTTGGAATCGGCTTTTGAAAAAAAATCTGTGAAAATCGCAAAAATTTTGGGTATCGAAATCGGGCAAAGTCTGCATAAAAGGGCTCTCCTGGCCAAATGGTTTAACTTTGGCAGGTCCCTGCTGTTCTGTTATGAAACTAGAATATCTTTTGCAGATTCTGGAAGTGATTGCGATCGCAAAGCTCTATTCGTTGCTTTGGAATCGACTTTTGAAAATGAGAGGGCGTAAAATTCCCCAAAAAAATTTGGCGACGATATCGAGCACATGCCTTCATAAAAGGGCTCTCCTGGCCGAATGGTTTAACTTTGGCAGGTCCCTGCTGTTCTGTTATGAAAGTAGACTTCGTGGGGCAGATTCTGGAAGTGATTGCGATCGCAAAGCTCTATTGGTTGCTTTGGAATCGGCTTTTGAAAAAAATTCTGTGAAAATCGCAAAAATTTTGGGTATCGAAATCGGGCAAAGTCTGCATAAAAGGGCTCTCCTGGCCAAATGGTTTAACTTTGGCAGGTCCCTGCTGTTCTGTTATGAAACTAGAATATCTTTTGCAGATTCTGGAAGTGATTGCGATCGCAAAGCTCTATTCGTTGCTTTGGAATCGACTTTTGAAAATGAGAGGGCGTAAAATTCCCCAAAAAAATTTGGCGACGATATCGAGCACATGCCTTCATAAAAGGGCTCTCCTGGCCGAATGGTTTAACTTTGGCAGGTCCCTGCTGTTCTGTTATGAAAGTAGATTTCGTGGGGCAGATTCTGGAAGTGATTGCGATCGCAAAGCTCTATTGGTTGCTTTGGAATCGGCTTTTGAAAAAAATTCTGTGAAAATCGCAAAAATTTTGGGTATCGAAATCGGGCAAAGTCTGCATAAAAGGGCTCTCCTGGCCAAATGGTTTAACTTTGGCAGGTCCCTGCTGTTCTGTTATGAAACTAGAATATCTTTTGCAGATTCTGGAAGTGATTGCGATCGCAAAGCTCTATTCGTTGCTTTGGAATCGACTTTTGAAAATGAGAGGGCGTAAAATTCCCCAAAAAAATTTGGCGACGATATCGAGCACATGCCTTCATAAAAGGGCTCTCCTGGCCAAATGGTTTAACTTTGGCAGGTCCCTGCTGTTCTGTTATGAAAGTAGACTTCGTGGGGCAGATTCTGGAAGTGATTGCGATCGCAAAGCTCTATTGGTTGCTTTGGAATCGGCTTTTGAAAAAAATTCTGTGAAAATCGCAAAAATTTTGGGTATCGAAATCGGGCAAAGTCTGCATAAAAGGGCTCTCCTGGCCAAATGGTTTAACTTTGGCAGGTCCCTGCTGTTCTGTTATGAAACTAGAATATCTTTTGCAGATTCTGGAAGTGATTGCGATCGCAAAGCTCTATTCGTTGCTTTGGAATCGACTTTTGAAAATGAGAGGGCGTAAAATTCCCCAAAAAAATTTGGCGACGATATCGAGCACATGCCTTCATAAAAGGGCTCTCCTGGCCGAATGGTTTAACTTTGGCAGGTCCCTGCTGTTCTGTTATGAAAGTAGACTTCGTGGGGCAGATTCTGGAAGTGATTGCGATCGCAAAGCTCTATTGGTTGCTTTGGAATCGGCTTTTGAAAAAAATTCTGTGAAAATCGCAAAAATTTTGGGTATCGAAATCGGGCAAAGTCTGCATAAAAGGGCTCTCCTGGCCAAATGGTTTAACTTTGGCAGGTCCCTGCTGTTCTGTTATGAAACTAGAATATCTTTTGCAGATTCTGGAAGTGATTGCGATCGCAAAGCTCTATTCGTTGCTTTGGAATCGACTTTTGAAAATGAGAGGGCGTAAAATTCCCCAAAAAAATTTGGCGACGATATCGAGCACATGCCTTTATAAAAGGGCTCTCCTGGCCAAATGGTTTAACTTTGGCAGGTCCCTGCTGTTCTGTTATGAAAGTAGACTTCGTGGGGCAGATTCTGGAAGTGATTGCGATCGCAAAGCTCTATTGGTTGCTTTGGAATCGGCTTTTGAAAAAAATTCTGTGAAAATCGCAAAAATTTTGGGTATCGAAATCGGGCAAAGTCTGCATAAAAGGGCTCTCCTGGCCAAATGGTTTAACTTTGGCAGGTCCCTGCTGTTCTGTTATGAAACTAGAATATCTTTTGCAGATTCTGGAAGTGATTGCGATCGCAAAGCTCTATTCGTTGCTTTGGAATCGACTTTTGAAAATGAGAGGGCGTAAAATTCCCCAAAAAAATTTGGCGACGATATCGAGCACATGCCTTCATAAAAGGGCTCTCCTGGCCAAATGGTTTAACTTTGGCAGGTCCCTGCTGTTCTGTTATGAAACTAGAATATCTTTTGCAGATTCTGGAAGTGATTGCGATCGCAAAGCTCTATTCGTTGCTTTGGAATCGACTTTTGAAAATGAGAGGGCGTAAAATTCCCCAAAAAAATTTGGCGACGATATCGAGCACATGCCTTCATAAAAGGGCTCTCCTGGCCAAATGGTTTAACTTTGGCAGGTCCCTGCTGTTCTGTTATGAAAGTAGACTTCGTGGGGCAGATTCTGGAAGTGATTGCGATCGCAAAGCTCTATTGGTTGCTTTGGAATCGGCTTTTGAAAAAAATTCTGTGAAAATCGCAAAAATTTTGGGTATCGAAATCGGGCAAAGTCTGCATAAAAGGGCTCTCCTGGCCAAATGGTTTAACTTTGGCAGGTCCCTGCTGTTCTGTTATGAAACTAGAATATCTTTTGCAGATTCTGGAAGTGATTGCGATCGCAAAGCTCTATTCGTTGCTTTGGAATCGACTTTTGAAAATGAGAGGGCGTAAAATTCCCCAAAAAAATTTGGCGACGATATCGAGCACATGCCTTCATAAAAGGGCTCTCCTGGCCAAATGGTTTAACTTTGGCAGGTCCCTGCTGTTCTGTTATGAAAGTAGACTTCGTGGGGCAGATTCTGGAAGTGATTGCGATCGCAAAGCTCTATTGGTTGCTTTGGAATCGGCTTTTGAAAAAAATTCTGTGAAAATCGCAAAAATTTTGGGTATCGAAATCGGGCAAAGTCTGCATAAAAGGGCTCTCCTGGCCAAATGGTTTAACTTTGGCAGGTCCCTGCTGTTCTGTTATGAAACTAGAATATCTTTTGCAGATTCTGGAAGTGATTGCGATCGCAAAGCTCTATTCGTTGCTTTGGAATCGACTTTTGAAAATGAGAGGGCGTAAAATTCCCCAAAAAAATTTGGCGACGATATCGAGCACATGCCTTCATAAAAGGGCTCTCCTGGCCAAATGGTTTAACTTTGGCAGGTCCCTGCTGTTCTGTTATGAAAGTAGACTTCGTGGGGCAGATTCTGGAAGTGATTGCGATCGCAAAGCTCTATTGGTTGCTTTGGAATCGGCTTTTGAAAAAAATTCTGTGAAAATCGCAAAAATTTTGGGTATCGAAATCGGGCAAAGTCTGCATAAAAGGGCTCTCCTGGCCAAATGGTTTAACTTTGGCAGGTCCCTGCTGTTCTGTTATGAAACTAGAATATCTTTTGCAGATTCTGGAAGTGATTGCGATCGCAAAGCTCTATTCGTTGCTTTGGAATCGACTTTTGAAAATGAGAGGGCGTAAAATTCCCCAAAAAAATTTGGCGACGATATCGAGCACATGCCTTCATAAAAGGGCTCTCCTGGCCAAATGGTTTAACTTTGGCAGGTCCCTGCTGTTCTGTTATGAAAGTAGACTTCGTGGGGCAGATTCTGGAAGTGATTGCGATCGCAAAGCTCTATTGGTTGCTTTGGAATCGGCTTTTGAAAAAAATTCTGTGAAAATCGCAAAAATTTTGGGTATCGAAATCGGGCAAAGTCTGCATAAAAGGGCTCTCCTGGCCAAATGGTTTAACTTTGACAGGTCCCTGCTGTTCTGTTATGAAACTAGAATATCTTTTGCAGATTCTGGAAGTGATTGCGATCGCAAAGCTCTATTCGTTGCTTTGGAATCGACTTTTGAAAATGAGAGGGCGTAAAATTCCCCAAAAAAATTTGGCGACGATATCGAGCACATGCCTTCATAAAAGGGCTCTCCTGGCCGAATGGTTTAACTTTGGCAGGTCCCTGCTGTTCTGTTATGAAAGTAGACTTCGTGGGGCAGATTCTGGAAGTGATTGCGATCGCAAAGCTCTATTGGTTGCTTTGGAATCGGCTTTTGAAAAAAATTCTGTGAAAATCGCAAAAATTTTGGGTATCGAAATCGGGCAAAGTCTGCATAAAAGGGCTCTCCTGGCCAAATGGTTTAACTTTGGCAGGTCCCTGCTGTTCTGTTATGAAACTAGAATATCTTTTGCAGATTCTGGAAGTGATTGCGATCGCAAAGCTCTATTCGTTGCTTTGGAATCGACTTTTGAAAATGAGAGGGCGTAAAATTCCCCAAAAAAATTTGGCGACGATATCGAGCACATGCCTTCATAAAAGGGCTCTCCTGGCCAAATGGTTTAACTTTGGCAGGTCCCTGCTGTTCTGTTATGAAAGTAGACTTCGTGGGGCAGATTCTGGAAGTGATTGCGATCGCAAAGCTCTATTGGTTGCTTTGGAATCGGCTTTTGAAAAAAATTCTGTGAAAATCGCAAAAATTTTGGGTATCGAAATCGGGCAAAGTCTGCATAAAAGGGCTCTCCTGGCCAAATGGTTTAACTTTGGCAGGTCCCTGCTGTTCTGTTATGAAACTAGAATATCTTTTGCAGATTCTGGAAGTGATTGCGATCGCAAAGCTCTATTCGTTGCTTTGGAATCGACTTTTGAAAATGAGAGGGCGTAAAATTCCCCAAAAAAATTTGGCGACGATATCGAGCACATGCCTTCATAAAAGGGCTCTCCTGGCCAAATGGTTTAACTTTGGCAGGTCCCTGCTGTTCTGTTATGAAAGTAGACTTCGTGGGGCAGATTCTGGAAGTGATTGCGATCGCAAAGCTCTATTGGTTGCTTTGGAATCGGCTTTTGAAAAAAATTCTGTGAAAATCGCAAAAATTTTGGGTATCGAAATCGGGCAAAGTCTGCATAAAAGGGCTCTCCTGGCCAAATGGTTTAACTTTGGCAGGTCCCTGCTGTTCTGTTATGAAACTAGAATATCTTTTGCAGATTCTGGAAGTGATTGCGATCGCAAAGCTCTATTCGTTGCTTTGGAATCGACTTTTGAAAATGAGAGGGCGTAAAATTCCCCAAAAAAATTTGGCGACGATATCGAGCACATGCCTTCATAAAAGGGCTCTCCTGGCCAAATGGTTTAACTTTGGCAGGTCCCTGCTGTTCTGTTATGAAAGTAGACTTCGTGGGGCAGATTCTGGAAGTGATTGCGATCGCAAAGCTCTATTGGTTGCTTTGGAATCGGCTTTTGAAAAAAATTCTGTGAAAATCGCAAAAATTTTGGGTATCGAAATCGGGCAAAGTCTGCATAAAAGGGCTCTCCTGGCCAAATGGTTTAACTTTGGCTGGTCCCTGCTGTTCTGTTATGAAACTAGAATATCTTTTGCAGATTCTGGAAGTGATTGCGATAGCAAAGCTCTATTCGTTGCTTTGGAATCGACTTTTGAAAATGAGAGGGCGTAAAATTCCCCAAAAAAATTTGGCGACCATATCGAGCACATGCCTTCATAAAAGGGCTCTCCTGGCCAAATGGTTTAACTTTGGCAGGTCCCTGCTGTTCTGTTATGAAAGTAGACTTCGTGGGGCAGATTCTGGAAGTGATTGCGATCGCAAAGCTCTATTGGTTGCTTTGGAATCGGCTTTTGAAAAAAAATCTGTGAAAATCGCAAAAATTTTGGGTATCGAAATCGGGCAAAGTCTGCATAAAAGGGCTCTCCTGGCCAAATGGTTTAACTTTGGCAGGTCCCTGCTGTTCTGTTATGAAACTAGAATATCTTTTGCAGATTCTGGAAGTGATTGCGATCGCAAAGCTCTATTCGTTGCTTTGGAATCGACTTTTGAAAATGAGAGGGCGTAAAATTCCCCAAAAAAATTTGGCGACGATATCGAGCACATGCCTTCATAAAAGGGCTCTCCTGGCCAAATGGTTTAACTTTGGCAGGTCCCTGCTGTTCTGTTATGAAAGTAGACTTCGTGGGGCAGATTCTGGAAGTGATTGCGATCGCAAAGCTCTATTGGTTGCTTTGGAATCGGCTTTTGAAAAAAATTCTTTGAAAATCGCAAAAATTTTGGGTATCGAAATCGGGCAAAGTCTGCATAAAAGGGCTCTCCTGGCCAAATGGTTTAACTTTGGCAGGTCCCTGCTGTTCTGTTATGAAACTAGAATATCTTTTGCAGATTCTGGAAGTGATTGCGATCGCAAAGCTCTATTCGTTGCTTTGGAATCGACTTTTGAAAATGAGAGGGCGTATAATTCCCCAAAAAAATTTGGCGACGATATCGAGCACATGCCTTCATAAAAGGGCTCTCCTGGCCAAATGGTTTAACTTTGGCAGGTCCCTGCTGTTCTGTTATGAAAGTAGACTTCGTGGGGCAGATTCTGGAAGTGATTGAGATCGCAAAGCTCTATTGCTTGCTTTGGAATCGGCTTTTGAAAAAAATTCTGTGAAAATCGCAAAAATTTTGGGTATCGAAATCGGGCAAAGTCTGCATAAAAGGGCTCTCCTGGCCAAATGGTTTAACTTTGGCAGGTCCCTGCTGTTCTGTTATGAAACTAGAATATCTTTTGCAGATTCTGGAAGTGATTGCGATCGCAAAGCTCTATTCGTTGCTTTGGAATCGACTTTTGAAAATGAGAGGGCGTAAAATTCCCCAAAAAAATTTGGCGACGATATCGAGCACATGCCTTCATAAAAGGGCTCTCCTGGCCAAATGGTTTAACTTTGGCAGGTCCCTGCTGTTCTGTTATGAAAGTAGACTTCGTGGGGCAGATTCTGGAAGTGATTGCGATCGCAAAGCTCTATTGGTTGCTTTGGAATCGGCTTTTGAAAAAAATTCTGTGAAAATCGCAAAAATTTTGGGTATCGAAATCGGGCAAAGTCTGCATAAAAGGGCTCTCCTGGCCAAATGGTTTAACTTTGGCAGGTCCCTGCTGTTCTGTTATGAAACTAGAATATCTTTTGCAGATTCTGGAAGTGATTGCGATCGCAAAGCTCTATTCGTTGCTTTGGAATCGACTTTTGAAAATGAGAGGGCGTAAAATTCCCCAAAAAAATTTGGCGACGATATCGAGCACATGCCTTCATAAAAGGGCTCTCCTGGCCAAATGGTTTAACTTTGGCAGGTCCCTGCTGTTCTGTTATGAAAGTAGACTTCGTGGGGCAGATTCTGGAAGTGATTGCGATCGCAAAGCTCTATTGGTTGCTTTGGAATCGGCTTTTGAAAAAAATTCTGTGAAAATCGCAAAAATTTTGGGTATCGAAATCGGGCAAAGTCTGCATAAAAAGGCTCTCCTGGCCAAATGGTTTAACTTTGGCAGGTCCCTGCTGTTCTGTTATGAAACTAGAATATCTTTTGCAGATTCTGGAAGTGATTGCGATCGCAAAGCTCTATTCGTTGCTTTGGAATCGACTTTTGAAAATGAGAGGGCGTAAAATTCCCCAAAAAAATTTGGCGACGATATCGAGCACATGCCTTCATAAAAGGGCTCTCCTGGCCAAATGGTTTAACTTTGGCAGGTCCCTGCTGTTCTGTTATGAAAGTAGACTTCGTGGGGCAGATTCTGGAAGTGATTGCGATCGCAAAGCTCTATTGGTTGCTTTGGAATCGGCTTTTGAAAAAAATTCTGTGAAAATCGCAAAAATTTTGGGTATCGAAATCGGGCAAAGTCTGCATAAAAGGGATTTCCTGGCCAAATGGTTTAACTTTGGCAGGTCCCTGCTGTTCTGTTATGAAACTAGAATATCTTTTGCAGATTCTGGAAGTGATTGCGATCGCAAAGCTCTATTCGTTGCTTTGGAATCGACTTTTGAAAATGAGAGGGCGTATAATTCCCCAAAAAAATTTGGCGACGATATCGAGCACATGCCTTCATAAAAGGGCTCTCCTGGCCAAATGGTTTAACTTTGGCAGGTCCCTGCTGTTCTGTTATGAAAGTAGACTTCGTGGGGCAGATTCTGGAAGTGATTGAGATCGCAAAGCTCTATTGCTTGCTTTGGAATCGGCTTTTGAAAAAAATTCTGTGAAAATCGCAAAAATTTTGGGTATCGAAATCGGGCAAAGTCTGCATAAAAGGGCTCTCCTGGCCAAATGGTTTAACTTTGGCAGGTCCCTGCTGTTCTGTTATGAAACTAGAATATCTTTTGCAGATTCTGGAAGTGATTGCGATCGCAAAGCTCTATTCGTTGCTTTGGAATCGACTTTTGAAAATGAGAGGGCGTAAAATTCCCCAAAAAAATTTGGCGACGATATCGAGCACATGCCTTCATAAAAGGGCTCTCCTGGCCAAATGGTTTAACTTTGGCAGGTCCCTGCTGTTCTGTTATGAAAGTAGACTTCGTGGGGCAGATTCTGGAAGTGATTGCGATCGCAAAGCTCTATTGGTTGCTTTGGAATCGGCTTTTGAAAAAAATTCTGTGAAAATCGCAAAAATTTTGGGTATCGAAATCGGGCAAAGTCTGCATAAAAGGGCTCTCCTGGCCAAATGGTTTAACTTTGGCAGGTCCCTGCTGTTCTGTTATGAAACTAGAATATCTTTTGCAGATTCTGGAAGTGATTGCGATCGCAAAGCTCTATTCGTTGCTTTGGAATCGACTTTTGAAAATGAGAGGGCGTAAAATTCCCCAAAAAAATTTGGCGACGATATCGAGCACATGCCTTCATAAAAGGGCTCTCCTGGCCAAATGGTTTAACTTTGGCAGGTCCCTGCTGTTCTGTTATGAAAGTAGACTTCGTGGGGCAGATTCTGGAAGTGATTGCGATCGCAAAGCTCTATTGGTTGCTTTGGAATCGGCTTTTGAAAAAAATTCTGTGAAAATCGCAAAAATTTTGGGTATCGAAATCGGGCAAAGTCTGCATAAAAGGGCTCTCCTGGCCAAATGGTTTAACTTTGGCAGGTCCCTGCTGTTCTTTTATGAAACTAGAATATCTTTTGCAGATTCTGGAAGTGATTGCGATCGCAAAGCTCTATTCGTTGCTTTGGAATCGACTTTTGAAAATGAGAGGGCGTAAAATTCCCCAAAAAAATTTGGCGACGATATCGAGCACATGCCTTCATAAAAGGGCTCTCCTGGCCAAATGGTTTAACTTTGGCAGGTCCCTGCTGTTCTGTTATGAAAGTAGACTTCGTGGGGCAGATTCTGGAAGTGATTGCGATCGCAAAGCTCTATTGGTTGCTTTGGAATCGGCTTTTGAAAAAAATTCTGTGAAAATCGCAAAAATTTTGGGTATCGAAATCGGGCAAAGTCTGCATAAAAGGGCTCTCCTGGCCAAATGGTTTAACTTTGGCAGGTCCCTGCTGTTCTGTTATGAAACTAGAATATCTTTTGCAGATTCTGGAAGTGATTGCGATCGCAAAGCTCTATTCGTTGCTTTGGAATCGACTTTTGAAAATGAGAGGGCGTAAAATTCCCCAAAAAAATTTGGCGACGATATCGAGCACATGCCTTCATAAAAGGGCTCTCCTGGCCAAATGGTTTAACTTTGGCTGGTCCCTGCTGTTCTGTTATGAAAGTAGACTTCGTGGGGCAGATTCTGGAAGTGATTGCGATCGCAAAGCTCTATTGGTTGCTTTGGAATCGGCTTTTGAAAAAAATTCTGTGAAAATCGCAAAAATTTTGGGTATCGAAATCGGGCAAAGTCTGCATAAAAGGGCTCTCCTGGCCAAATGGTTTAACTTTGGCAGGTCCCTGCTGTTCTGTTATGAAACTAGAATATCTTTTGCAGATTCTGGAAGTGATTGCGATCGCAAAGCTCTATTCGTTGCTTTGGAATCGACTTTTGAAAATGAGAGGGCGTAAAATTCCCCAAAAAAATTTGGCGACGATATCGAGCACATGCCTTCATAAAAGGGCTCTCCTGGCCAAATGGTTTAACTTTGGCAGGTCCCTGCTGTTCTGTTATGAAAGTAGACTTCGTGGGGCAGATTCTGGAAGTGATTGCGATCGCAAAGCTCTATTGGTTGCTTTGGAATCGGCTTTTGAAAAAAATTCTGTGAAAATCGCAAAAATTTTGGGTATCGAAATCGGGCAAAGTCTGCATAAAAGGGCTCTCCTGGCCAAATGGTTTAACTTTGGCAGGTCCCTGCTGTTCTGTTATGAAACTAGAATATCTTTTGCAGATTCTGGAAGTGATTGCGATCGCAAAGCTCTATTCGTTGCTTTGGAATCGACTTTTGAAAATGAGAGGGCGTAAAATTCCCCAAAAAAATTTGGCGACGATATCGAGCACATGCCTTCATAAAAGGGCTCTCCTGGCCAAATGGTTTAACTTTGGCAGGTCCCTGCTGTTCTGTTATGAAAGTAGACTTCGTGGGGCAGATTCTGGAAGTGATTGCGATCGCAAAGCTCTATTGGTTGCTTTGGAATCGGCTTTTGAAAAAAATTCTGT
Organism: Salticus scenicus; assembly: GCA_963930645.1. Lineage (NCBI taxonomy): Eukaryota > Metazoa > Arthropoda > Arachnida > Araneae > Salticidae > Salticus > Salticus scenicus. The sequence continues at coordinate 201,837 of CAWVNO010002355.1, forward strand.
GAAAATCGCAAAAATTTTGGGTATCGAAATCGGGCAAAGTCTGCATAAAAGGGCTCTCCTGGCCAAATGGTTTAACTTTGGCAGGTCCCTGCTGTTCTGTTATGAAACTAGAATATCTTTTGCAGATTCTGGAAGTGATTGCGATCGCAAAGCTCTATTCGTTGCTTTGGAATCGACTTTTGAAAATGAGAGGGCGTAAAATTCCCCAAAAAAATTTGGCGACGATATCGAGCACATGCCTTCATAAAAAGGCTCTCCTGGCCAAATGGTTTAACTTTGGCAGGTCCCTGCTGTTCTGTTATGAAACTAGAATATCTTTTGCAGATTCTGGAAGTGATTGCGATCGCAAAGCTCTATTCGTTGCTTTGGAATCGACTTTTGAAAATGAGAGGGCGTAAAATTCCCCAAAAAAATTTGGCGACGATATCGAGCACATGCCTTCATAAAAGGGCTCTCCTGGCCAAATGGTTTAACTTTGGCAGGTCCCTGCTGTTCTGTTATGAAAGTAGACTTCGTGGGGCAGATTCTGGAAGTGATTGCGATCGCAAAGCTCTATTGGTTGCTTTGGAATCGGCTTTTGAAAAAAATTCTGTGAAAATCGCAAAAATTTTGGGTATCGAAATCGGGCAAAGTCTGCATAAAAGGGCTCTCCTGGCCAAATGGTTTAACTTTGGCAGGTCCCTGCTGTTCTGTTATGAAACTAGAATATCTTTTGCAGATTCTGGAAGTGATTGCGATCGCAAAGCTCTATTCGTTGCTTTGGAATCGACTTTTGAAAATGAGAGGGCGTAAAATTCCCCAAAAAAATTTGGCGACGATATCGAGCACATGCCTTCATAAAAGGGCTCTCCTGGCCAAATGGTTTAACTTTGGCAGGTCCCTGCTGTTCTGTTATGAAAGTAGACTTCGTGGGGCAGATTCTGGAATTGATTGCGATCGCAAAGCTCTATTGGTTGCTTTGGAATCGGCTTTTGAAAAAAATTCTGTGAAAATCGCAAAAATTTTGGGTATCGAAATCGGGCAAAGTCTGCATAAAAGGGCTCTCCTGGCCAAATGGTTTAACTTTGGCAGGTCCCTGCTGTTCTGTTATGAAACTAGAATATCTTTTGCAGATTCTGGAAGTGATTGCGATCGCAAAGCTCTATTCGTTGCTTTGGAATCGACTTTTGAAAATGAGAGGGCGTAAAATTCCCCAAAAAAATTTGGCGACGATATCGAGCACATGCCTTCATAAAAGGGCTCTCCTGGCCAAATGGTTTAACTTTGGCAGGTCCCTGCTGTTCTGTTATGAAAGTAGACTTCGTGGGGCAGATTCTGGAAGTGATTGCGATCGCAAAGCTCTATTGGTTGCTTTGGAATCGGCTTTTGAAAAAAATTCTGTGAAAATCGCAAAAATTTTGGGTATCGAAATCGGGCAAAGTCTGCATAAAAGGGCTCTCCTGGCCAAATGGTTTAACTTTGGCAGGTCCCTGCTGTTTTGTTATGAAACTAGAATATCTTTTGCAGATTCTGGAAGTGATTGCGATCGCAAAGCTCTATTCGTTGCTTTGGAATCGACTTTTGAAAATGAGAGGGCGTAAAATTCCCCAAAAAAATTTGGCGACGATATCGAGCACATGCCTTCATAAAAGGGCTCTCCTGGCCAAATGGTTTAACTTTGGCAGGTCCCTGCTGTTCTGTTATGAAAGTAGACTTCGTGGGGCAGATTCTGGAATTGATTGCGATCGCAAAGCTCTATTGGTTGCTTTGGAATCGGCTTTTGAAAAAAATTCTGTGAAAATCGCAAAAATTTTGGGTATCGAAATCGGGCAAAGTCTGCATAAAAGGGCTCTCCTGGCCAAATGGTTTAACTTTGGCAGGTCCCTGCTGTTCTGTTATGAAACTAGAATATCTTTTGCAGATTCTGGAAGTGATTGCGATCGCAAAGCTCTATTCGTTGCTTTGGAATCGACTTTTGAAAATGAGAGGGCGTAAAATTCCCCAAAAAAATTTGGCGACGATATCGAGCACATGCCTTCATAAAAGGGCTCTCCTGGCCAAATGGTTTAACTTTGGCAGGTCCCTGCTGTTCTGTTATGAAAGTAGACTTCGTGGGGCAGATTCTGGAAGTGATTGCGATCGCAAAGCTCTATTGGTTGCTTTGGAATCGGCTTTTGAAAAAAATTCTGTGAAAATCGCAAAAATTTTGGGTATCGAAATCGGGCAAAGTCTGCATAAAAGGGCTCTCCTGGCCAAATGGTTTAACTTTGGCAGGTCCCTGCTGTTCTGTTATGAAACTAGAATATCTTTTGCAGATTCTGGAAGTGATTGCGATCGCAAAGCTCTATTCGTTGCTTTGGAATCGACTTTTGAAAATGAGAGGGCGTAAAATTCCCCAAAAAAATTTGGCGACGATATCGAGCACATGCCTTCATAAAAGGGCTCTCCTGGCCAAATGGTTTAACTTTGGCAGGTCCCTGCTGTTCTGTTATGAAAGTAGACTTCGTGGGGCAGATTCTGGAAGTGATTGCGATCGCAAAGCTCTATTGGTTGCTTTGGAATCGGCTTTTGAAAAAAATTCTGTGAAAATCGCAAAAATTTTGGGTATCGAAATCGGGCAAAGTCTGCATAAAAGGGCTCTCCTGGCCAAATGGTTTAACTTTGGCAGGTCCCTGCTGTTTTGTTATGAAACTAGAATATCTTTTGCAGATTCTGGAAGTGATTGCGATCGCAAAGCTCTATTCGTTGCTTTGGAATCGACTTTTGAAAATGAGAGGGCGTAAAATTCCCCAAAAAAATTTGGCGACGATATCGAGCACATGCCTTCATAAAAGGGCTCTCCTGGCCAAATGGTTTAACTTTGGCAGGTCCCTGCTGTTCTGTTATGAAAGTAGACTTCGTGGGGCAGATTCTGGAATTGATTGCGATCGCAAAGCTCTATTGGTTGCTTTGGAATCGGCTTTTGAAAAAAATTCTGTGAAAATCGCAAAAATTTTGGGTATCGAAATCGGGCAAAGTCTGCATAAAAGGGCTCTCCTGGCCAAATGGTTTAACTTTGGCAGGTCCCTGCTGTTCTGTTATGAAACTAGAATATCTTTTGCAGATTCTGGAAGTGATTGCGATCGCAAAGCTCTATTCGTTGCTTTGGAATCGACTTTTGAAAATGAGAGGGCGTAAAATTCCCCAAAAAAATTTGGCGACGATATCGAGCACATGCCTTCATAAAAGGGCTCTCCTGGCCAAATGGTTTAACTTTGGCAGGTCCCTGCTGTTCTGTTATGAAAGTAGACTTCGTGGGGCAGATTCTGGAAGTGATTGCGATCGCAAAGCTCTATTGGTTGCTTTGGAATCGGCTTTTGAAAAAAATTCTGTGAAAATCGCAAAAATTTTGGGTATCGAAATCGGGCAAAGTCTGCATAAAAGGGCTCTCCTGGCCAAATGGTTTAACTTTGGCAGGTCCCTGCTGTTCTGTTATGAAACTAGAATATCTTTTGCAGATTCTGGAAGTGATTGCGATCGCAAAGCTCTATTCGTTGCTTTGGAATCGACTTTTGAAAATGAGAGGGCGTAAAATTCCCCAAAAAAATTTGGCGACGATATCGAGCACATGCCTTCATAAAAGGGCTCTCCTGGCCAAATGGTTTAACTTTGGCAGGTCCCTGCTGTTCTGTTATGAAAGTAGACTTCGTGGGGCAGATTCTGGAAGTGATTGCGATCGCAAAGCTCTATTGGTTGCTTTGGAATCGGCTTTTGAAAAAAATTCTGTGAAAATCGCAAAAATTTTGGGTATCGAAATCGGGCAAAGTCTGCATAAAAGGGCTCTCCTGGCCAAATGGTTTAACTTTGGCAGGTCCCTGCTGTTCTGTTATGAAACTAGAATATCTTTTGCAGATTCTGGAAGTGATTGCGATCGCAAAGCTCTATTCGTTGCTTTGGAATCGACTTTTGAAAATGAGAGGGCGTAAAATTCCCCAAAAAAATTTGGCGACGATATCGAGCACATGCCTTCATAAAAGGGCTCTCCTGGCCAAATGGTTTAACTTTGGCAGGTCCCTGCTGTTCTGTTATGAAAGTAGACTTCGTGGGGCAGATTCTGGAAGTGATTGCGATCGCAAAGCTCTATTGGTTGCTTTGGAATCGGCTTTTGAAAAAAATTCTGTGAAAATCGCAAAAATTTTGGGTATCGAAATCGGGCAAAGTCTGCATAAAAGGGCTCTCCTGGCCAAATGGTTTAACTTTGGCAGGTCCCTGCTGTTCTGTTATGAAACTAGAATATCTTTTGCAGATTCTGGAAGTGATTGCGATCGCAAAGCTCTATTCGTTGCTTTGGAATCGACTTTTGAAAATGAGAGGGCGTAAAATTCCCCAAAAAAATTTGGCGACGATATCGAGCACATGCCTTCATAAAAGGGCTCTCCTGGCCAAATGGTTTAACTTTGGCAGGTCCCTGCTGTTCTGTTATGAAAGTAGACTTCGTGGGGCAGATTCTGGAATTGATTGCGATCGCAAAGCTCTATTGGTTGCTTTGGAATCGGCTTTTGAAAAAAATTCTGTGAAAATCGCAAAAATTTTGGGTATCGAAATCGGGCAAAGTCTGCATAAAAGGGCTCTCCTGGCCAAATGGTTTAACTTTGGCAGGTCCCTGCTGTTCTGTTATGAAACTAGAATATCTTTTGCAGATTCTGGAAGTGATTGCGATCGCAAAGCTCTATTCGTTGCTTTGGAATCGACTTTTGAAAATGAGAGGGCGTAAAATTCCCCAAAAAAATTTGGCGACGATATCGAGCACATGCCTTCATAAAAGGGCTCTCCTGGCCAAATGGTTTAACTTTGGCAGGTCCCTGCTGTTCTGTTATGAAAGTAGACTTCGTGGGGCAGATTCTGGAAGTGATTGCGATCGCAAAGCTCTATTGGTTGCTTTGGAATCGGCTTTTGAAAAAAATTCTGTGAAAATCGCAAAAATTTTGGGTATCGAAATCGGGCAAAGTCTGCATAAAAGGGCTCTCCTGGCCAAATGGTTTAACTTTGGCAGGTCCCTGCTGTTCTGTTATGAAACTAGAATATCTTTTGCAGATTCTGGAAGTGATTGCGATCGCAAAGCTCTATTCGTTGCTTTGGAATCGACTTTTGAAAATGAGAGGGCGTAAAATTCCCCAAAAAAATTTGGCGACGATATCGAGCACATGCCTTCATAAAAGGGCTCTCCTGGCCAAATGGTTTAACTTTGGCAGGTCCCTGCTGTTCTGTTATGAAAGTAGACTTCGTGGGGCAGATTCTGGAAGTCATTGCGATCGCAAAGCTCTATTGGTTGCTTTGGAATCGGCTTTTGAAAAAAATTCTGTGAAAATCGCAAAAATTTTGGGTATCGAAATCGGGCAAAGTCTGCATAAAAGGGCTCTCCTGGCCAAATGGTTTAACTTTGGCAGGTCCCTGCTGTTTTGTTATGAAACTAGAATATCTTTTGCAGATTCTGGAAGTGATTGCGATCGCAAAGCTCTATTCGTTGCTTTGGAATCGACTTTTGAAAATGAGAGGGCGTAAAATTCCCCAAAAAAATTTGGCGACGATATCGAGCACATGCCTTCATAAAAGGGCTCTCCTGGCCAAATGGTTTAACTTTGGCAGGTCCCTGCTGTTCTGTTATGAAAGTAGACTTCGTGGGGCAGATTCTGGAAGTGATTGCGATCGCAAAGCTCTATTGGTTGCTTTGGAATCGGCTTTTGAAAAAAATTCTGTGAAAATCGCAAAAATTTTGGGTATCGAAATCGGGCAAAGTCTGCATAAAAGGGCTCTCCTGGCCAAATGGTTTAACTTTGGCTGGTCCCTGCTGTTCTGTTATGAAACTAGAATATCTTTTGCAGATTCTGGAAGTGATTGCGATAGCAAAGCTCTATTCGTTGCTTTGGAATCGACTTTTGAAAATGAGAGGGCGTAAAATTCCCCAAAAAAATTTGGCGACGATATCGAGCACATGCCTTCATAAAAGGGCTCTCCTGGCCAAATGGTTTAACTTTGGCAGGTCCCTGCTGTTCTGTTATGAAAGTAGACTTCGTGGGGCAGATTCTGGAAGTGATTGCGATCGCAAAGCTCTATTGGTTGCTTTGGAATCGGCTTTTGAAAAAAATTCTGTGAAAATCGCAAAAATTTTGGGTATCGAAATCGGGCAAAGTCTGCATAAAAGGGCTCTCCTGGCCAAATGGTTTAACTTTGGCAGGTCCCTGCTGTTTTGTTATGAAACTAGAATATCTTTTGCAGATTCTGGAAGTGATTGCGATCGCAAAGCTCTATTCGTTGCTTTGGAATCGACTTTTGAAAATGAGAGGGCGTAAAATTCCCCAAAAAAATTTGGCGACGATATCGAGCACATGCCTTCATAAAAGGGCTCTCCTGGCCAAATGGTTTAACTTTGGCAGGTCCCTGCTGTTCTGTTATGAAAGTAGACTTCGTGGGGCAGATTCTGGAATTGATTGCGATCGCAAAGCTCTATTGGTTGCTTTGGAATCGGCTTTTGAAAAAAATTCTGTGAAAATCGCAAAAATTTTGGGTATCGAAATCGGGCAAAGTCTGCATAAAAGGGCTCTCCTGGCCAAATGGTTTAACTTTGGCAGGTCCCTGCTGTTCTGTTATGAAACTAGAATATCTTTTGCAGATTCTGGAAGTGATTGCGATCGCAAAGCTCTATTCGTTGCTTTGGAATCGACTTTTGAAAATGAGAGGGCGTAAAATTCCCCAAAAAAATTTGGCGACGATATCGAGCACATGCCTTCATAAAAGGGCTCTCCTGGCCAAATGGTTTAACTTTGGCAGGTCCCTGCTGTTCTGTTATGAAAGTAGACTTCGTGGGGCAGATTCTGGAAGTCATTGCGATCGCAAAGCTCTATTGGTTGCTTTGGAATCGGCTTTTGAAAAAAATTCTGTGAAAATCGCAAAAATTTTGGGTATCGAAATCGGGCAAAGTCTGCATAAAAGGGCTCTCCTGACCAAATGGTTTAACTTTGGCAGGTCCCTGCTGTTTTGTTATGAAACTAGAATATCTTTTGCAGATTCTGGAAGTGATTGCGATCGCAAAGCTCTATTCGTTGCTTTGGAATCGACTTTTGAAAATGAGAGGGCGTAAAATTCCCCAAAAAAATTTGGCGACGATATCGAGCACATGCCTTCATAAAAGGGCTCTCCTGGCCAAATGGTTTAACTTTGGCAGGTCCCTGCTGTTCTGTTATGAAAGTAGACTTCGTGGGGCAGATTCTGGAAGTGATTGCGATCGCAAAGCTCTATTGGTTGCTTTGGAATCGGCTTTTGAAAAAAATTCTGTGAAAATCGCAAAAATTTTGGGTATCGAAATCGGGCAAAGTCTGCATAAAAGGGCTCTCCTGGCCAAATGGTTTAACTTTGGCTGGTCCCTGCTGTTCTGTTATGAAACTAGAATATCTTTTGCAGATTCTGGAAGTGATTGCGATAGCAAAGCTCTATTCGTTGCTTTGGAATCGACTTTTGAAAATGAGAGGGCGTAAAATTCCCCAAAAAAATTTGGCGACGATATCGAGCACATGCCTTCATAAAAGGGCTCTCCTGGCCAAATGGTTTAACTTTGGCAGGTCCCTGCTGTTCTGTTATGAAAGTAGACTTCGTGGGGCAGATTCTGGAAGTGATTGCGATCGCAAAGCTCTATTGGTTGCTTTGGAATCGGCTTTTGAAAAAAATTCTGTGAAAATCGCAAAAATTTTGGGTATCGAAATCGGGCAAAGTCTGCATAAAAGGGCTCTCCTGGCCAAATGGTTTAACTTTGGCAGGTCCCTGCTGTTTTGTTATGAAACTAGAATATCTTTTGCAGATTCTGGAAGTGATTGCGATCGCAAAGCTCTATTCGTTGCTTTGGAATCGACTTTTGAAAATGAGAGGGCGTAAAATTCCCCAAAAAAATTTGGCGACGATATCGAGCACATGCCTTCATAAAAGGGCTCTCCTGGCCAAATGGTTTAACTTTGGCAGGTCCCTGCTGTTCTGTTATGAAAGTAGACTTCGTGGGGCAGATTCTGGAAGTGATTGCGATCGCAAAGCTCTATTGGTTGCTTTGGAATCGGCTTTTGAAAAAAAATCTGTGAAAATCGCAAAAATTTTGGGTATCGAAATCGGGCAAAGTCTGCATAAAAGGGCTCTCCTGGCCAAATGGTTTAACTTTGGCAGGTCCCTGCTGTTCTGTTATGAAACTAGAATATCTTTTGCAGATTCTGGAAGTGATTGCGATCGCAAAGCTCTATTCGTTGCTTTGGAATCGACTTTTGAAAATGAGAGGGCGTAAAATTCCCCAAAAAAATTTGGCGACGATATCGAGCACATGCCTTCATAAAAGGGCTCTCCTGGCCAAATGGTTTAACTTTGGCAGGTCCCTGCTGTTCTGTTATGAAAGTAGACTTCGTGGGGCAGATTCTGGAAGTGATTGCGATCGCAAAGCTCTATTGGTTGCTTTGGAATCGGCTTTTGAAAAAAATTCTGTGAAAATCGCAAAAATTTTGGGTATCGAAATCGGGCAAAGTCTGCATAAAAGGGCTCTCCTGGCCAAATGGTTTCACTTTGGCAGGTCCCTGCTGTTCTGTTATGAAACTAGAATATCTTTTGCAGATTCTGGAAGTGATTGCGATCGCAAAGCTCTATTCGTTGCTTTGGAATCGACTTTTGAAAATGAGAGGGCGTAAAATTCCCCAAAAAATTTGGCGACGATATCGAGCACATGCCTTAATAAAAGGGCTCTCCTGGCCAAATGGTTTAACTTTGGCAGGTCCCTGCTGTTCTGTTATGAAAGTAGACTTCGTGGGGCAGATTCTGGAAGTGATTGCGATCGCAAAGCTCTATTGGTTGCTTTGGAATCGGCTTTTGAAAAAAATTCTGTGAAAATCGCAAAAATTTTGGGTATCGAAATCGGGCGAAATCTGCATAAAAGGGCTCTCCTGGTTAAATGGTTTAACTTTGGCAGGTCCCTGCTGTTCTGTTATGAAACTAGAATATCTTTTGCAGATTCTGGAAGTGATTGCGATCGCAAAGCTCTATTCGTTGCTTTCGAATCGACTTTTGAAAATGAGAGGGCGTAAAATTCCCCAAAAAAATTTGGCGACGATATCGAGCACATGCCTTCATAAAAGGGCTCTCCTGGCCAAATGGTTTAACTTTGGCAGGTCCCTGCTGTTCTGTTATGAAAGTAGACTTCGTGGGGCAGATTCTGGAAGTGATTGCAATCGCAAAGCTCTATTGGTTGCTTTGGAATCGGCTTTTGAAAAAAATTCTGTGAAAATCGCAAAAATTTTGGGTATCGAAATCGGGCAAAGTCTGCATAAAAGGGCTCTCCTGGCCAAATGGTTTAACTTTGGCAGGTCCCTGCTGTTCTGTTATGAAACTAGAATATCTTTTGCAGATTCTGGAAGTGATTGCGATCGCAAAGCTCTATTCGTTGCTTTGGAATCGACTTTTGAAAATGAGAGGGCGTAAAATTCCCCAAAAAAATTTGGCGACGATATCGAGCACATGCCTTCATAAAAGGGCTCTCCTGGCCAAATGGTTTAACTTTGGCAGGTCCCTGCTGTTCTGTTATGAAAGTAGACTTCGTGGGGCAGATTCTGGAAGTGATTGCGATCGCAAAGCTCTACTGGTTGCTTTGGAATCGGCTTTTGAAAAAAATTCTGTGAAAATCGCAAAAATTTTGGGTATCGAAATCGGGCAAAGTCTGCATAAAAGGGCTCTCCTGGCCAAATGGTTTAACTTTGGCAGGTCCCTGCTGTTCTGTTATGAAACTAGAATATCTTTTGCAGATTCTGGAAGTGATTGCGATCGCAAAGCTCTATTCGTTGCTTTGGAATCGACTTTTGAAAATGAGAGGGCGTAAAATTCCCCAAAAAAATTTGGCGACGATATCGAGCACATGCCTTCATAAAAGGGCTCTCCTGGCCAAATGGTTTAACTTTGGCAGGTCCCTGCTGTTCTGTTATGAAAGTAGACTTCGTGGGGCAGATTCTGGAAGTGATTGCGATCGCAAAGCTCTATTGGTTGCTTTGGAATCGGCTTTTGAAAAAAATTCTGTGAAAATCGCAAAAATTTTGGGTATCGAAATCGGGCAAAGTCTGCATAAAAGGGCTCTCCTGGCCAAATGGTTTAACTTTGGCAGGTCCCTGCTGTTCTGTTATGAAACTAGAATATCTTTTGCAGATTCTGGAAGTGATTGCGATCGCAAAGCTCTATTCGTTGCTTTGGAATCGACTTTTGAAAATGAGAGGGCGTAAAATTCCCCAAAAAAATTTGGCGACGATATCGAGCACATGCCTTCATAAAAGGGCTCTCCTGGCCAAATGGTTTAACTTTGGCAGGTCCCTGCTGTTCTGTTATGAAAGTAGACTTCGTGGGGCAGATTCTGGAAGTGATTGCGATCGCAAAGCTCTATTGGTTGCTTTGGAATCGGCTTTTGAAAAAAATTCTGTGAAAATCGCAAAAATTTTGGGTATCGAAATCGGGCAAAGTCTGCATAAAAGGGCTCTCCTGGCCAAATGGTTTAACTTTGGCAGGTCCCTGCTGTTCTGTTATGAAACTAGAATATCTTTTGCAGATTCTGGAAGTGATTGCGATCGCAAAGCTCTATTCGTTGCTTTGGAATCGACTTTTGAAAATGAGAGGGCGTAAAATTCCCCAAAAAAATTTGGCGACGATATCGAGCACATGCCTTCATAAAAGGGCTCTCCTGGCCAAATGGTTTAACTTTGGCAGGTCCCTGCTGTTCTGTTATGAAAGTAGACTTCGTGGGGCAGATTCTGGAAGTGATTGCGATCGCAAAGCTCTATTGGTTGCTTTGGAATCGGCTTTTGAAAAAAATTCTGTGAAAATCGCAAAAATTTTGGGTATCGAAATCGGGCAAAGTCTGCATAAAAGGGCTCTCCTGGCCAAATGGTTTAACTTTGGCAGGTCCCTGCTGTTCTGTTATGAAACTAGAATATCTTTTGCAGATTCTGGAAGTGATTGCGATCGCAAAGCTCTATTCGTTGCTTTGGAATCGACTTTTGAAAATGAGAGGGCGTAAAATTCCCCAAAAAAATTTGGCGACGATATCGAGCACATGCCTTCATAAAAGGGCTCTCCTGGCCAAATGGTTTAACTTTGGCAGGTCCCTGCTGTTCTGTTATGAAAGTAGACTTCGTGGGGCAGATTCTGGAAGTGATTGCGATCGCAAAGCTCTATTGGTTGCTTTGGAATCGGCTTTTGAAAAAAATTCTGTGAAAATCGCAAAAATTTTGGGTATCGAAATCGGGCAAAGTCTGCATAAAAGGGCTCTCCTGGCCAAATGGTTTAACTTTGGCAGGTCCCTGCTGTTCTGTTATGAAACTAGAATATCTTTTGCAGATTCTGGAAGTGATTGCGATCGCAAAGCTCTATTCGTTGCTTTGGAATCGACTTTTGAAAATGAGAGGGCGTAAAATTCCCCAAAAAAATTTGGCGACGATATCGAGCACATGCCTTCATAAAAGGGCTCTCCTGGCCAAATGGTTTAACTTTGGCAGGTCCCTGCTGTTCTGTTATGAAAGTAGACTTCGTGGGGCAGATTCTGGAAGTGATTGCGATCGCAAAGCTCTATTGGTTGCTTTGGAATCGGCTTTTGAAAAAAATTCTGTGAAAATCGCAAAAATTTTGGGTATCGAAATCGGGCAAAGTCTGCATAAAAGGGCTCTCCTGGCCAAATGGTTTAACTTTGGCAGGTCCCTGCTGTTCTGTTATGAAACTAGAATATCTTTTGCAGATTCTGGAAGTGATTGCGATCGCAAAGCTCTATTCGTTGCTTTGGAATCGACTTTTGAAAATGAGAGGGCGTAAAATTCCCCAAAAAAATTTGGCGATGATATCGAGCACATGCCTTCATAAAAGGGCTCTCCTGGCCAAATGGTTTAACTTTGGCAGGTCCCTGCTGTTCTGTTATGAAAGTAGACTTCGTGGGGCAGATTCTGGAAGTGATTGCGATCGCAAAGCTCTATTGGTTGCTTTGGAATCGGCTTTTGAAAAAAATTCTGTGAAAATCGCAAAAATTTTGGGTATCGAAATCGGGCAAAGTCTGCATAAAAGGGCTCTCCTGGCCAAATGGTTTAACTTTGGCAGGTCCCTGCTGTTCTGTTATGAAACTAGAATACCTTTTGCAGATTCTGGAAGTGATTGCGATAGCAAAGCTCTATTCGTTGCTTTGGAATCGACTTTTGAAAATGAGAGGGCGTAAAATTCGCCCAAAAAATTTGGCGACGATATCGAGCACATGCCTTCATAAAAGGGCTCTCCTGGCCAAATGGTTTAACTTTGGCAGGTCCCTGCTGTTCTGTTATGAAAGTAGACTTCGTGGGGCAGATTCTGGAAGTGATTGCGATCGCAAAGCTCTATTAGTTGCTTTGGAATCGGCTTTTGAAAAAAATTCTGTGAAAATCGCAAAAATTTTGGGTATCGAAATCGGGCAAAGTCTGCATAAAAGGGCTCTCCTGGTCAAATGGTTTAACTTTGGCAGGTCCCTGCTGTTCTGTTATGAAACTAGAATATCTTTTGTAGATTCTGGAAGTGATTGCGATCGCAAAGCTCTATTAGTTGCTTTGGAATCGACTTTTGAAAATGAGAGGGCGTAAAATTCGCCCAAAAAATTTGGCGACGATATCGAGCACATGCCTTCATAAAAGGGCTCTCCTGGCCAAATGGTTTAACTTTGGCAGGTCCCTGCTGTTCTGTTATGAAAGTAGACTTCGTGGGGCAGATTCTGGAAGTGATTGCAATCGCAAAGCTCTATTGGTTGCTTTGGAATCGGCTTTTGAAAAAAATTCTGTGAAAATCGCAAAAATTTTGGGTATCGAAATCGGGCAAAGTCTGCATAAAAGGGCTCTCCTGGCCAAATGGTTTAACTTTGGCAGGTCCCTGCTGTTCTGTTATGAAACTAGAATATCTTTTGCAGATTCTGGAAGTGATTGCGATCGCAAAGCTCTATTCGTTGCTTTGGAATCGACTTTTGAAAATGAGAGGGCGTAAAATTCCCCAAAAAAATTTGGCGACGATATCGAGCACATGCCTTCATAAAAGGGCTCTCCTGGCCAAATTGTTTAACTTTGGCAGGTCCCTGCTGTTCTGTTATGAAAGTAGACTTCGTGGGGCAGATTCTGGAAGTGATTGCGATCGCAAAGCTCTACTGGTTGCTTTGGAATCGGCTTTTGAAAAAAATTCTGTGAAAATCGCAAAAATTTTGGGTATCGAAATCGGGCAAAGTCTGCATAAAAGGGCTCTCCTGGCCAAATGGTTTAACTTTGGCAGGTCCCTGCTGTTCTGTTATGAAACTAGAATATCTTTTGCAGATTCTGGAAGTGATTGCGATCGCAAAGCTCTATTCGTTGCTTTGGAATCGACTTTTGAAAATGAGAGGGCGTAAAATTCCCCAAAAAAATTTGGCGACGATATCGAGCACATGCCTTCATAAAAGGGCTCTCCTGGCCAAATGGTTTAACTTTGGCAGGTCCCTGCTGTTCTGTTATGAAAGTAGACTTCGTGGGGCAGATTCTGGAAGTGATTGCGATCGCAAAGCTCTATTGGTTGCTTTGGAATCGGCTTTTGAAAAAAATTCTGTGAAAATCGCAAAAATTTTGGGTATCGAAATCGGGCAAAGTCTGCATAAAAGGGCTCTCCTGGCCAAATGGTTTAACTTTGGCAGGTCCCTGCTGTTCTGTTATGAAACTAGAATATCTTTTGCAGATTCTGGAAGTGATTGCGATCGCAAAGCTCTATTCGTTGCTTTGGAATCGACTTTTGAAAATGAGAGGGCGTAAAATTCCCCAAAAAAATTTGGCGACGATATCGAGCACATGCCTTCATAAAAGGGCTCTCCTGGCCAAATGGTTTAACTTTGGCAGGTCCCTGCTGTTCTGTTATGAAAGTAGACTTCGTGGGGCAGATTCTGGAAGTGATTGCGATCGCAAAGCTCTATTGGTTGCTTTGGAATCGGCTTTTGAAAAAAATTCTGTGAAAATCGCAAAAATTTTGGGTATCGAAATCGGGCAAAGTCTGCATAAAAGGTCTCTCCTGGCCAAATGGTTTAACTTTGGCAGGTCCCTGCTGTTCTGTTATGAAACTAGAATATCTTTTGCAGATTCTGGAAGTGATTGCGATCGCAAAGCTCTATTCGTTGCTTTGGAATCGACTTTTGAAAATGAGAGGGCGTAAAATTCCCCAAAAAAATTTGGCGACGATATCGAGCACATGCCTTCATAAAAGGGCTCTCCTGGCCAAATGGTTTAACTTTGGCAGGTCCCTGCTGTTCTGTTATGAAAGTAGACTTCGTGGGGCAGATTCTGGAAGTGATTGCGATCGCAAAGCTCTATTGGTTGCTTTGGAATCGGCTTTTGAAAAAAATTCTGTGAAAATCGCAAAAATTTTGGGTATCGAAATCGGGCAAAGTCTGCATAAAAGGGCTCTCCTGGCCAAATGGTTTAACTTTGGCAGGTCCCTGCTGTTCTGTTATGAAACTAGAATATCTTTTGCAGATTCTGGAAGTGATTGCGATCGCAAAGCTCTATTCGTTGCTTTGGAATCGACTTTTGAAAATGAGAGGGCGTAAAATTCCCCAAAAAAATTTGGCGACGATATCGAGCACATGCCTTCATAAAAGGGCTCTCCTGGCCAAATGGTTTAACTTTGGCAGGTCCCTGCTGTTCTGTTATGAAAGTAGACTTCGTGGGGCAGATTCTGGAAGTGATTGCGATCGCAAAGCTTTATTGGTTGCTTTGGAATCGGCTTTTGAAAAAAATTCTGTGAAAATCGCAAAAATTTTGGGTATCGAAATCGGGCAAAGTCTGCATAAAAGGGCTCTCCTGGCCAAATGGTTTAACTTTGGCAGGTCCCTGCTGTTCTGTTATGAAACTAGAATATCTTTTGCAGATTCTGGAAGTCATTGCGATCGCAAAGCTCTATTCGTTGCTTTGGAATCGACTTTTGAAAATGAGAGGGCGTAAAATTCCCCAAAAAAATTTGGCGACGATATCGAGCACATGCCTTCATAAAAGGGCTCTCCTGGCCAAATGGTTTAACTTTGGCAGGTCCCTGCTGTTCTGTTATGAAAGTAGACTTCGTGGGGCAGATTCTGGAAGTGATTGCGATCGCAAAGCTCTATTGGTTGCTTTGGAATCGGCTTTTGAAAAAAATTCTGTGAAAATCGCAAAAATTTTGGGTATCGAAATCGGGCAAAGTCTGCATAAAAGGGCTCTCCTGGCCAAATGGTTTAACTTTGGCAGGTCCCTGCTGTTCTGTTATGAAACTAGAATATCTTTTGCAGATTCTGGAAGTGATTGCGATCGCAAAGCTCTATTCGTTGCTTTGGAATCGACTTTTGAAAATGAGAGGGCGTAAAATTCCCCAAAAAAATTTGGCGATGATATCGAGCACATGCCTTCATAAAAGGGCTCTCCTGGCCAAATGGTTTAACTTTGGCAGGTCCCTGCTGTTCTGTTATGAAAGTAGACTTCGTGGGGCAGATTCTGGAAGTGATTGCGATCGCAAAGCTCTATTGGTTGCTTTGGAATCGGCTTTTGAAAAAAATTCTGTGAAAATCGCAAAAATTTTGGGTATCGAAATCGGGCAAAGTCTGCATAAAAGGGCTCTCCTGGCCAAATGGTTTAACTTTGGCAGGTCCCTGCTGTTCTGTTATGAAACTAGAATACCTTTTGCAGATTCTGGAAGTGATTGCGATAGCAAAGCTCTATTCGTTGCTTTGGAATCGACTTTTGAAAATGAGAGGGCGTAAAATTCCCCAAAAAAATTTGGCGACGATATCGAGCACATGCCTTCATAAAAGGGCTCTCCTGGCCAAATGGTTTAACTTTGGCAGGTCCCTGCTGTTCTGTTATGAAAGTAGACTTCGTGGGGCAGATTCTGGAAGTGATTGCGATCGCAAAGCTCTATTGGTTGCTTTGGAATCGGCTTTTGAAAAAAAATCTGTGAAAATCGCAAAAATTTTGGGTATCGAAATCGGGCAAAGTCTGCATAAAAGGGCTCTCCTGGCCAAATGGTTTAACTTTGGCAGGTCCCTGCTGTTCTGTTATGAAACTAGAATATCTTTTGCAGATTCTGGAAGTGATTGCGATCGCAAAGCTCTATTCGTTGCTTTGGAATCGACTTTTGAAAATGAGAGGGCGTAAAATTCCCCAAAAAAATTTGGCGACGATATCGAGCACATGCCTTCATAAAAGGGCTCTCCTGGCCAAATGGTTTAACTTTGGCAGGTCCCTGCTGTTCTGTTATGAAAGTAGACTTCGTGGGGCAGATTCTGGAAGTGATTGCGATCGCAAAGCTCTATTGGTTGCTTTGGAATCGGCTTTTGAAAAAAATTCTGTGAAAATCGCAAAAATTTTGGGTATCGAAATCGGGCAAGGTCTGCATAAAAGGGCTCTCCTGGCCAAATGGTTTCACTTTGGCAGGTCCCTGCTGTTCTGTTATGAAACTAGAATATCTTTTGCAGATTCTGGAAGTGATTGCGATCGCAAAGCTCTATTCGTTGCTTTGGAATCGACTTTTGAAAATGAGAGGGCGTAAAATTCCCCAAAAAAATTTGGCGACGATATCGAGCACATGCCTTAATAAAAGGGCTCTCCTGGCCAAATGGTTTAACTTTGGCAGGTCCCTGCTGTTCTGTTATGAAAGTAGACTTCGTGGGGCAGATTCAGGAAGTGATTGCGATCGCAAAGCTCTATTGGTTGCTTTGGAATCGGCTTTTGAAAAAAATTCTGTGAAAATCGCAAAAATTTTGGGTATCGAAATCGGGCGAAGTCTGCATAAAAGGGCTCTCCTGGCCAAATGGTTTAACTTTGGCAGGTCCCTGCTGTTCTGTTATGAAACTAGAATATCTTTTGCAGATTCTGGAAGTGATTGCGATCGCAAAGCTCTATTCGTTGCTTTGGAATCGACTTTTGAAAATGAGAGGGCGTAAAATTCCCCAAAAAAATTTGGCGACGATATCGAGCACATGCCTTCATAAAAGGGCTCTCCTGGCCAAATGGTTTAACTTTGGCAGGTCCCTGCTGTTCTGTTATGAAAGTAGACTTCGTGGGGCAGATTCTGGAAGTGATTGCGATCGCAAAGCTCTATTGGTTGCTTTGGAATCGGCTTTTGAAAAAAATTCTGTGAAAATCGCAAAAATTTTGGGTATCGAAATCGGGCAAAGTCTGCATAAAAGGGCTCTCCTGGCCAAATGGTTTAACTTTGGCAGGTCCCTGCTGTTCTGTTATGAAACTAGAATATCTTTTGCAGATTCTGGAAGTGATTGCGATCGCAAAGCTCTATTCGTTGCTTTGGAATCGACTTTTGAAAATGAGAGGGCGTAAAATTCCCCAAAAAAATTTGGCGACGATATCGAGCACATGCCTTCATAAAAGGGCTCTCCTGGCCAAATGGTTTAACTTTGGCAGGTCCCTGCTGTTCTGTTATGAAAGTAGACTTCGTGGGGCAGATTCTGGAAGTGATTGCGATCGCAAAGCTCTATTGGTTGCTTTGGAATCGGCTTTTGAAAAAAATTCTGTGAAAATCGCAAAAATTTTGGGTATCGAAATCGGGCAAAGTCTGCATAAAAGGGCTCTCCTGGCCAAATGGTTTAACTTTGGCAGGTCCCTGCTGTTCTGTTATGAAACTAGAATATCTTTTGCAGATTCTGGAAGTGATTGCGATCGCAAAGCTCTATTCGTTGCTTTGGAATCGACTTTTAAAAATGAGAGGGCGTAAAATTCCCCAAAAAAATTTGGCGACGATATCGAGCACATGCCTTCATAAAAGGGCTCTCCTGGCCAAATGGTTTAACTTTGGCAGGTCCCTGCTGTTCTGTTATGAAAGTAGACTTCGTGGGGCAGATTCTGGAAGTGATTGCGATCGCAAAGCTCTATTGGTTGCTTTGGAATCGGCTTTTGAAAAAAATTCTGTGAAAATCGCAAAAATTTTGGGTATCGAAATCGGGCAAAGTCTGCATAAAAGGGCTCTCCTGGCCAAATGGTTTAACTTTGGCAGGTCCCTGCTGTTCTGTTTTGAAACTAGAATATCTTTTGCAGATTCTGGAAGTGATTGCGATCGCAAAGCTCTATTCGTTGCTTTGGAATCGACTTTTGAAAATGAGAGGGCGTAAAATTCCCCAAAAAAATTTGGCGACGATATCGAGCACATGCCTTCATAAAAGGGCTCTCCTGGCCAAATGGTTTAACTTTGGCAGGTCCCTGCTGTTCTGTTATGAAAGTAGACTTCGTGGGGCAGATTCTGGAAGTGATTGCGATCGCAAAGCTCTATTGGTTGCTTTGGAATCGGCTTTTGAAAAAAATTCTGTGAAAATCGCAAAAATTTTGGGTATCGAAATCGGGCAAAGTCTGCATAAAAGGGCTCTCCTGGCCAAATGGTTTAACTTTGGCAGGTCCCTGCTGTTCTGTTATGAAACTAGAATATCTTTTGCAGATTCTGGAAGTGATTGCGATCGCAAAGCTCTATTCGTTGCTTTGGAATCGACTTTTGAAAATGAGAGGGCGTAAAATTCCCCAAAAAAATTTGGCGACGATATCGAGCACATGCCTTCATAAAAGGGCTCTCCTGGCCAAATGGTTTAACTTTGGCAGGTCCCTGCTGTTCTGTTATGAAAGTAGACTTCGTGGGGCAGATTCTGGAAGTGATTGCGATCGCAAAGCTCTATTGGTTGCTTTGGAATCGGCTTTTGAAAAAAATTCTGTGAAAATCGCAAAAATTTTGGGTATCGAAATCGGGCAAAGTCTGCATAAAAGGGCTCTCCTGGCCAAATGGTTTAACTTTGGCAGGTCCCTGCTGTTCTGTTATGAAACTAGAATATCTTTTGCAGATTCTGGAAGTGATTGCGATCGCAAAGCTCTATTCGTTGCTTTGGAATCGACTTTTGAAAATGAGAGGGCGTAAAATTCCCCAAAAAAATTTGGCGACGATATCGAGCACATGCCTTCATAAAAGGGCTCTCCTGGCCAAATGGTTTAACTTTGGCAGGTCCCTGCTGTTCTGTTATGAAAGTAGACTTCGTGGGGCAGATTCTGGAAGTGATTGCGATCGCAAAGCTCTATTGGTTGCTTTGGAATCGGCTTTTGAAAAAAATTCTGTGAAAATCGCAAAAATTTTGGGTATCGAAATCGGGCAAAGTCTGCATAAAAGGGCTCTCCTGGCCAAATGGTTTAACTTTGGCAGGTCCCTGCTGTTCTGTTATGAAACTAGAATATCTTTTGCAGATTCTGGAAGTGATTGCGATCGCAAAGCTCTATTCGTTGCTTTGGAATCGACTTTTGAAAATGAGAGGGCGTAAAATTCCCCAAAAAAATTTGGCGACGATATCGAGCACATGCCTTCATAAAAGGGCTCTCCTGGCCAAATGGTTTAACTTTGGCAGGTCCCTGCTGTTCTGTTATGAAAGTAGACTTCGTGGGGCAGATTCTGGAAGTGATTGCGATCGCAAAGCTCTATTGGTTGCTTTGGAATCGGCTTTTGAAAAAAATTCTGTGAAAATCGCAAAAATTTTGGGTATCGAAATCGGGCAAAGTCTGCATAAAAGGGCTCTCCTGGCCAAATGGTTTAACTTTGGCAGGTCCCTGCTGTTCTGTTATGAAACTAGAATATCTTTTGCAGATTCTGGAAGTGATTGCGATCGCAAAGCTCTATTCGTTGCTTTGGAATCGACTTTTGAAAATGAGAGGGCGTAAAATTCCCCAAAAAAATTTGGCGACGATATCGAGCACATGCCTTCATAAAAGGGCTCTCCTGGCCAAATGGTTTAACTTTGGCAGGTCCCTGCTGTTCTGTTATGAAAGTAGACTTCGTGGGGCAGATTCTGGAAGTGATTGCGATCGCAAAGCTCTATTGGTTGCTTTGGAATCGGCTTTTGAAAAAAATTCTGTGAAAATCGCAAAAATTTTGGGTATCGAAATCGGGCAAAGTCTGCATAAAAGGGCTCTCCTGGCCAAATGGTTTAACTTTGGCAGGTCCCTGCTGTTCTGTTATGAAACTAGAATATCTTTTGCAGATTCTGGAAGTGATTGCGATCGCAAAGCTCTATTCGTTGCTTTGGAATCGACTTTTCAAAATGAGAGGGCGTAAAATTCGCCAAAAAAATTTGGCGACGATATCGAGCACATGCCTTCATAAAAGGGCTCTCCTGGCCAAATGGTTTAACTTTGGCAGGTCCCTGCTGTTCTGTTATGAAAGTAGACTTCGTGGGGCAGATTCTGGAAGTGATTGCGATCGCAAAGCTCTATTGGTTGCTTTGGAATCGGCTTTTGAAAAAAATTCTGTGAAAATCGCAAAAATTTTGGGTATCGAAATCGGGCAAAGTCTGCATAAAAGGGCTCTCCTGGCCAAATGGTTTAACTTTGGCAGGTCCCTGCTGTTCTGTTATGAAACTAGAATATCTTTTGCAGATTCTGGAAGTGATTGCGATCGCAAAGCTCTATTCGTTGCTTTGGAATCGACTTTTGAAAATGAGAGGGCGTAAAATTCCCCAAAAAAATTTGGCGACGATATCGAGCACATGCCTTCATAAAAGGGCTCTCCTGGCCAAATGGTTTAACTTTGGCAGGTCCCTGCTGTTCTGTTATGAAAGTAGACTTCGTGGGGCAGATTCTGGAAGTGATTGCGATCGCAAAGCTCTATTGGTTGCTTTGGAATCGGCTTTTGAAAAAAATTCTGTGAAAATCGCAAAAATTTTGGGTATCGAAATCGGGCAAAGTCTGCATAAAAGGGCTCTCCTGGCCAAATGGTTTAACTTTGGCAGGTCCCTGCTTTCTGTTATGAAACTAGAATATCTTTTGCAGATTCTGGAAGTGATTGCGATCGCAAAGCTCTATTCGTTGCTTTGGAATCGACTTTTGAAAATGAGAGGGCGTAAAATTCCCCAAAAAAATTTGGCGACGATATCGAGCACATGCCTTCATAAAAGGGCTCTCCTGGCCAAATGGTTTAACTTTGGCAGGTCCCTGCTGTTCTGTTATGAAAGTAGACTTCGTGGGGCAGATTCTGGAAGTGATTGCGATCGCAAAGCTCTATTGGTTGCTTTGGAATCGGCTTTTGAAAAAAATTCTGTGAAAATCGCAAAAATTTTGGGTATCGAAATCGGGCAAAGTCTGCATAAAAGGGCTCTCCTGGCCAAATGGTTTAACTTTGGCAGGTCCCTGCTGTTCTGTTATGAAACTAGAATATCTTTTGCAGATTCTGGAAGTGATTGCGATCGCAAAGCTCTATTCGTTGCTTTGGAATCGACTTTTGAAAATGAGAGGGCGTAAAATTCCCCAAAAAAATTTGGCGACGATATCGAGCACATGCCTTCATAAAAGGGCTCTCCTGGCCAAATGGTTTAACTTTGGCAGGTCCCTGCTGTTCTGTTATGAAAGTAGACTTCGTGGGGCAGATTCTGGAAGTGATTGCGATCGCAAAGCTCTATTGGTTGCTTTGGAATCGGCTTTTGAAAAAGATTCTGTGAAAATCGCAAAAATTTTGGGTATCGAAATCGGGCAAAGTCTGCATAAAAGGGCTCTCCTGGCCAAATGGTTTAACTTTGGCAGGTCCCTGCTGTTCTGTTATGAAACTAGAATATCTTTTGCAGATTCTGGAAGTGATTGCGATCGCAAAGTTCTATTCGTTGCTTTGGAATCGACTTTTGAAAATGAGAGGGCGTAAAATTCCCCAAAAAAATTTGGCGACGATATCGAGCACATGCCTTCATAAAAGGGCTCTCCTGGCCAAATGGTTTAACTTTGGCAGGTCCCTGCTGTTCTGTTATGAAAGTAGACTTCGTGGGGCAGATTTTGGAAGTGATTGCGATCGCAAAGCTCTATTGGTTGCTTTGGAATCGGCTTTTGAAAAAAATTCTGTGAAAATCGCAAAAATTTTGGGTATCGAAATCGGGCAAAGTCTGCATAAAAGGGCTCTCCTGGCCAAATGGTTTAACTTTGGCAGGTCCCTGCTGTTCTGTTATGAAACTAGAATATCTTTTGCAGATTCTGGAAGTGATTGCGATCGCAAAGCTCTATTCGTTGCTTTGGAATCGACTTTTGAAAATGAGAGGGCGTAAAATTCCCCAAAAAAATTTGGCGACGATATCGAGCACATGCCTTCATAAAAGGGCTCTCCTGGCCAAATGGTTTAACTTTGGCAGGTCCCTGCTGTTCTGTTATGAAAGTAGACTTCGTGGGGCAGATTTTGGAAGTGATTGCGATCGCAAAGCTCTATTGGTTGCTTTGGAATCGGCTTTTGAAAAAAATTCTGTGAAAATCGCAAAAATTTTGGGTATCGAAATCGGGCAAAGTCTGCATAAAAGGGCTCTCCTGGCCAAATGGTTTAACTTTGGCAGGTCCCTGCTGTTCTGTTATGAAACTAGAATATCTTTTGCAGATTCTGGAAGTGATTGCGATCGCAAAGCTCTATTCGTTGCTTTGGAATCGACTTTTGAAAATGAGAGGGCGTAAAATTCCCCAAAAAAATTTGGCGACGATATCGAGCACATGCCTTCATAAAAGGGCTCTCCTGGCCAAATGGTTTAACTTTGGCAGGTCCCTGCTGTTCTGTTATGAAAGTAGACTTCGTGGGGCAGATTCTGGAAGTGATTGCGATCGCAAAGCTCTATTGGTTGCTTTGGAATCGGCTTTTGAAAAAAATTCTGTGAAAATCGCAAAAATTTTGGGTATCGAAATCGGGCAAAGTCTGCATAAAAGGGCTCTCCTGGCCAAATGGTTTAACTTTGGCAGGTCCCTGCTGTTCTGTTATGAAACTAGAATATCTTTTGCAGATTCTGGAAGTGATTGCGATCGCAAAGCTCTATTCGTTGCTTTGGAATCGACTTTTGAAAATGAGAGGGCGTAAAATTCCCAAAAAAAATTTGGCGACGATATCGAGCACATGCCTTCATAAAAGGGCTCTCCTGGCCAAATGGTTTAACTTTGGCAGGTCCCTGCTGTTATTTTATGAAAGTAGACTTCGTGGGGCAGATTCTGGAAGTGATTGCGATCGCAAAGCTCTATTGGTTGCTTTGGAATCGGCTTTTGAAAAAAATTCTGCGAAAATCGCAAAAATTTTGGGTATCGAAATCGGGCAAAGTCCTCATAAAAGGGCTCTCCTGGCCAAATGGTTTAACTTTGGCAGGTCCCTGCTGTTCTGTTATGAAACTAGAATATCTTTTGCAGATTCTGGAAGTGATTGCGATCGCAAAGCTCTATTCGTTGCTTTGGAATCGACTTTTGAAAATGAGAGGGCGTAAAATTCCCCAAAAAAATTTGGCGACGATATCGAGCACATGCCTTCATAAAAGGGCTCTCCTGGCCAAATGGTTTAACTTTGGCAGGTCCCTGCTGTTCTGTTATGAAAGTAGACTTCGTGGGGCAGATTCTGGAAGTGATTGCGATCGCAAAGCTCTATTGGTTGCTTTGGAATCGGCTTTTGAAAAAAATTCTGTGAAAATCGCAAAAATTTTGGGTGTCGAAATCGGGCAAAGTCTGCATAAAAGGGCTCTCCTGGCCAAATGGTTTAACTTTGGCAGGTCCCTGCTGTTCTGTTATGAAACTAGAATATCTTTTGCAGATTCTGGAAGTGATTGCGATCGCAAAGCTCTATTCGTTGCTTTGGAATCGACTTTTGAAAATGAGAGGGCGTAAAATTCCCCAAAAAAATTTGGCGACGATATCGAGCACATGCCTTCATAAAAGGGCTCTCCTGGCCAAATGGTTTAACTTTGGCAGGTCCCTGCTGTTCTGTTATGAAAGTAGACTTCGTGGGGCAGATTCTGGAAGTGATTGCGATCGCAAAGCTCTATTGGTTGCTTTGGAATCGGCTTTTGAAAAAAATTCTGTGAAAATCGCAAAAATTTTGGGTATCGAAATCGGGCAAAGTCTGCATAAAAGGGCTCTCGTGGCCAAATGGTTTAACTTTGGCAGGTCCCTGCTGTTCTGTTATGACACTAGAATATCTTTTGCAGATTCTGGAAGTGATTGCGATCGCAAAGCTCTATTCGTTGCTTTGGAATCGACTTTTGAAAATGAGAGGGCGTAAAATTCCCCAAAAAAATTTGGCGACGATATCGAGCACATGCCTTCATAAAAGGGCTCTCCTGGCCAAATGGTTTAACTTTGGCAGCTCCCTGCTGTTCTGTTATGAAAGTAGACTTCGTGGGGCAGATTCTGGAAGTGATTGCGATCGCAAAGCTCTATTGGTTGCTTTGGAATCGGCTTTTGAAAAAATTCTGTGAAAATCGCAAAAATTTTGGGTATCGAAATCGGGCAAAGTCTGCATAAAAGGGCTCTCCTGGCCAAATGGTTTAACTTTGGCAGGTCCCTGCTGTTCTGTTATGAAACTAGAATATCTTTTGCAGATTCTGGAAGTGATTGCGATCGCAAAGCTCTATTCGTTGCTTTGGAATCGACTTTTGAAAATGAGAGGGCGTAAAATTCCCCAAAAAAATTTGGCGACGATATCGAGCACATGCCTTCATAAAAGGGCTCTCCTGGCCAAATGGTTTAACTTTGGCAGGTCCCTGCTGTTCTGTTATGAAAGTAGACTTCGTGGGGCAGATTCTGGAAGTGATTGCGATCGCAAAGCTCTATTGGTTGCTTTGGAATCGGCTTTTGAAAAAAAATCTGTGAAAATCGCAAAAATTTTGGGTATCGAAATCGGGCAAAGTCTGCATAAAAGGGCTCTCCTGGCCAAATGGTTTAACTTTGGCAGGTCCCTGCTGTTCTGTTATGAAACTAGAATATCTTTTGCAGATTCTGGAAGTGATTGCGATCGCAAAGCTCTATTCGTTGCTTTGGAATCGACTTTTCAAAATGAGAGGGCGTAAAATTCCCCAAAAAAATTTGGCGACGATACCGAGCACATGCCTTCATAAAAGGGCTCTCCTGGCCAAATGGTTTAACTTTGGCAGGTCCCTGCTGTTCTGTTATGAAAGTAGACTTCGTGGGGCAGATTCTGGAAGTGATTGCGATCGCAAAGCTCTATTGGTTGCTTTGGAATCGGCTTTTGAAAAAAATTCTGTGAAAATCGCAAAAATTTTGGGTATCGAAATCGGGCAAAGTCTGCATAAAAGGGCTCTCGTGGCCAAATGGTTTAACTTTGGCAGGTCCCTGCTGTTCTGTTATGAAACTAGAATATCTTTTGCAGATTCTGGAAGTGATTGCGATCGCAAAGCTCTATTCGTTGCTTTGGAATCGACTTTTGAAAATGAGAGGGCGTAAAATTCCCCAAAAAAATTTGGCGACGATATCGAGCACATGCCTTCATAAAAGGGCTCTCCTGGCCAAATGGTTTAACTTTGGCAGGTCCCTGCTGTTCTGTTATGAAAGTAGACTTCGTGGGGCAGATTCTGGAAGTGATTGCGATCGCAAAGCTCTATTGGTTGCTTTGGAATCGGCTTTTGAAAAAAATTCTGTGAAAATCGCAAAAATTTTGGGTATCGAAATCGGGCAAAGTCTGCATAAAAGGGCTCTCCTGGCCAAATGGTTTAACTTTGGCAGGTCCCTGCTGTTCTGTTATGAAACTAGAATATCTTTTGCAGATTCTGGAAGTGATTGCGATCGCAAAGCTCTATTCGTTGCTTTGGAATCGACTTTTGAAAATGAGAGGGCGTAAAATTCCCCAAAAAAATTTGGCGACGATATCGAGCACATGCCTTCATAAAAGGGCTCTTCTGGCCAAATGGTTTAACTTTGGCAGGTCCCTGCTGTTCTGTTATGAAAGTAGACTTCGTGGGGCAGATTCTGGAAGTGATTGCGATCGCAAAGCTCTATTGGTTGCTTTGGAATCGGCTTTTGAAAAAAATTCTGTGAAAATCGCAAAAATTTTGGGTATCGAAATCGGGCAAAGTCTGCATAAAAGGGCTCTCCTGGCCAAATGGTTTAACTTTGGCAGGTCTCTGCTGTTCTGTTATGAAACTAGAATATCTTTTGCAGATTCTGGAAGTGATTGCGATCGCAAAGCTCTATTCGTTGCTTTGGAATCGACTTTTGAAAATGAGAGGGCGTAAAATTCCCCAAAAAAATTTGGCGACGATATCGAGCACATGCCTTCATAAAAGGGCTCTCCTGGCCAAATGGTTTAACTTTGGCAGGTCCCTGCTGTTCTGTTATGAAAGTAGACTTCGTGGGGCAGATTCTGGAAGTGATTGCGATCGCAAAGCTCTATTGGTTGCTTTGGAATCGGCTTTTGAAAAAAATTCTGTGAAAATCGCAAAAATTTTGGGTATCGAAATCGGGCAAAGTCTGCATAAAAGGGCTCTCCTGGCCAAATGGTTTAACTTTGGCAGGTCCCTGCTGTTCTGTTATGAAACTAGAATATCTTTTGCAGATTCTGGAAGTGATTGCGATCGCAAAGCTCTATTCGTTGCTTTGGAATCGACTTTTGAAAATGAGAGGGCGTAAAATTCCCCAAAAAAATTTGGCGACGATACCGAGCACATGCCTTCATAAAAGGGCTCTCCTGGCCAAATGGTTTAACTTTGGCAGGTCCCTGCTGTTCTGTTATGAAAGTAGACTTCGTGGGGCAGATTCTGGAAGTGATTGCGATCGCAAAGCTCTATTGGTTGCTTTGGAATCGGCTTTTGAAAAAAATTCTGTGAAAATCGCAAAAATTTTGGGTATCGAAATCGGGCAAAGTCTGCATAAAAGGGCTCTCCTGGCCAAATGGTTTAACTTTGGCAGGTCCCTGCTGTTCTGTTATGAAACTAGAATATCTTTTGCAGATTCTGGAAGTGATTGCGATCGCAAAGCTCTATTCGTTGCTTTGGAATCGACTTTTGAAAATGAGAGGGCGTAAAATTCCCCAAAAAAATTTGGCGACGATACCGAGCACATGCCTTCATAAAAGGGCTCTCCTGGCCAAATGGTTTAACTTTGGCAGGTCCCTGCTGTTCTGTTATGAAAGTAGACTTCGTGGGGCAGATTCTGGAAGTGATTGCGATCGCAAAGCTCTATTGGTTGCTTTGGAATCGGCTTTTGAAAAAAATTCTGTGAAAATCGCAAAAATTTTGGGTATCGAAATCGGGCAAAGTCTCCATAAAAGGGCTCTCCTGGCCAAATGGTTTAACTTTGGCAGGTCCCTGCTGTTCTGTTATGAAACTAGAATATCTTTTGCAGATTCTGGAAGTGATTGCGATCGCAAAGCTCTATTCGTTGCTTTGGAATCGACTTTTGAAAATGAGAGGGCGTAAAATTCCCCAAAAAAATTTGGCGACGATATCGAGCACATGCCTTCATAAAAGGGCTCTCCTGGCCAAATGGTTTAACTTTGGCAGGTCCCTGCTGTTCTGTTATGAAAGTAGACTTCGTGGGGCAGATTCTGGAAGTGATTGCGATCGCAAAGCTCTATTGGTTGCTTTGGAATCGGCTTTTGAAAAAAATTCTGTGAAAATCGCAAAAATTTTGGGTATCGAAATCGGGCAAAGTCTGCATAAAAGGGCTCTCCTGGCCAAATGGTTTAACTTTGGCAGGTCCCTGCTGTTCTGTTATGAAACTAGAATATCTTTTGCAGATTCTGGAAGTGATTGCGATCGCAAAGCTCTATTCGTTGCTTTGGAATCGACTTTTGAAAATGAGAGGGCGTAAAATTCCCCAAAAAAATTTGGCGACGATATCGAGCACATGCCTTCATAAAAGGGCTCTCCTGGCCAAATGGTTTAACTTTGGCAGGTCCCTGCTGTTCTGTTATGAAAGTAGACTTCGTGGGGCAGATTCTGGAAGTGATTGCGATCGCAAAGCTCTATTGGTTGCTTTGGAATCGGCTTTTGAAAAAAATTCTGTGAAAATCGCAAAAATTTTGGGTATCGAAATCGGGCAAAGTCTCCATAAAAGGGCTCTCCTGGCCAAATGGTTTAACTTTGGCAGGTCCCTGCTGTTCTGTTATGAAACTAGAATATCTTTTGCAGATTCTGGAAGTGATTGCGATCGCAAAGCTCTATTCGTTGCTTTGGAATCGACTTTTGAAAATGAGAGGGCGTAAAATACCCCAAAAAAATTTGGCGACGATACCGAGCACATGCCTTCATAAAAGGGCTCTCCTGGCCAAATGGTTTAACTTTGGCAGGTCCCTGCTGTTCTGTTATGAAAGTAGACTTCGTGGGGCAGATTCTGGAAGTGATTGCGATCGCAAAGCTCTATTGGTTGCTTTGGAATCGGCTTTTGAAAAAAATTCTGTGAAAATCGCAAAAATTTTGGGTATCGAAATCGGGCAAAGTCTGCATAAAAGGGCTCTCCTGGCCAAATGGTTTAACTTTGGCAGGTCCCTGCTGTTCTGTTATGAAACTAGAATATCTTTTGCAGATTCTGGAAGTGATTGCGATCGCAAAGCTCTATTCGTTGCTTTGGAATCGACTTTTGAAAATGAGAGGGCGTAAAATTCCCCAAAAAAATTTGGCGACGATATCGAGCACATGCCTTCATAAAAGGGCTCTTCTGGCCAAATGGTTTAACTTTGGCAGGTCCCTGCTGTTCTGTTATGAAAGTAGACTTCGTGGGGCAGATTCTGGAAGTGATTGCGATCGCAAAGCTCTATTGGTTGCTTTGGAATCGGCTTTTGAAAAAAATTCTGTGAAAATCGCAAAAATTTTGGGTATCGAAATCGGGCAAAGTCTGCATAAAAGGGCTCTCCTGGCCAAATGGTTTAACTTTGGCAGGTCTCTGCTGTTCTGTTATGAAACTAGAATATCTTTTGCAGATTCTGGAAGTGATTGCGATCGCAAAGCTCTATTCGTTGCTTTGGAATCGACTTTTGAAAATGAGAGGGCGTAAAATTCCCCAAAAAAATTTGGCGACGATATCGAGCACATGCCTTCATAAAAGGGCTCTCCTGGCCAAATGGTTTAACTTTGGCAGGTCCCTGCTGTTCTGTTATGAAAGTAGACTTCGTGGGGCAGATTCTGGAAGTGATTGCGATCGCAAAGCTCTATTGGTTGCTTTGGAATCGGCTTTTGAAAAAAATTCTGTGAAAATCGCAAAAATTTTGGGTATCGAAATCGGGCAAAGTCTGCATAAAAGGGCTCTCCTGGCCAAATGGTTTAACTTTGGCAGGTCTCTGCTGTTCTGTTATGAAACTAGAATATCTTTTGCAGATTCTGGAAGTGATTGCGATCGCAAAGCTCTATTCGTTGCTTTGGAATCGACTTTTGAAAATGAGAGGGCGTAAAATTCCCCAAAAAAATTTGGCGACGATATCGAGCACATGCCTTCATAAAAGGGCTCTCCTGGCCAAATGGTTTAACTTTGGCAGGTCCCTGCTGTTCTGTTATGAAAGTAGACTTCGTGGGGCAGATTCTGGAAGTGATTGCGATCGCAAAGCTCTATTGGTTGCTTTGGAATCGGCTTTTGAAAAAAATTCTGTGAAAATCGCAAAAATTTTGGGTATCGAAATCGGGCAAAGTCTGCATAAAAGGGCTCTCCTGGCCAAATGGTTTAACTTTGGCAGGTCCCTGCTGTTCTGTTATGAAACTAGAATATCTTTTGCAGATTCTGGAAGTGATTGCGATCGCAAAGCTCTATTCGTTGCTTTGGAATCGACTTTTGAAAATGAGAGGGCGTAAAATTCCCCAAAAAAATTTGGCGACGATATCGAGCACATGCCTTCATAAAAGGGCTCTTCTGGCCAAATGGTTTAACTTTGGCAGGTCCCTGCTGTTCTGTTATGAAAGTAGACTTCGTGGGGCAGATTCTGGAAGTGATTGCGATCGCAAAGCTCTATTGGTTGCTTTGGAATCGGCTTTTGAAAAAAATTCTGTGAAAATCGCAAAAATTTTGGGTATCGAAATCGGGCAAAGTCTGCATAAAAGGGCTCTCCTGGCCAAATGGTTTAACTTTGGCAGGTCTCTGCTGTTCTGTTATGAAACTAGAATATCTTTTGCAGATTCTGGAAGTGATTGCGATCGCAAAGCTCTATTCGTTGCTTTGGAATCGACTTTTGAAAATGAGAGGGCGTAAAATTCCCCAAAAAAATTTGGCGACGATATCGAGCACATGCCTTCATAAAAGGGCTCTCCTGGCCAAATGGTTTAACTTTGGCAGGTCCCTGCTGTTCTGTTATGAAAGTAGACTTCGTGGGGCAGATTCTGGAAGTGATTGCGATCGCAAAGCTCTATTGGTTGCTTTGGAATCGGCTTTTGAAAAAAATTCTGTGAAAATCGCAAAAATTTTGGGTATCGAAATCGGGCAAAGTCTGCATAAAAGGGCTCTCCTGGCCAAATGGTTTAACTTTGGCAGGTCCCTGCTGTTCTGTTATGAAACTAGAATATCTTTTGCAGATTCTGGAAGTGATTGCGATCGCAAAGCTCTATTCGTTGCTTTGGAATCGACTTTTGAAAATGAGAGGGCGTAAAATTCCCCAAAAAAATTTGGCGACGATATCGAGCACATGCCTTCATAAAAGGGCTCTCCTGGCCAAATGGTTTAACTTTGGCAGGTCCCTGCTGTTCTGTTATGAAAGTAGACTTCGTGGGGCAGATTCTGGAAGTGATTGCGATCGCAAAGCTCTATTGGTTGCTTTGGAATCGGCTTTTGAAAAAAAATCTGTGAAAATCGCAAAAATTTTGGGTATCGAAATCGGGCAAAGTCTGCATAAAAGGGCTCTCCTGGCCAAATGGTTTAACTTTGGCAGGTCCCTGCTGTTCTGTTATGAAACTAGAATATCTTTTGCAGATTCTGGAAGTGATTGCGATCGCAAAGCTCTATTCGTTGCTTTGGAATCGACTTTTGAAAATGAGAGGGCGTAAAATTCCCCAAAAAAATTTGGCGACGATACCGAGCACATGCCTTCATAAAAGGGCTCTCCTGGCCAAATGGTTTAACTTTGGCAGGTCCCTGCTGTTCTGTTATGAAAGTAGACTTCGTGGGGCAGATTCTGGAAGTGATTGCGATCGCAAAGCTCTATTGGTTGCTTTGGAATCGGCTTTTGAAAAAAATTCTGTGAAAATCGCAAAAATTTTGGGTATCGAAATCGGGCAAAGTCTGCATAAAAGGGCTCTCCTGGCCAAATGGTTTAACTTTGGCAGGTCCCTGCTGTTCTGTTATGAAACTAGAATATCTTTTGCAGATTCTGGAAGTGATTGCGATCGCAAAGCTCTATTCGTTGCTTTGGAATCGACTTTTGAAAATGAGAGGGCGTAAAATTCCCTAAAAAAATTTGGCGACGATACCGAGCACATGCCTTCATAAAAGGGCTCTCCTGGCCAAATGGTTTAACTTTGGCAGGTCCCTGCTGTTCTGTTATGAAAGTAGACTTCGTGGGGCAGATTCTGGAAGTGATTGCGATCGCAAAGCTCTATTGGTTGCTTTGGAATCGGCTTTTGAAAAAAATTCTGTGAAAATCGCAAAAATTTTGGGTATCGAAATCGGGCAAAGTCTGCATAAAAGGGCTCTCCTGGCCAAATGGTTTAACTTTGGCAGGTCCCTGCTGTTCTGTTATGAAACTAGAATATCTTTTGCAGATTCTGGAAGTGATTGCGATCGCAAAGCTCTATTCGTTGCTTTGGAATCGACTTTTGAAAATGAGAGGGCGTAAAATTCCCCAAAAAAATTTGGCGACGATATCGAGCACATGCCTTCATAAAAGGGCTCTTCTGGCCAAATGGTTTAACTTTGGCAGGTCCCTGCTGTTCTGTTATGAAAGTAGACTTCGTGGGGCAGATTCTGGAAGTGATTGCGATCGCAAAGCTCTATTGGTTGCTTTGGAAACGGCTTTTGAAAAAAATTCTGTGAAAATCGCAAAAATTTTGGGTATCGAAATCGGGCAAAGTCTGCATAAAAGGGTTCTCCTGGCCAAATGGTTTAACTTTGGCAGGTCTCTGCTGTTCTGTTATGAAACTAGAATATCTTTTGCAGATTCTGGAAGTGATTGCGATCGCAAAGCTCTATTCGTTGCTTTGGAATCGACTTTTGAAAATGAGAGGGCGTAAAATTCCCCAAAAACATTTGGCGACGATATCGAGCACATGCCTTTATAAAAGGGCTCTCCTGGCCAAATGGTTTAACTTTGGCAGGTCCCTGCTGTTCTGTTATGAAAGTAGACTTCGTGGGGCAGATTCTGGAAGTGATTGCGATCGCAAAGCTCTATTGGTTGCTTTGGAATCGGCTTTTGAAAAAAATTCTGTGAAAATCGCAAAAATTTTGGGTATCGAAATCGGGCAAAGTCTGCATAAAAGGGC